>CM076967.1:19685860-19885860 GCA_039105355.1 Benthosema pterotum
ACACGCCACCAAGCAGTAAGCAATATGAACAATATGCACAATTCAGCAGTCAGAGGGTGGAGCTTAGTGGTCAAAGTGACAAATGGAAACTAGAATATTCGCAATTTAAAAATTGCAAAGTGTGGTTGCCGTTGTCGCTTGCCCCCCGCAGCTCCCCCCCATATTGTCACTTGCCCCCCGCAGCCCCCCCCCATACTGCACACTGCGGTGCAGTATGCCCCCCCCCCATACTGCAGTACAGTATGCCCCCCCCCATACTGCAGTACAGTATGCCCCCCCCCATACTGCAGTACAGTATGCCCCCCCCATATTGCACACTGCGGTGCAGTATGGCCCCCCCACACTGCACACTGCACACTGCGGTGCAGTATGGCCCCCCCACACTGCACACTGCGGTGCAGTATGGCCCCCCCATACTGCACATTGCGGTGCAGTATGGCCCCCCCACACTGCGCACTGCGGTGCAGTATGGCCCCCCCACACTGCGCACTGCGGTGCAGTATGGCCCCCCCACACTGCACACTGCGGTGCAGTATGGCCCCCCCACACTGCACACTGCGATGCAGTACGGGCTTCAGCCAGCAGGCGCCCTCGTTCCGTCCAACTCCCGACCCCGTTGGCAACTACACCATGGTACATAGCGTTGTACAAAACGGTTTTCACACCTGCTTGTATAGCAAGCACCATGCAGCTCTAATGAGTGCTCCATCTCTGGTGTGTGTGTGTGTCTACATCAGTTCCCATTGTTGTACAACCAGAGGAATATAATTAAAATAGAGCTTGGAATTGAAATGATAGTTTAATAATCTCTAATTAAAAGTGGAACGATACAGCTTAAAATTGGAACGATACAGTTTAATAATCTCTGACTAATATTGGAATGATACAGTTTGAAATTGTCGCAATACAGTTTACTAATCTAAAAATGGAACGATACAGTTTGTAATTGAAACAATATAGTGTACTATTCTCTGACTAAAATTGGAACGATACATCTTAAAATTGAAATGATAGTTTAATAATCTCTCACTAATATTGGAACAATACAGCTTGAAATTGGAACGATGTAGTTTACTACTCTCTGAGTAAAATTGGAATGATACAGTGTGAAATTAGAACAATACAGTTTACTAATCTCAGACTAAAAATGGAACGATACAGTTTGAAATTGGAATGATACAGCTAAATTGTTCGAATTTCAGTCAGAAAAGATTAGAACGATGCAGTGCTTTGTGCTTTATAGCAGTGGTTTCCAACCTTTTTGAAACCACGGCCCACGACCTAAAGGACCCACAATGCAATGCAATCTAGCTAGCCTGAAAAAAAAACCCACATCTATTTATATATATTAAAGGTGTTGGCGTTAACACGTTAATGCGTTAACGCATTAATGCATTAATCTCGTGTTAACACAGCCGTGCGTTAATGGCGTCAAAAAAATTAACGTGAGATTAACACACTGACGATGGCTGTCCTCGGTGCGGCAGGCCACAGAAGTACTTTACGTCCACACACAAACACAGTGATGGTGTGTACAAAAAATGCAAACCGGCTTGTACAACAAACATTTGTTGTGCAAATCAAAAATCCAGCCAGAAAATCAGGCATGAGCATTTTTCAAACTGCTTAAAATGGCAGACACTCTGGGGTGGAGCTTACCGGTCAATGTTACAGATGTGTTCCACATGAATCAAGGAACATGTAGAAACAAGTCCCATGATTTTTGGCCAAACGAGGCCCGAGTTATGGTTTTTCAAATGTTTCAGTTTCAAAGAATTGTTATAGCGCCCCCATTTGAGCAATTGGAGTAAGACTGGTTTTGCTGCTATTTGGCATCCCCCTCTACCAAACTGTAAAATCTCATAAACAGATTACTTTGCATGTGTAGATTAGGGATAATAGAAGAATTTTCACAAACAAGCAATTTTCATTGGCTCGTAAAAACATCATTTTTTTCACTGAAAACAAAATTCACACCCATTTCATGTTTGTATGGCTTCAAAGTTCATGTGTAGGTCATTGTTATGCATTTTGATCAAAGATTGTAGGAGAAGAGACATTTTAACTGTTTTACATATAATTCAAGATGGCGGTTCATCTAAAGGTCAGAGGTCAAAAGTAAGAATACAAAAGTTGTTCGGCATAAGCAGACGCATAAGTGAATATAAGTTACATTTCTGAGAGTCGAGCAGTTCATGAGTTATGAGTGTTTAAAGTTTGCAATTTCAGTTGAGTGCTATAGCGCCACCATTTGACCAGTGGTCACAGGCTTCGCATCATCACCGTTTGGCATCACCCTCTACCAGATTACCAATTTTCGCGAAAACCGACTGCACGGTTCAGCCAGAACAGCTATTTCTGGTGGAAGGAGGAAAAAAGAGACAAAAACAAGAAGGGATCAAGGTCCACTTCGTGGACTGCTTGATCACTAACTACAATATTCGAGGGTTTTAATCGGTCCTGTTTCTTTAAGGGCGGGCCAATTTGGGCCATACCAACTCCTGTCTGTGGACAGGGAGGATAGTTTGTGTCACAGAGGGACACTCAACTATAAAAGACTTGTGAAAACGCAAAAAGATTTAAGAAAGGACAGATCGACAAGCTCTACTGAGTCGTATCATGTACACGTATGTAAAATGTGATTGTGTACCGGTTTTGAGCTATCGTGACATGTTGTAGATTATGTTGACCTGTTCCATTGGGTACATCCTTGTGGGCGGAGCGGTTGGTATATAAAGCTCAGAAAATTGCACCTTTCAGGTGGTTTGCTGCCAGCTGGTGTCTGGTGCTGGTTGAGCTGTCAGTCTCTGAGGAAGTGATGTTTGATTTATTTTAACCATGCATGGTTGCAATGCATTTCATGATCTTCTGATGCGGTATAGTTTATACAGTAGGTGACATTTAATAATTATAAAACTTAACTTTTTTTGTCTCCTCTGTTTTGACATGTCAGATTTGCACTAGGGAGAATAAACCTGTTAAACTCTGCCCAACTGTGTGCCTTGCCATCTGTGATCTTAACCTGAGACGGAGTGGAATGTCATTATACAGACATTCCACTTCCAGTTCTTTGCTTAAATATTGCATTACATATTCACAATCACAACTACTTTTCATGTGTGTGATGTATTGCTGTGCTTTTTTGTACTTGGTTAATGTAAGTCGCTCTGTATAAAGAGCTTCTACAAAATGAAATTGAGTGGTGACTCTGGCAAGTACTGTATATGCCAAACAACAGCTCATTGGTGGCTCTGATGACGCAGTCTCAAGAGTTAGGTTTGAGTTTAATGAGCATATTTATTTGTTATGCGGGTGATCTGTAAGACATCTTACCACCCTGGCTTGCAATGGAAGATATTAGACACATAATAATATTTTGTGTCATCCACACTGCATATACCGCAGTGGAAACTGAGTCTTGGTTTTGGCAAACCGTGAGGCTGTTCCTGCTGTTCATAAAACTCTGAGCACAATTTCAATGAGAGTGTATTAGTCGATTTGTGGGTGGGAGATTTCACAAATGTACAACATGGCCTACTGACAGCTTAGGTTAAATATAAAGTATAAAACCAATGTGGAAGCAAATGAATACTTAGTGGCCGTGTGCACAAGAAATGTGCACACAAATGTTGATTGGTGCAGTGGTATGCATGTGCACACACACAAATGTCATGTCATCCACTGGCATTGGGGGAAAAAAGTCATCCTAAAGGCAATCGAAACAAAGTCATACTATATACTACTGTCATCAAAAAAGTTGTACTATACTTTGGTGTCAGCAAAAAGATCTTGGCTTTTCTCCAGTGGACGGAAGCCAATTTATAATTGGCTGAGCCACCAAGGTGTCCAAAAACCAAGTTGATTCCAGGTTTGAGTCAGAAACAGGCGGTTGAGTAGTGCAATGTGATACCCACAAATGAAGTGTGTAGGCGTGTTTCCATACCAATCAAGTCCTAGCCAGCAGTTGGGGTGACAAATACAATAACACCAGAGATATATCACCCCTACTGCTCTGACAGTAATTGTCCTCAGTCCGTTGCAACCCGCTGTTAAAAATACAAGCGGTGCCCCTCTGACGAAAATGGCATGTGAGCCAGTCACATGCGTTTGACCCTTACACCCATCTTTTCTAGCACACTTTTAATTTCACAAACAGGCCTTTACAGAGATGAGCAACACCTCTACATGGAAAGCAGTGTAGATTGTGGAAAAGAGAGTGAGGGTACTGTAATTTCATCTGGGACGGGATAGTGGAAGCAGTGACGGAAAAGATTTTGCCTATTAAACAGGTCAAGTCCTAAATGTGAATGCTAGGTATACAAGGACGAACTAGCTGTCCATCTCCTGGGGATACGGCAGTCCAGCAAAGAGAAGATCGATAGGCGGTACGTCAGATTGAATTGAGGTCACTCTTTGTCTCCCTAAGAGGTCCCACTTACTGGCTCTGCCGTCAAACGCTTACTAAAGTGGAATGGGGGTGTGGTGTGGGGGTTGTGGTGGCTATACAGCTGTATCTGTGGCCTGTGTCTTGTCAAACAGCATGTTTCTGGTCAGGCAACATGTTCGTCCTATGTCACGCTCCCTCCACGATCGGGAGAGGACTTGCATTTGTTGATCTGTTCTTTCTGGGGATCAATAGGTTGATGCGATGCATGGGATTTGTTGATGCTAAGCTTCATCTAAATGTTAAAACGGCCCGCCTGACTCCCGACTCTTAGCGCTCAATTGAAAGCAAATCGCTGCTGTCCGGCAGAAACCTTGTATCTCCATATTTCACCTTTTTTTCTCATGTCCATGGCTTTTGACAATGTGTAAGTTTTTTTTTACCATTTTTTTTTTTACCATTTCCTGAAAAGTGAATGGTTCGTATTTCCGTACAAGGTTTCCTTGCTATAGTGATAAAATGCATTTCAGTGAAAATGGTGGGAAACGTATGGTGGAATATGTGCAGTAATATTCTAATGAAGTGTGTGTGTGTGTGTGTGTGTGTGTGTGTGTGTGTGTGTGTGTGTGTGTGTGTGTGTGTGTGTGTGTGTGTGTGTGTGTGTGTGTGTGTGTGTGTGTGTGTTATATCATCTGATGCAGATTTGAATATGGACTTTCTGGCAAACCTTTTTCCTCTGCTTATGCATACAATGTTGTAGAATTAAGCATAAATCAGGCGCATTAATCCAAAGACACCAAAATAGCCAAAATGTATCAAGTAATCAGGGAGAGCAGGAATGTTGTATTTATTTAACTTTTCTTTTTTCCCATTATGCAGAATGGGAATATGTTTGTTGGCAACTAACAGAAAAGTAATTTCTGCCAAGTTAATACCTATTTTCTTTTACATCGCATTACATTGTGGAATAAAAGCTAATAGGGTGGCTCTACCTGTAAAGCAGTCTTTGTAAAAGCACACAAAGTCAAAGTTCAATGCAAGCGTCATTCATTTCAGTTGTCTTTCTGAAATTTTGTTCAGAATGCATGACAAATCAGCCAGGGATGGAACTCTTCTCCAAGCAAGCCCTCTTGACACTTGATATGTAGAGCAATGCATCTCCAAAGCTAATATTGTAATGAATCAGATCTGTCTGTATGTGTGTGGCCAAACACAGGACTGTTTGTGAAGATGTCCCAAAAGCAATACTCCCATTTCCAGAATCAACAGACCCCATTTAGCATTCCCAGATCCCTTGAAATGGAACGTTCGTTTTTCCATAACTATAATCTCCGGCAAGGCATTTCAAGGGAATTGGATCCGCCTCCGCGCAACCCCTCTCACTTGGATCTCATCAAGGGTGGGCTGAGCTCACCCCTCTCCCACGGAAATAGTTCTGAATGGGAGGAAAATGTATACCATCACCGAGGCGCCGGCCAAAAATGGTATGGGCCTGCCTTGACGAACAGAACCCCCACATCACCACCAGCATCCCTGTTATAAATCCTTAAATAGGGCCCCAACTCTGATGTATGGCAACACCATCAATATTGATGTGGGAGAAAGTTCTTCTAAAGCTGCCTCTGCCTCAGAACATTAATATTGATGGTGTTGTGAGCTGTCCCGGCTGCTGGGTGGGACTCTAAAATGGTAATGGCGACAGGGCTGGGGGTTATAGGCCAATATCATCACTGAATATGGACAGCCATTTAACTGAAAGTGGGGCAGGGGGGCTAGAACTGCGTCCTGTCCTGGCAAATCGTCATGAAGGGCAAATATGGGGTCATTGAGGATCAACTGAATATTTACCTTATTTTAAGCAGGTAATGTCGCAGAGATTTTTAAAGATGTCCTTCATAAGAGAGACCTAGTAATTTAAGCACCATAATTAGGTTTTATGGCCATGATTCACCAGGATCCTGGATGGCTTGATTTTAGGCTTGATGCTATCCATCTCCATGGGGAAAAATTAACAACTGATTTTTCAGTGGAACAAAAAACAAACAAACACGCCCTCTATGGCCCATAGGTCAGTGCATGTACCGGTTCTGTTTCATTAGTTATCAGACATGGCTTTGCCAGCACTGTTCTCTGAACAAAGATATGATATGATTATTCTGAGATTGTGGGTCAGTAAGTTGGGGACATTTCACCATTGGAAGAAACTGCAGTCACTCAGTGTTCATATTATTTGTAGTAGCATAATTTGAAAATGTTACGCCATGGTCAGGAAAACATTGAAGTCTGTGTGTTTGACAGCATAGCTACAATGACCATAATGCTTTGATACAAGTCACAACTCCACACAGCCATATCCCCTGGCATGGAGGTGTGTCTTGTAGTCATGCTGCCATGAACATGGCAGCATGAATAAAAATTCTAAAAGCACATTGCAAAAATCAACAACAAAACAAAACCACAACAACAGGAAAGTGTTAATTTTGTCCCATTAAAACAAGAGTATGTTGCAAACGGGGTGAATTAAGTGGCCCTTTTAAATATTTCACATGTTTTATGTTTAGATCTGTCAGTTTCCACTTGTGTATGCTCTTTGTATGCGTGAATGTGTGTGCGCGCCTGCCTGCCTGCCTGCCTGCATTTGCATGGGATGGGGGTGAGCTGGCTTAGCGCATCTCTCATTTGCTCTTTGCATTGTCTGCAGGCTACGTTTGACCCACCAAGTCATCTTCACATGGCCCAAGGGCCTATCAGTTGAATTGGGGGTGGATTATAGAGTAATCGGTTCCCAATTGAGAAACAGTTGTGCGAGTAGTTGCATCACTGGCTGGTCGGACATCAGCCATCAAATGAACACACCCAACCAGTGGGTGGTTGGGTGTGTTCATTTTTTCCACGAAATGTAAAGTTAATGTAAATTATACATAAGCTAAGAACGTAACACACAAAGAATCTATACAGGCTAATTAAACTGGGTATAAAGTACAAATGCTACAGTATATAGTGCATTCCATAGTTCTGGGTCCAGAGGTTAAGGGGAGACGAGTTTTGGGCGTGTGGAGTGTTGTCCAGAGGAAAAGAGGATATTTCCAACTTCCCTGTGTTGGACTCTTTCTTGTCTTTACTTAAGAGACAATTGTTCAACCAGGCTTTTGACAATTAGTGCATTGTATGCTTAGTGTGTTATATACTGTATTGTAAATCAGCCTTGGGTTTCGTAATATCAATTCAAGTTATTATTTCAATTATTATAGCATCCCTATTTTAACCATGTTGTTATAGGTGAAGATTTTAAATGTATTTAAATTTTAAATGTAACAAATAAATGCCACATGCTTCATGGTTTAGCATCAGCATTTGATGAATACTGATTTTCAGTATTCATCACTTTAGGAACTACACCATATGGAACTTACACTGTTGTGAATTGATGGGCACATATCATCATACATCATCTTATTCTGGCCAATGATAATCTGCGTCCTCACTCTTTGTGTTTCTGCAATGTTTGTGTTTACACAAACACTTAAAACTGACCATTCAATGTCAAAGACATTTAATGTTTGTGTTGCTGATGATGTATATTCACACAAACCTCAAAACCGGAAATATTGGAGGGGCTAGAGCTGGTCAAATTTGTACCTAGAATCTGTGTGCGTGCATGCGTGCGTGTGTGCGTGCATGCGTGCGTGTGTGCGTGTGTGTGTGTGTGTGTGTGTGTGTGTGTGTGTGTGTGTGTGTGTGTGTGTGTGTGTGCGTGTGTGCGTGTGCGTGTGTGCGTGCGTGCGTGCGTGCGTGCGTGCGTACCATGGTTGTCTGGTAGAGGCTACACAGTAAGCCTACACACATTCATATCTCTCTGTGTGTTTCAAACAGTGGGAACAACCAACAGTATATTAGATCACATGCACATAGCATTGAACGCTCAGAATGCATGCAGGGCTTTATAATTGTGCTCAGACGATTGGTCATTGAACTGTAAATGGAGGGCAAGTTTTCCACTGAGCATGAAATCCAGAATCATTGGAAAGAGCCCAAGGGCAGATGTCCCCTGATGGTCTTTGGCCCTATGTGGAATCAATGGCATTCTCTGTTGATGACCTTAGCTTTGCTCCACAGCTTGTGTTGCACTCATGGACACATAGGAATGGTGTAGAAATGTACACAAAACCACAAGTAGAAAGGTGTGGTCCATGGAGTGCATATCTTTGTCAGGCCGGGTTGTCTAAACATGGCTGTCCAAGTCATGGGGTGATAATCTTAAGGACCTGAGTATAGTCTAGGTGAAATCTCTTTGGGCTCTGTTGTGTAGGCCCCCTAAAGTATTCCACCATGTTGTTGTTAAAACACAGTTTTTGCTACTAATTGTATGTATATAGTCCAAAACTCACAGAAATTGGTACACAATATTTCTGTACACATTTGATCAAAGTCTCTGTCGTAGAAATTTCGTAATCATTGTCTCTACAGCCTTTAAAAGTCTTTCGCCCAATGCCAAGTGCCTAAGCTGTAATCCTGGGTGCTACCCTCCCTCTGCCAACCCGCAGAGAAGCTTAGTGCTTCTTTTAGTGCATGAGGAATGACTAGGCTGCTTCTTATCACCTGATGGGGGAGAGTTTCCCATGTATGACGTAGCGTTTGAGAGAAACACATTATTCTGGGACCTTCTAGCTGTGAGGTGCTAACGACTGTTCCACTGTTCCCCCAATAGATTGCCTTTGATAGTTTGCTGGAGGGATAGGGCCCATCTTTCATTTCTGGCCTAAAACTGTTGAACTGGTAGGTCATTCAATACCCCCCCCCCTACAGTACTCCTACAGATGTTGCCCAAAACTCTCACAAATCAATACACAGTATCTCTGGGCTCATGTGATGATCCCATTCCAAGTGCCTATGACTAAAGTTTGTGGGCCCTAGGTCGTGTGGGCCTGTGCCTTGAGGCCCACAAACATTTTATAGCCTATGATTTGCGATTAATGTCATTGCCATCACTTGGTTGAATGATGTATTTGTGTAATATTCCCAGTGTTAAGCTGCATGTGTGTTCAACAACACAACCACAGTATGTATTACAAAAGAATAATGTATAGTAGGCCTACACATTATTTTGTATATGTGTAGTATATTGTATAGAACTCCATTCTAAACTAATCCCATTCTAGGAGTGCATTTCGGTAAACAGGCTTGTAGTTGTTCTAGCCAACGCCACAGAGATCCATTGTGTCTCTGCCAAGCTGTGACAGGGGCCCCATGCAACTTCTCACCTGCAGCACTGTCAGCCAAACGGAGCTTGTTGTAGAGTAATTGGGAGCCGAAATTCCGGGACCGGTTTTCTTTTTGTCCTTTTGGAGGTAATCACTGACCCGTATGTGTGAGGTCACAGCCATAATAATTGGCACTGGCCGATGCAGCTGCATGTTACCAAATACGTCAGCAAGTGTGATTAGCAAGTGCGACTTGGTGTGTGTATATGAGGGTGTTGGTGTGTACAGTGTAGGCAGTGTGCCCACTTGTTCTGTCATGTGTGTTATGTGTGAGCTTCCATTGTTGTCTTTGTTGTGTGGGAATCACATAATTGGACATAGAAAATCAATCAAGTCCAGTTCATTTCAATTTCGAGCTTTATTGGCATGAAAAACGTTGACATTGCCAAAGCAAGTATCACCAATACAATACAATAAAAAACTGTTGAAATGGGGAAAATATTCCCCTATATACAGTTGGATGAGGTACAGCATTTTACAATAACGACCCGTTATAAAGCATTTATAAACATTTATAAGCAGTTTGTAGATGATTAATAAACATGAATAGACTGTTTATTAACATCCATAAATGTTTAACTAAACATTTATAACTGTATTTATAGCTAATTTATAAGTTATTAGTAAAATATGAGTAAGTAGTAAATTACTCATGAATAAGCCATTTATATACATGTTTATTTGTTCATAAATTATTTGTAACTAAAGCTATAAAGTATTTACAAAATATCTGTGGATGAAGAAATAATAATTTATAAGCCATTCATATACGTTCATGAATAATTTAAAAGCTTATAGGGTAACACTTTACAATAACGACCCGTTATAAAGCATTTATAAACATGTATAAGCAGTTTGTAGATGATTAATAAACATGAATAGACTGTTTATTAACATGCATAAATGTTTAACTAAACATTTATAACTGTATTTATAGCTAATTTATAGGTTACTAGTAAAATATGAGTAAGTAGTAAATTACTCATGAATAAGCCATTTATATACATGTTTATTTGTTCATAAATAATTTGTAACTAAAGCTATAAAGTATTTACAAAATATTTGTGGATGAAGAAATAATAATTTATAAGCCATTCATATACGTTCATGAATAGTTTAAAAAATTATAGCACCCACATAGAGCATTTAAGAGCATTTAAACCTTGATATTAGTAAATGTTTACTAAAATGCTTAACTAAACATTTATAACTATATTTAAAGCTCATTTATAAGTTATTAGTAAATTATGGGTAAGTAGTAAACTACTCATGAATAAGCCATTTATATGCATGCGCAATTGTTAATAAATAATTTGAAACTACAATTGTAAATAATTTGTAGCTAAGTTGTAAAATATGTACAATCTATTAGTGGATAAAGAACTAATACTTTATAAACTATCCATGTATCTTGGTAAATTATTAAGACATGTATGCCAACATGGTAGAACATTTAAGAATACCTAGTTAAACATTGACATTAGTAAACGTTTATTAAAACATTTGTAACTACGGCTAAAAAACATTTATTCAAGATTAGTAAGTGCTAAACTACTAATGGATAAGCCATTTGTAAACATTTTTAAATTATTATTGAAAAATGTATAACCTTTATATACGTAACCCGGTCGAGTGTATATAGTGTTTGGATGCATACAAGTTTGTTTTCATGTTTACTGTTTGAGAAAAGAATAGAAAAAAAGCGAAATGTTCCTTTAATCGGAAATGTTTTATTTTCCCTGTTTATTGTAAAGGGTTCCTTTAACTTACTTGTAGGAAGTGTGTGTGTGTGTGTGTGTGTGTGTGTGTGTGTGTGTGTGTGTGTGTGTGTGTGTGTGTGTGTGTGTGTGTGTGTGTGTGTGTGTGTGTGTGTGTGTGTGTGTGTGTGCGTGCATGGGTTGTTGAGTGGGTGGATTGGGCACAGGTGAGGGCCATTGGAGTAATTAGGAGAGAGAGAGAGCGCAGAGGAGAGATCAACACGGAGGGACAGAGTGAAGAGAGGAGAAATGTGAGAAGAGAATGTAACACACGTTGTTTTCTGAAGTTTTAACCAGATTAGTGAAAAAGTAATCTGCAGATTTGAGTTACTAGTGTTGGACTGGTGAATGGACAGTGATTTTGGTGAGGAGTTACAAGGACATTATCCAGTATCACTGTGACTGCATGGTATGCTGTTAGAAGCTAGTTGGCTAAGCTAGTGAGACAGTGTATCCTGATAGTGGGAGGAGGTAGCCTGTTCAGCTAAAACAGTCAACTCCTGAGCTACCAAACCTCCTGAAGAGGACGTCGTCTGCAGCAAGACATCCCAGATAGCGGGTTGAGCTACCAGGCAACGCTCTAACCTTCCTCTGGCAACGTGGGACCTGCCCCTCATCTCTTCTAAAATACTCTGCCCAAGTTAGGCCCTGGCTTCCCCATTCACCTGCATGGTGTAGGCCGCAAATGCACCAGGGGCACACACAATAACAGTGCTCTCACCACCACTCTCCTGAACTGTAGGTTTGACCATTGACTCGCAAGGAGTGAAGATTTTAGTTTTGGACTTTTAGGGTATCAGGCCTGCAACGGGGGGTTTCTGAGTACTCATACTTTTTTGTATTTTCATTTTATTTTGAAATGCCGGCTTAGATAGGATCTAAGGTAAAAGGTATTTTATTGTATTTACTGTAAAGTGCTTTAAAGTGCATTGAGTGCTAATAAGTCTATTTTTACTGTACCAGTGATAACTTTCATTCAACTTTTTTATTTTATTTTATCGTGAATTCATATTTTTAAGTAAAACTATAAAGGACATCTCATTGGTTTTCCTGTTTGCTTAAATACGGATTTCATAGTAGGGTGAATATTTCTTAATAAGCTAACAAGGTTTTGAGCTAAAAAGGTTAAAACTAGTGCTTTCCGAGTAATAAGTTCTTAAGGGAACTCAAGTCATATTAAAGTTTGAAACTGCTAAGTACTTTTAATTTGAAAGAACTTAGGGGCCCTGCCTAGTAAGAGGTAAAAGGGGCTACATATAGAAACATTACTTCGACCTGAAGGTCCCTCTAATGAAAATAAATGTACCTTAATTTGTAGGAATTAAGTACTTGAATGAATGCTTGTTCATGTGTCCTCCATGTTTTACTACGTTTGTAAAACATTCGTGAAACATCTATTAATCATCGGTAGTTGTTATCAAGAGCCCTGAAGTAAAGTGAGGACAATTCATTATTTACAACTGTCTATTCAAAATGAACAAACATGAGTGTCACGTTATCATACAGTCATAACTAATGAATTGTCCTCACTTTACTTCAGGGCTCTTGATAACATCTACCAATGTTTAACGAACATGAAGACCACATTAGTATATGCTTTGTAAAACATTCATATACATCTATAAATCATAATCAAGTGCCCTAATGTAAAGTGACGACTATTCATTATTTACAACTGTCTATTCAACATGAACAAACATGAGTGTCACGTTATCATACAGTCATAACTAATGAATTGTCCTCACTTTACTTCAGGGCTCTTGATAACATCTACCAATGATTAATAGATGTTTCACGAATGTTTTACAAATGTAGTAAAACATGGAGGACACATGAACAAGCATTCATTCAAGTACTTAATTCCTACAAATTAAAGTACATTTATTTTCATTAGAGGGACCTTCAGGTCGAAGTAATGTTTCTATATAAAGGTTATACATAGGTTATACATTTTTCAATAATAATTTAAAAATGTTTACAAATGGCTTATCCATTAATAGTTTAGCACTTACTAATATGGAATAAATGATTTTTAGCCGTGGTTACAAATGTTTTAATAAACGTTTACTAATGTCAATGTTTAACTATTCTTAAATAAAATAATAAAATGTTCTACCATGTTGGCATACATGTCTTAATAATTTACCAAGATACATGGATAGTTTATAAAGTATTAGTTCTTTATCCACTAATAGATTGTACATATTTTACAACTTAGCTACAAATTGTTTACAATTGTAGTTTCAAATTATTTATTAACAATTGCGCATGTATATAAATGGCTTATTCATGAGTAGTTTTCTACTTACCCATAATTTACTAATAACTTATAAATGAGCTTTAAATATAGTTATAAATGTTTAGTTAAGCATTTTAGTAAACATTTACTAATATCAAGGTTTAAATGCTCTTAAATGCTCTATGTGGGTACTATAATCTTTTAAATTATTCATGAACGTATATGAATGGCTTATAAATTATTATTTCTTCATCCACAGATATTTTGTAAATACTTTATAGCTTTAGTTACAAATAATTTATGAACAAATAAACATGTATATAAATGGCTTATTCATGAGTAATTTACTACTTACTCATATTTTACTAATAACTTATAAATTAGCTATAAATACAGTTATAAATGTTTAGTTAAACATTTATGGATGTTAATAAACAGTCTATTCATGTTTATTAATCATCTACAAACTGCTTATAAATGTTTATAAATGCTTTATAACGGGTCGTTATTGTAAAGTGTTACCGGGTTATTATATAGAATAATCCAAAGGGCTGCCCTGGGCGCTGCCATTTTGAGGTGTACCATTAACTGATTAGTACCCTGGACTACACAGCACTAATGGGGTGGCAGTGGTTCAGGGATAGAGTGACCAACTCTGAACCTTATTGGCTTCCCAAAGTGTCCCTGAGCGAGGCTTTGAACCCTGAAATGTTCCGGCATCGGTGTGTGAATGATCATTGATAATCTCTGTGTACACATTCTCTGTGCTGTATACAGTAAATGCACCATTTAATCCATGGAGCAGTGCCATATATCGGCCAGGTGGTTTAGCTTATCAGTTAAGGGTACCTCAGTAATGGCCGCACCCATTGCCTATTTTGTCTGTGGGTTGTTTCCCTGTGCTGTGGGACGGCAATGTCCAATATTGGTGAAAGTGTACTACAACTTATGGTTTTCATGTTTGGCATTTTTCATTACAGACCTACAGTACAGCCCTTTGAAGTCAAAGACCTGGCCTTTAGCCCATGTTGCTTTCCACAATGAGGCATCTAATGAGGTACAGTAGATCTCTCCAGCAGTGGTGTATAGGTGATGGAGCCACACATCCTAACATACTGCTGGAAAAGCACATCAATCACAAAATGCTGGCATGTGCACTGTATACAACTTGAGATTGTCTCATGTAGAATGTAGATAGTATGAGTGCAGCGGTTCAGGAAAGATATCAAAAGTGATGTTGATAATCATATTAAAATATTAGTATCTTTGGCATTGACCCCATCGCTGAGGATTTATTGGTGATAAGATCTTATCATTGGGTAATAAATAAGAGGCCGACGGCCCCTGCAGTGTGTAAAGAGAGACTGGATGAAGTCTTCATGCTTTAAAATTATTTTATGCTGAGAGCTTAATTTTGCCTCTCAGTTTTGTCCTTCTGCAGAAGGTTGTTCTGGGGGTTCAGCCAAAGATGGATCGCTTGCCAAACTAATGCCAGTGCAATGTCACATCATTAACACTGCCTCTGTTCTGTCTGAATGTCCCAGGCCAGGACACACAGTATGCCTACCAATTTTCTTGTGTTGATGATTGTTGTTGTTGTTGTTGTTGTTTTTTTTTAATATTATTATTATCTGTGTAATACAGACAATATAGCATTCTTAGATGCCTTGTCATACCAGAGGTTAGCAAAATGAAAAATAACAAAAATAACACTAATGCAAAATGTCAAATAACATTAAGTCAATACAAAACCTTGGCATAATTTCATTTCACTAAAGATGTAGCTCCTTTTACTAAATCAAACCTTTTCAGTAATACTTGCACACTTGATCATGTCGGTGTGAAATGTATTTTCAGTGTATGTACAGGAAATGCCTATTTTTGATACAATGTGGAAGAAAATGGTTTGTTCTAAGTTACACCTACAAAATATAGGTTGGAATGAGCTGATCCTTGTATCTTATTAGAGATCAGGCACAGGCAGCAAAAAAGGGAAATTCTGACAGTCATACATTTGAATGGTGGTGTGGGACTAGCTCTGGTCCAGAGCTCCACTGCTTCTGAGTCTGACTTGCATTGGAGCTCTGCTCGTCTCCGTGCATTTGGCCATTACTCCACCCGACCAGCCTCTCTTCTCTAGTGGATATATAAAGAACGTTTTACCTATTCACCAAAATAAACACGTCTTGTGTCATTAGAAAGCCTACTTACCTTAGTGGAAACACTCTGAGCCCCCCACCACACGGATACAATTGACTTTTTGGCCAGAACGCGATCGTTTTTCACCGGAAAAACATCCAGGATTTGCACCCTCTATTGATATTGCCAATAGAAAAGTTCCATAGGAAATATTTTTCCTTCAGTGAAAAACAATCACGTTCTGTCCAAAAAAGTCAATTGTATCCGTGTGGTGGGGGGCTCAGCTGTTTCCACTAAGGTAAGTAGGCTTTCTAATGACACAAGACGTGTTTATTTTGGTGAGTAGGTAAAACGTTCTTTATATATCCACTAGAGAAGAGAGGCTGGTCGGGTGGAGTAATGGCCGAATGTACGGAAACGAGCAGAGCTCCAATGCAAGTCAGACTCAGAAGCAGTGGAGCTCTGGACCAGAGCTAGTGTGGGACACAGGCTGTGTCTAACCCTATGCATATTTAACTTCACTTCAATCATAGTCATAGTCATAGTCATATTGGCTAGTATTTTATCATGAATTTACTGAGGACCTTTGTTTTAATTTAAACAAATTAAAATGAAGCAATGTCAGTAAAAAATAAACTTGCACACTCACCTGTAAAACAAAATGAAAAAGATTTACTGAAACAAACAGGCCATCATATACTGTTCATTTGCACTGTACTGTTCATTTACATTGTTCGATGACCTGGCCATGGCCAGAACACATCTAAAGCCTTAAGAGTGAAAGCTCAGCCACTTCCATGTGTTATGACTTATGACTGCCATCATAATTCAATCCAGAGACTCTGTGGGGCTGAGAACCCAAATATACCTTGTCACCATGATGTGTGACTTTATAAATTATAACAAAAAATCTTTTCTCAGAACATTTAGTAACACAGTGAGTCAGTGAAGTTGTCCCAAGGGGACCACAGCAAAGTGAGGATTAGTGTGAACATTTGAAGCCAAATTTATTTATTTTGTGCGATACACAACTATACCAACAAGCTCACAGTGCATCAAGATGCAACACATTGATGGATGTGGGCAGACAGCAACTGTTATTTGAATGACTATACCTAAATCAAAAACATCATCCTAATATGGCTCCCAACAACGGAAGTGTTAGATCTAGAAATGTTGATCTTTCCTTTGCCCCGGAGGTGAAACTCCATCCCAGGTCATGATAGGTGATGGTGACAACAGCTCTACACCACCTGTCAGTCTGAACGCTGCCTGGGAGTCCATGTAGACCAGGTCTTCATGACAGCTGTTGCCACTGCCGTAGCTCCAGGACACTAGCACCTGTCATAACCCCAGGGAGGTCTGACTCATATGCTTCTCATGCACTTTTTGGGCGCTGTTTTTCTTTCAATAGCGTAGTCAAAAGTGTAGAATGTCACAGAATGTGCCCTAGGTGGTAATGTGTTGATGTAAGCGTTCAGCGTTGTGGGTTTGAAGAGCCTTTCTCTTGCCTTATAGCCGTATAGCATGTATGATCTGTTCAAAATCCTCCAATGAGAGCTAAATGGGAGATATTCTGTGAACAGATTAATCCTCTTTACACCACAGACCCAGGTTTAACAGTGGATATTGACATGGGTCGACCCCTGTCTGGGCCAATTTACATTGAGCTGTGAACATGGGTCACACGCAGGTCATGGTCATTTACACTGGTTTGTAAGTTTTGAAAGGGTGGGGTTGGGATTTTCTAAGCATCTTGTTACAAGATGATCAAGATGATCTTCGCAGTTCTCAACAAATCTGTTGTTTAGCATACCAGTTTGGTTTAATAGATTGCAGTTCTTGACCATTTTCATTTTGGAAATTACGTGGCTTTATTACAACAGTACGTTTCTAATAAATGGTGAAATCTGGATCTGGGATTAACTGGGGTCTGTCTGCACTACTAAACCCTTCCAATGAGAAATCCACATTAGTTTAAATATTAATTAATTTTCACACGCCCGCACGCAAACTTTGGATCATGTGAGCGTACATAATTCAGGTGTTACCATATTTGTTCATCCCACATGGCATGCCAGCACCAGGGAATACAATACATATATCTCTTGTAAACTTATAGCCTAATTTATACATAATAAAATGCCTGTGTTGTGTGGCAAAAATAGCTTCTACAAGCAAAAACATTCAGCACATTGAAACTTTACAGTTTGTAAAAAATTATATGATATTAAAGTCAAAAGTGCTGATGTGTTGATTGCATTTTTGTATTTTATTTTTATTATTAGTTCAAGCTACTTCAAAGTTAATATTCACACACACACACACACACACACACACACACACACACACACACACACACACACACACACACACACACACACACACACACACACACACACACACACACACACACACACAGGGGGAATGAGAAGCCTATCTCTACGTCGTACTCAGACAGGCCCTCCACCTGCATCTTTCTTTATACAGTACATACACAAAGGTAGATGTGGAACGGCCTGTCTGTTGGTTTTGGTTCCCCCAGAACAAGCGTTTTTGCTGGGAGTTTTTATGGGCAGTGGCCAGTTAGTCTCATCCTCCTTACTGGCATCTTGCCTGATGCACTTGGTAATGCCCTGTACAGACGCTTGTTGGTGATCTACTCATCCTGGTCGATGTTCAGTAGGTAACATTATGGTATAGCACCCATCCAGGGATTTCAGTGTCCAGCATTCACACAGCTCGCACTGCAGCCATACAGTAGCTGAATTGTGCTGTGGATCTGCTGGGCAGATCACAGTACGGTGTATGTGGATTGAGGGTGTGCTGGGCAGCTCCCGGGCAGGAATTATACTGTCTGTAACTGGATGAATGTAAGAAGGTTGCAACTGGACTGGACTGCATGCACAGGGATCCCCTCCCTAGTTAAAGAAAGGTTAAAGTGAAGTGCCTTTTAACACTAACAAAAGAGGGCAGCCTTTCCCTTCTCCTGGAAGAGCCTTTTATAGAAGCACAGTTCCTCATTGCTCCTGTGGGATATAAATAAATCATCATAGGAAATGTTGGAGTGTCCATTATTTCATCAGCAAGGTAAATGCAACCCGCAGAGTCAAAATCCCACTGACTAGAGTTAATGTATTACACAGTTTCAATTTTCAATTTAAATAAAATGTAAGAATTGTATTTAAAAATATATTTTTTTTCTTATGTTATTCGGTGGACATCTGGTGATATGGGACATTTGGGGTATGAATAATTTATACTGTAGTTTTTGCCAATACTTCATTTGTATTGCATATAGGACGTCTCTTCTTTGACAACACAGGGATAGTTTTAACAACAACAAACAAAAAAAATACCATAGTCTTTAACGAAATCTTGTCCACATTCACATAATTTCAATAATGAATTCATTGTACATTATATTAAAAAAGAGGTTAATACTAATATAGTTATAAATATTATTTTTGGAAGGTAAGCAATAGAATAATCTGTAAGAAACAATTATTGGCACTTTGAAGTTCACAGTATCGGAGGAAATATAATTCTACCATTGGAATTAAATGTGCAGCAACATTGCCCCTGTTTACCCCTTCTCCTTTCTCTCTCTCTCTCCTTATCTCTCCATTGAACGTGCTGTATGTGACATTTTCAGTGAAGCGTCATGCAGGGACAGGGTTGGTATGCTCCGCGCTGACCTGTCCATGACCCCGAAATGCATTCTGCTGTGCCCTCCTGGGTGTGCCAGAGTGGGGGTGGGTGTGCCAGAGTGTGCATGTGTGTGTGTGTGTGTGTGTGTGTGTGTGGGGGGGGGGGGGGTTAACAGGCTAGAGCCCTCTGACATGTCTGGTGGTGTTACTGTTGCAAGCACAACAGCAACAAAGCATCAATGTATGTTTGCATTCCCATCTGTGTTCTGCACTGTAATTGTATGTTCTTGCATTTTTTATTTTAAAAAAATTCTCACACTCAAATCTCCTTTTATATAATGCATACTACACTCTATGTTGTGAGTCTTCGCATCAACGCCTTACAATATTATGTAAACCACTTTGAACTATCTTGTTGAAATGTGCAATATGATTAAACTGGGCGTGCCCTTCATACATCAGCATTTGCATTTATAGATCTTACGAGTACACAAAATTACACTTGCGTATTTGCTCCACACATGTAGACTTTTGCAAACTGGGAAGCATTACTTTAGTACTATAGCATGTGCATGTTCACGACACGTGCACATGCAAAATGTGAATGATGAGTGATGCTGATTGTTGATCGTTGTGTGAGTGCGTACTGCATATGTGTTGGTCCGAGGGCATGTTGCCCTGGTTTGCAGCTCTCAGGGAAATCTGTGACCAATGATCCTCAAGTTTAGAGTTCAGCCTCAGTTCAGAGCGAGGTTCAACTGACGGTCAGCGGGCCACTGCCAGGGCACTGCCATCGCTCTTCACTTTCTCTCTCCCTTCTATTCACCCCCATCTCTCTCTCTCTCTCTCTCTCTCTCTCCATCTGACTCGCTGTTCTTATGGAATACCCCCCGTTCTCTGGTCTTTCACTTCTTTTTTCTTCTACTCTGAGTTGCATTGCGGCAGCAAGGTAATCAGTAGGTTCACGCACAGTGAATTAAACACAAAGAGATTGTGTTATAATTACTCTCATATGCAGCAACAACAGATGCATTGTTGTCTCTGTCATCCTTTGACAGAATGAAACTGCAGTTTTTCTTAAACCCCATGGACTGTACCCTTACGATATGCACGTAGATCTGCTATTTTTGCTATTGTGGTAATGTTTGGTCCATGCACTATGAAACTCTCAACTCTTACACTCTCAAGTAAAACAGTCAGGATTTTAATGTGTATATTTTCTATGCACGCTTTGACAGCATCATATGCAAAGCCAAGCAAGGAAAATGTCTTGTCTTGTGTGTGCTTGGTGGAGCTTTGCATTCTTTCAATGATTTGACACTGCATAAATCCTTCCTTTCTTTTTCAAGGGAACTTTTGCTAAATTGACTTTGACGGACTCATGTATCCACATCACATAAGTGAACTTGAAAGCTTTTCTGTTATGGTTTTTATGGCTGGAATTTTGATGAGGCTGTACCATACCTTTCTGCTTGACTAGCATGATGTGATCCTGATAAATCCGTTACATCTGCAAAATTTAATCAGAAACCCCTTTGTCTCTCATTTTAGGAAAATGGTGACCTATTTCAACAGTTGACCTCAAACTAAGTGATTCAGTGGTGCGGAGAATGTCCAGGCTTGGTTTGAGTGGATTCTGTGCTACACACACAACAAGACATGACACCAATACCTCCCACCAGACTGCAGTTAAATATAAATAATGATCTATGCATACCTAAAGTACACAGTAATATTAATACAGTATATCAACAACAATAATATATCAAATCCTAAGTATATGATCTTTCTGTAATCAATAGCCAATATGATATCGCAAAACATATCAACATAACTAGTTAGTTAGTTAGTTAGTGTATTTATTGTCCATCATGTGGAAAATTGTCTTCGGTCTCACAACAATAAGAAAAACAACAACAAAACAAAACAGCAACAGCAGCACAGAACACAGGACAACAGTGGCAAATACAGTACAGGCATATTCAACGAGACAGTGCATTCAGTGCATTAATGGCACTAGGAATAAAAGAGTTCTTAAAAATGTTACGGTTAGCTCTTGGTACTTTGTACCGTCTACCGGAGGGGAGCAGTTCAAACTCCCTGCAAAGTGGATGGGAAGATCATTTGCAATTTTGACGGCTTTTCTCCGAATTACTTCCTCATAGATACCACTTAATTGTTTTTGTCTCTTACCAATTATTTTTGATGCTAGGTTTACTATTCGCTGTAACTTTATTTTTCCTTTTACATTTAGATTGCCATACCACATTGCCATATTAAAAGTCAAGATTCCCTCTATCAGGTTCTTATAGACTGTTTCCATAATATTTTTGCTCACTCCAAAGGAGTTAAGCTTACGTAGTAGGTGGAGGCGTTGGTTACAGGTTTTGAAAATCTGTTCAGCATTTTCATTGAAATTGAGTTTACTGTCGATATAAGTTCCTAAATATTCAAAGTGGTCAACTACCTCCACTGTTTGTCCACCGATTGTGATGTATGTACTATGTACTGTATAGAGATATATGCCATGTACACGCCATGTATTAGAACTACTGTTTTTGTGTTATTGTAAGGTTTCCGCAATTAATCTTCATCTAGTAGTCTTTATAAAGTGAAGCTGCAACAAAATTAAAACACAAATAATAATAAGAAGAAAACAAACAAACAGAAAAAACAGTTTCAGCAACAAAATCCCATAAGCAATGTCATTAGGCTCTGCCAAGACATACTGGCCGTCATGTTGGCTTGTTGTGTTCACCCCTCACCCTCCAGTCTGCTCGGATGTAGCCCAGCTTGTTAAGCTGCCTGCTGGCCTTGGACCAAGAGGAATAATGCCAGATTGTAGAAGTTAACCACATGGTATGTACATCAGGAAACACCAACAGATAGGCTTTAATAGGTTTAAGTTCAGCACCAAAACTAAATAAATGTAAAATAGAAAAAATGCAAATGGGCATAGATAAACACAAGCAGGATAGGCTTGTACGTGATTTTTCCCAAATGTTTATAATATAACCCCCCCCCCCCCCCCCCCCCCCCAATATTTTAAGTATTTTGTTAGAAAACGTGTTTTTCAAAATGGACAAATGGTGTGAATTATATTAGGAAAGTGTATGAAATAATTCACAAAATAATGTACGCTGTTCAAAAGAGACCGATCCTGCAAATATGGGAGAGATCCGTGTTAAACAAATGATTATAAAGATACCGGTAGTGTGAAATGATTTGCAGGATTTTTGGATAGAATCTAAACAATGTGTTTTACAAAGGTCAGCCCCTTGGTGGATCCCTGAAAAATGCAGATCAAATGTTTTTCCTTTTCACGCCCCCTGAATCTCCTACTTTTTTCGTTGCATGCATCATTTCATGAAGATTAGTGCAGAAAAAAACATAGTTCTCTGTGATAGAGGGATAAAAAATGAATGAAGGACCTGCTAATAGTTTAGAAATGGGTTAGCAATACAAATGAAGTTTTTTTGTTTGTTTGTTTGTTTGTTTTTTCATTTACTTTTGGCCCCAGTGACCCCCACAAAATGACTGGAACTACATTTCACCAAAACCAGAGCAGAACTTAGAGCAGAAATTGACACCACTATATTGATGGCAAGTATTTCATACAACTTAACTTCCAAAAATCGGAGCTATCCCTTTGAGTTACCGTTCAATAATGTTGCAGCAGGAGAAAAATCTATCCTAGAATCCTATCCTATCCAAATTGTAGACTTTTACCATTTAGTCTCCCTTTTAGGGACACAAGGGAAATAATGCATCACCAGATTTCCATAACAACACCATTTTGGCCCATTTTAAGAGCACAGGTCTCCGCCAGGTGAGTGGTGCAGCACAGTGTGTGTGTGTGTGTGTGTGTGTGTGTGTGTGTGTGCGTGCGTGCGTGTGTGCGTGCGTGCGTGCGCGTGCGTGCGTGCGTGCGTGCGTGCGTGCGTGCGTGCGTGCGTGCGTGCATGTGTGCATGTGCAGAGCTGGTGACATGCGGGTATCATGGGATCCTGCACCTACATGACACGTCATTAACATTAATTGTAATAAAAAGTGCTAGCAGAGTGCTATCCCTACTTAGCGATCAAAGGGGTGAAAGACACAGATATAATGACAGAGATTAAATTAAAAAGGCTCTTGTAGTGTGAAATACTTTACCATCTGATGGCTCCCCGTCGTCCCTGATATCTTTAAAACTCCTATAGTCTGTAACAGGGGGAGGGCAAGCTCTAGAACAGATTGGAACATGGTATCATTCCAATCCGTGTCTTGTGGCCTGGCCGTAAAAGTTTCCTTATGACAAGCTTCAAGGTGTTTTACCAAAATGGATGTGTTATGAAAACAATACTGACTGTGAGCACAGGAAGAAAGTGGAGGATTGATTTAACAATCACTGTCAAATCAGATCAAAGTGTCTGATACGCATCCTATTATGGTAATCGACGCGCAGACTTTTGTGCATATAGTTAGATCAAACCGTAGACTCAGAGCGATGGCACCTTGTGATGGGGATGAAACCATCCTATCTGAATACAAGCTTTGCTGTCTCTGCGGTTTGCCCTCCCCACCACCACCACCACCACCATATCGTATTGCTGAATCTCACTTTGCATGAGAAATCGAAGTTACGTTCCGTTCTTTATGGGCCCCGCCGCGACCTTTGTCAACCCGGTGAATTAGCCTAGAAGCGTATCAGCTGTGCTGGCCTTTTTCTCCTCCAGCCTGTCCTATTAACTGAGTGAGGCGCGCAACCCGGGTCACACTTAAATAACCTTATCTTGTAATTGGGTTCAAGGTTAAGTGACCCCAGAGCTGAGAGGTCCAAGGGTTAAGGTCACCATGTCAGGCTAAAGGGGTGCTTTTAATCACTGATGGGGGATAGGAATCAAGGCCTGAGATTCTGCTATCTGGCCGGACCCATGCACCCCCCCCCCCCTTCCCATTACCCTCATCGTCACCTTACTATCCCATCCCACTTGAATCTTCCCGTGTGGGCTGGGGTCACGTTGAGGGTTTGTATTGAACTGTTGCCAAGCAACCCATAGCCAAGCCAAGGTCTGGAAAGCTTTTAACCTCAGTGTGAATCGATATGAACAGCAATTGGGCTAATATTCATTGAGCAGCAGATGGGAAAATTAGGCATAGATCTGGAGCGGTGGACGAGGCGTACGAGTTGCATTCATATACAGTAGCATCATACAAATCCCATCTAATTGAAATGTACACAGAGGAATGGCAAAGTGATGAAGACTGATGGAGAAAAGTGACAGAATAGCCATGACAAGCGTTTAGAAGAGAGAGTTAGGGCTTCTCTCAATTATTCTTCATCTATTATGGTCAATTCTTCATCTGATCATCACGCATCAAGTGCCCCATCCTTCCGCTCCCCTCTTTCCACCCTTTATAAGCATGCCATCCCCTGTCAGTCATACGTATCTCACCAGCTCTCTATAGTGTCTAGCAATGCAAAAAAAGGATGCAGTTGTTTATTTAGAAAATGTGTTATTATCTGGTGCCCCCCTTTTATTTGGGCTGAACATTTTTGATTCCATTCCATTGCATGTGCTGAAAAATGAAAATAATTTCGGTTTCATCTGGTACTATAAGAATACAGTATGACATCTGAAATTCCCCTTTCCCTTTCCTCTCCGATGTCTTCTTCCATGGCTTTCTTTCTTCCTCCCTCCTTTTCACTTCCCCTGCCCGTTTCTTTCTCCATTTTCCTTGTTGCTTTCTATCGCTGCCCCTATTACAGTAGGCCTATGAGATGTATGACCAGTAGTGCAGGAGTTCAGGCAGAATGACCCATAGACCTATCCATTGCCAAGGGCGAGGAAATAGCCCAGATTAAAGAGCTTGTAAATAATGGCCCATAAACATCTGCCTGTTAGCCCGGCCAATCCATCTCCGTCTCCCATCTGGTCCTCTCTCCCTCTCTCTCTCTCTCTCTCTCTCTCTCTCTCTCTCTCTCTCTCTCTCTCTCTCTCTCTCTCTCTCTCTCTCTCTCTCTCTCTCTCTCTCTCTCTCTCTCTCTCTCCATGTCTGTCTCTCTGTCTGTCCCACCCCCCCAACCACTCACACTCTCTCTTTTGATTTCCTCATTGTGCAAGGTCCACAGGCCAAATGCATCACCGGACCAATGTTAGTCATATTCCAAAACAAACAAACACTGGGATTGACCCCAAGGTCACGTACAGTTCAGATCCCAGCCGGTCACAGCCACTGTGACTCAACCCAAAGACAACAATGGAGCACATTAGCTTTGTTTTCTTTCCATCGTGTTCTCCTCAATCACCAGACCTTTATATATTGCCTTGCTAGATTAGCATAGTGCTGCAGCAGGAACTTAGGAAATATTTGAGCACATATGGATTTATGTACTGTACAACAACTCCCATGAATCCTGTTAATTGTTTTTTTATGGCTCCAGTTATTTTGCTATCATTCGTCCCCTTTGCCAGACTGTTCCCTTCACTGGTGCTCTCAGCAGAGGCTTCGTTCTCTACTCCTCCCTAATTAGTGATTAGGCATTGTTAACAGTGAGCTAACAACATCTGCTCTGTGTACTGGCCGCTGCAGCTCTCCTCCCACAACCATGCAGTCCAAATTGAGCTGTGCGAGTCTGACCAAGCGACCCTGGGCACTGGCATTAGTCACCTCATTTGTGGCCGAACTGCAGGTGGCGAATTAATCCACACAAAAGGCCAATCACCAACAGGCTGAGATGGAGCACTCACCAACAAACTCCATGTACAATATGTGGAACTCAGTGTCCTGTATTCTCTGGACTTTTGCCAATTCCAAAAGTGAAATGAGTTGTGTTGCTAGGTTGCAGTCACATATGGTTGGGTTACATTGTTCTCTCATGTGTTATTCAGTACAAGCTCCACAGTCTTATTAAGTGTTTACTATAAGCTAGTCTCAACTTTATTTTATTTACATTATCATCACCCATTGATAACTACACTTGGAAAAAACAAACACTAAAATTCAGTTATTTTATATAAAGCATCTGCTATCTTCATGTTTAAATCTTGAGGGGACATGTTGTGTCACACTAGGAAAGTAGTAGAATAGCATAAATGTTAGTCACCTACAACACATTCGAAAATGAAAAAGATGCAAGCAAGTCAGAAACCCTCTTTGTCATAGAACCACACATGAAAAGAGGTGGCTGCTAAAACTTGAAATCACTGTAGATACCTGGATATGATCTAGATATGATATGACCTAGATATGATCCTTTTCCCCTGATCTTCTCTTCGGCGTCAGATCATAATGTGTTGTGCTTCTTCTAACATGTCAAGCAGCTCCAGTTTTTTTTTTTTTTTTGTATTTTAAGATAGCAAAAGAAATGTTGTTCCAATCTTATTCCATATACAAATTAAATGTTTGGAAATTATTGCAGCAGTCTTTCTAACTACTGCCAGTCTTGTCACAGTTATGAAGTACCCCATACACATGGGGAACATTTTCTGAACAGGTGAGCTGTGACTGTTATTTCAAAGTGCATTGGGGGCTGCACTGCCCTTCACTTCTTAGATGGACCCTCTAACCTCAAACTGTCAAAATGACTGATATGCTGTCTTAATACCAAATCTCACTCAAGGTAAGGTCTCCCATGATGGTTGCTTCTGTGTTTGTCATTCAAGCATCTCAGAAGTAAATCTTCTCTCATTTGTCTTCAAACAATTCCCCCTCCATTTTTCTGACCCAATCCTGAACTCACCTTTTTCCCCTCTCTTCCCTCAACCACAACTGGCACCTTTTGTCTCAGTCTATTTAGTCACTTACCTTAAATTTATGAGCCGCTATTTTTGACCCAGTGTGTGACACCCCCCGCCCCTCACCCACCTCTTGCGCCATCTTAAACACATTTCAATGGAGGCAACAAATTTATCTGGCAGATAAATCACTGAATATCAAATGCAGAAGGAGGAGGGAAGGTCAAAGTCATGGAAGGGGATGGAAATGAAATTGCTGTGATGGCAGCATCAGATGAAATGTCCTTATGTCATAAAACGTCTGTATTTTTTTTACTATACTGTTTAGTGTTGCTTGCTAAAGCTCCACATACACGAAGGGAGAGAATTATTTTCTCCCCAACAGTTGTGAGGCATAATTGTGAAACCAATTCACTCTTGCCACAAGAGTGAAGGATACTATTTTGATACAGTATATTGCTCTAGATCCGCTCAATCAGAATTGTAGTCTTTTCAATAACACTGAAGGATGTCTGTCTTATATGTGCTGCTCAAGTACGAATCAAATTAAACGCATATGACCACCTCTTCTAATTCTTCATGGGAGGTGATTTAAGAGGGGATCACCAGGGGATGCTAATTTGATTTGTCTGACCAATCAGCCAATAGGGCAGCTTATCCATGACCTGTGAACCTATGAGTTTTCCACTTGGCTGGTCAGGCAAAGAACCTTCACTTGACCCCCTCGGCCTTTATGGTAATGTTATATGGGAGGAGGGGTCCTTATCGGAAAGAAAGACATGTACGTTGTACAAGGACAGTAGCACCCCTCTCTCATTTTCATTTATCTATGCTATACAATCCTCAGTGTTAATTGAACTAAATTAACGTGACAAAATAACATAGATGTTTTTGCAGTAAATATCAGAGCTGTTATAGAAAAAAATACATAACCTCAATATTGACATTAAAATGTTCTGCATTGAATCAACATTTTTAGGACTAGGATTTTAGGAGGGTGGCCGTCTGTTTATTCTGGAAATACGTTGTAATTTCACAAACCTCGTACACATTTTTAACAGCTCAAGACATCCACACTCCTGCTTTAGCTGTTATTTGTATCCTCACATTGAAAATTCAATGTTTCATGCTTTTGCTTTTTCGCCTCTATTGCTCTTTGAGCTCAAAGTAAAGCACTTTGAGCTGCATTTCATGCCATGAAAGGTGCTATACAAATAAAGTTGTAATATTATTATTGTTATTGTTATACAAATTTACATAGAAATTGGTCCTCTGCATTTTTTCTCAAGTTTAGGGGCAGGAAATATACAGTACCCAGTAAGGAGCAGTTTAGAAGTTAAGTGACTTTCACAGGAGCACTTCAACACATAGGCCAAATTCAGCCAGCCATGGACCCCTAGGTCAATAAATACCTCCATGCTTTTTCATTTTCTAAATATAAATAATTATATGTAAGTCAATGGGGCTCTATTGGGCTGAAACCATGCCCAATTCAGTCATACGTAATATAAGTCCCAGGACACAACATGTTCATGTCCGGGAACTTGAAGACTCTGTCTGTCTAGTTAATAAATTACATCACAGATTATACTACTGTAAAAATGTAGCCACTTTCAAGTTACATATTTTCTTAAAAGCTAACATTGTGGAAACTTTGTAGAAATTATTATTGTTTGAAATTAGCAACTCTATTATATACTATTATATTACTATTATATACTATTATGGTACTTGAGAGTAATTTCACTGAAAACTCAATTGAATATATTATAAAGCAAGTCATATTATCGTTAAAAAGTTTAACCTGGGACTCATAATCAGCGATGATCTCAAACATGCTGGCACAAACGTTTTCTATGTGTACAGCTAATGTTAAAATATCTCTGTTTAAAACTTACTGCATGCCACTGTACACAGCTCACCTGTGGTGCAGTTACAGCAGTGCAAACATGGAAAAAACTTCAGATGGCTTATAATGATGCGTTCAGAATATTTCTCAAACTCCCGAGATGGACCAGTACAACTGAAATGTTTGTGCCAAGCAATGTACCCACCTTTCATGCTGTACTGAATAACTTTATGTTTAAATTAATGTGTAGACTGAAGGAATCTAAGAATGCTTGAATTAGGGCTTGAACTGAAATCACCCAGAGTGATACAATATTCTCCTCATGCTTCTGCAAACACTGAAGGCAATGTTTATGTTTATAATTGATATGGACTTTTTATGGAGAAAATAGTCTGTTATTCAGGCTATTGCTGTTTTCTATGTTTTTATTGTATGTCTTGTGCTTGAATCTGTATATGTACCAAAGTGTCTGCAATAAAGTTTTCATTCAATTCATTCAATATTTTGTAAACTGTGAATGCAACAGTATTGTCCGTCTGTCTGTCTGTCTGTCTGTCTGTCTGTCTGTCTGTCTGTCTGTCTGTCTGTCTGTCTGTCTGTCTGTCTGTCTGTCTGTCTGTCTGTCTGTCTGTCTGTCTAGGCAATAGGTATATCCTTGTATTTACCATCACAATCGCAATACCACATGGTCCACACACTGTATGTGTACATATTGTACTACACACAGTGAGATAATCTTATACTGGTAGCATTGGTGACATCAGGTATAATAAAGGGATTTCCCAGTCAAGCTCCAAAGCCCTGTGAAAGCATGCAGGGCTTTGAGTGGAAGTGCTGCAATCGAAGTACCGGCCTCAATTAGCTACTGTTGTGGGTGGGAGAGCAAGCGGAGGTCCAAATCCTCTACTACAGGGCAGGCCCATCTGGGGGGATTAAGAAGGTTTCCTGTCCCGTGGCTGACCCCTTCAAAGACTGCCCAGATGTCCCGAACCCCCCCCCCCCCACCCCGCCGCCCCCCTTTACTCAAGCTCTCACTTGACCCCCTGCCACCAAGACAAAGCACTCAGGTGACACGTCTTATCACAAGCGCTCTCTCTCTGACCCCTCAGCATCACTGGTATCTATGTGTCTGTGTGTCTCTCCCTCTCTCTGTTGACTATCCAATGGCTTGATGCCTTGTCGGGTTTCTGACCTAAGAATGGAAAACGAGCTCGAAATTGCATTGCTACAGGCTTCTTGTTACAAGGAGTTGTCACATAGCCATTGACGTTCAGGATGAAGTGGCAAAGACATACGACAAACCAACTGCCACACCCATATAATGTGTATAGAGTATATATAGTGTTTTACCCACAGGTCATAACATTTGAAATGCACCACATGCTGAGATAACTGACATTGTCTAAAGCTTCCGATAACTCTAGTATAAACCCTTGCTGTACTATGATTACAAACAGACCTCATGGCGGTAGTCCTTTGAGGCCTTGAAGTAGTGACCCCATTGTAAGGGCACAAGTCTCACGTCTTATAGCAGCATCATGGCCACCCAAACGGAACCCATCGAATGCTGAGAGTGCATGGACTGATGAACGGATTAAATCACTCAGGGTCACGATCTAAGGTTTCCTGCAATCGACAAAGACCCTCATAGATCTTGCGAGAATAGGCTGAACTGATGGTGAGATGTTCAGACAGTTATTCATTAGTGCCATCTTTGGTGGGCGCACGCTTGATGTTTTCCAAAGTAAAAAAAAACATGATAAGAAAAGGGATGTGCTATCTACAATATATTTGAGTGTAATAGCAGTTGGGAGCACAAGACATTTCAGAAACCAACAAACAAAATACATGTTCATGTTAACACACAGGCCTATTGATAGACAGGTCATTTGCTGAAAATTCTGTTTAGATCGTGTCTGTTTTAAATAATGAATACATAACATCTCAATACCAGATGGACGCAGAAGATGCTGTAACAGAGCCATCACTGAAAGCTGTGAGACACTCATCAACTGTCACATCTCCATCGCAGATGCCTCCGTCACTCCACCTGTCATTTTCACCATCAATTTTATATTCACCACATCTGATATCCTATCTGTTCTTCTCTGGCCTCTTCCTCATTCCTTCCATCTTCCTCTCTCTCTCCTCTCTCCCCCTTCCTCTGCCTCTCGCGGTGCAAGGCTGTCAGAGCTTTAGGGACCCAGTGAGCTGTGAAATCGCACAAATTGCTGTTGCTTTACGTCTGGCCCAACGACAGAGGGGGAGATGGAGAAAAGAGGTAGTCGAAAGAGAGAGAGAGATAGAGAAAGAGGGAGAGAAAGACAGATTTTCTGCTCCAACACTTCTGAACCTTCTCTGCCCCCTCTCTCCTCTTATTCACACACGCAGACAACATGCAGCTGCAAAACTGCATACGCCTTCTAAACCCATATGCACGCACACACACACACGCACACAAACGCGCATGCACGCACAAAACAAGGTTGGCTTCACTTCACCCCGACCACCAGCTCTGAACACGAACACACCACGCATCACTGTCAGGTGGAAACCTTGTATATCCTATAATGCAGTATATGTTAATACTTTTCAGTGGTTCAATATATATAAATTCCTGCAGGCAGACTTAACCACTCTCCCAATGGCCAAGTGGTCCAGGCGCATGCCACATAAAGGCTTTGACCTGACCGTCTTCACTGTAACTATCAATAAAGGCACAAAAAACAATAATAATAATGGATCTAAAAGCTCACAACATGTTATGCAAAGCACTCTAACTCGTCAGATATTTTTACATACTACACTGAGCTAACATGATTACATCTGGCATTAATTTACAGAAGAAGTAAAATGGAAAAAGAAAAAAAAAGAAAAAAAAAAGTTGAAATGTGGAGATACAAGGTTTCTGCCAGGCAGCAATGCCATGCCCCCCTCTCTCTCTCCCAGTACAGAGACACCTCACCAGTTCCTCCTCCCCCACCCCCTCAGTAGAGACACCTCACCACTTTGCTTCAGTGTGCGGGTCACTTCACACAACAATTCACCAAGAGCAGCCCTCAAGAGCCATACAAAACCTTCTTAACTTACAGCCAGCTATTTCAGTCATTCTCAATTAGCAGAGCATACCTCCAGAAACAGACCCACAATTATGCAGTATTTAAAAAGACATCCTCAAAATGTGACAAGACTTTAGTTTTGTAAGTTTCGATGATAAACTGAGTACATAGCGTAGTTACCACGATTGAAATGTTATTTTTTGAAATGTTATTGTTTTACAGTTGTGTATAACTGCACTGTTGATGAACTTATTTTTCATATACGTGCTAAATATTCAAACAAACAATACATCATGAGAGAAAGGATGGCAAAATTACAAGTATGCATCTATACATGTCATTGTGATAGCATCTAGGAAACCATCAGCAAAACAAAACAAAACAAACAAACAAACAAAAAATAGAGTGCCGTCTGCAGTATATTTCCTTGAATTTGCCTCTGAGGGCATAGTCCATATACAGGTATAGTCCATATACAGTATATCTGACGTGAGTAGTACAACAGCGTCCCCCAGATGCTACCCTAAACATAGTGACATTCATAGGGAGGGACGGACATTGCTGTTCCTAGGAGTGGTTGCGCCACTCAAAAATCACACCAACGTGAGAACTGAGCAGTTCACTGTTCGTCAGTTCAGTGTGTGTGTAGAACAGTGTGTATAGCCCCCTATGTTCGCGGCCCACCGGGAGAGCTCCCGGTACTCCCTATGGCCAGTCCGACCCTCATGTTGACCACTGTCACCTTGCGTGACCCCTGGGTCACCCAGCACTATTTTTTTTTTTACCCCAGAGGTACATAGACACACACTCGGCCAATCATAGGAGCTTTGGCATTGCTCAAAAACCTAGATGTCTCAAGGTGGAAGTCTGTGTCTGAAGTGACTACTGGGGAATCAGAGACTCACATAAAACATTTACATTCACTCTGATTGGGATACCAAAACGTCTCCTACTGTGATGCTTGCGGAAGTTTTGCAACCTCGCCTCGGTGCGAGATGCAGACACCACACCCCAGAGCCAAAGGAGGTGTCTAGCCTACGTCTATGGCACCTCCCAGTAGAAGGTGGATTGCAGGATATTGGTCCATTTGATCCTCCCTCAGCCCTGCTTCTGCAGTGGGGAGCTTGTTGCTTTTCATCCCAGTAATTCTTAATGTCATTGTGATTGCCCCTGTTGATAGATTCAGTAGTGCAGATCTGAATAGGTTCTTGGAGGATTATTGATTATTGAAGATTATTGTCATCCGTAGCCTTCAGAAATGCCCCCCCCCCCCCCGTGTTATCACACAGAAATTCATATGCCACAAATAATAATAATAAACATTATTGTTCAGGCGTTTGGGTTACAGTTAGGATATTCATCTTCATTAGTCTAGGATATTCATCTTCAGTCTTCACTAGTCTGTGCAACACCCACATTACATTACACCCATATTACACCCAAGTAGATAGGCATATATGATTTGATAATTATTGTGACATCCAGGGATTTTATTCTCACTGTTCTTAATTTCAGGCTAAGGGTATTTGTTCAGGAAAACTTTTTAAAGAATTGTGTCAAGATTTTTAAACCGCTTGTCCCAAAACTGCTTATAGCATTACATCTATCCCACTAGCCACAAACTGTACCCTGGTTTCTCATGTAAATGACAAAAACGCATTTACAGTATCTGTCTAAATTCTAAAGTATAGACAAAAAAGCTTGATAGTTTATGTCCATGGAGGTACATTGAGTGCAAATTTGTGTAACTGCAACTAATATTTAAAAAATGCAAAAAAAAACTCATAATAGTACAGAACATGGTATGCTATAATAGTCAACAAGTTAAGCGCTTTCAAGTAACATCAATTTTAAATTTTGTTCTAGTAGTTGAAAAGCATATCTTTATTCACATTGAAATAGTATTATACTAGGCCTACTGCACAGTAGCATGAATTATCAACTAACATATGCCACCCTCTAGTGGAGGAATTATTCCACTTCCAAGTGTTCATGTCTCAATGGTGCAGTGGTCAACCAGTGTTAGTTTTGATAGCAAATGTCAAATACTTATTTAGTTTTAGTCATAGTCGTTTGATAGATAAAGATAATAGATAAAGATGAATACACAGAAGCTGATGAAGACAGGGGCAGCTCTACTCTTTGTCATGAATTGAATCTAGACAATCAGGTCAACATTTGTGTCAGATCATGTGTCTATAAATGAGACATGACCTTTGACACAATTGAAATGTCTCAAAGGGCAGGGAGACAAAATACAACCACCCCAATTGCATCAACTGGACAAACTTTACCAGACTCACCTCTTTACCCTTGCTTTTAGCTGTTTTTTTTCCTTTGGATGTATTTCTGTCGTTGTATGTTCCAACTCCCTGCTTGTTTAATTCTATCGTCATCATCACCATCACCATCACCATCATCATCATCATCATCATCATCATCATCATCATCATCATCATCATCATCATCATCATACAGTTCTCTTCAGATGTGACAAAATCAGTGTTGGCCTGTTGCACATCACCCCACTGTAGAATGTGTGCATGCATGTGCACAACCTGTAACCAGGCAGGATTCAAAATCACTGAATGCTCCTTTAATATTAGTTTGACCTGAAATGTGAACAATATAGCCTATTGGTTTACCGGGATGTGTGTATCTTGTATTTATGTACAGGTATGTTGTGTGTTGTGTTGAGTTCAACGTACCCAGGCTGCACTGACATTAACTCACCACTCGACGTCGCTGTAGCCCCAAACAAGCTGGTGCACACGGAAGTTGGTCATAACTGGCTGAGTGGCTTTGTAAACACAGCCAGTGTTGTGTGAACATTTATTATATATTCACATCTAACACTCTTGACTATATTACTGAAAGCTTCTTCCTGCGGTTATAGTCATCTTTTAGGGTTGCCGCAGTGTACATTAAACTATAACTAAAATGAATTATTCTAAAGCTATACATTCAGATCTAAATATTCACGACACACGTGTGGTAGAAAATGCAGTTAAAAATGCCATACGCGTCGTAGTGGACATCATTTACAACGTGAGCAACAGTAAAATGAGGGAATTTAAAATGATGCTGGACGAGAGAGACAAGGAAATCAGTCGACTGGAGGTTAAGTTGAAACAGACTGAAGACGAACTGATACAACTGCAGAGTGAACGTAACCATGTAAACCCATTCACTGCCAACTATAGTATTAGTATGACGAATGAGCATGAAGTGGAACTGGACTTTCCCTGTGAGTGTTACACATATGCGTATGTATGCTATTTATTTATTTATTTATTTATTTATTTATTTATTTATTTATTTATTTTTGCATGATTTGAAATTCTAGGCCATGCAATTGCTGCGTCTGTGAATGATTGATAGAAAGAAGTGGTTGCCATTCACCAAGTGCGGTTCGGGGGGAGTACCCCAGATAGATGGACAGTTTGGAACCAAATGGGCTCTTATGGGTTTGTAGCTCATTAGGGTGGTTATATATAATATATCGCTAATGCCACAATATCAGCATCAAATCGCCAGGTTCAAAATCGATATTTATGTATTTATTAATTTGTCCATGTCAGAAACCATGGCTGACAGTTTTATTTCTTTGAAAGTTGTGGCACAAATTTGTTCAAATATCTCAACTTTTTCATAAGCTGCACCTGGACATCTTTCCTTTGGGCAAAGGGGCTATATAATAATGACAGCTGCACTTCACTTCAACTCCATCAAGGACACCTGGCCCTGGTGGTCCCCAGACCCCACTTTTGGGAACCACTGCCATATAGCTGACCTGCACCAAACGCCTGCCTTATATGCTCACTGTGCTCAACCCTAAGCACATAAGACACCCCTACACAATAATTACTGAAGGCCTCAGACTATGACTAACTAATTACTTATGTCACTTTTCATTCCTTTAGGTGTTGCAGCTAAAATGTCTCCATTGGTTTACTCACTGAGTCAAGAGGGCATGGCTGCGGAACCATCCAACCAAGAGCACCCTGAGCAGCAGATGTCACACTCTTCACAGACAGGAGTAGGAACCACATCATATTGTCCTTCGTTATCCAGACTGGGTACCAGTCCTGTGATCAAAGAGGAGTCTCCTGCTGTTGAAATTGTGCATATCAAGACAGAGATGTATGAGCAGGGATGTGATCTTGATCAGCACAGAAGGCATCCCATGACTCCCAACAACAAAAGTATGATTTCATTCTAGAGTAGTTGTACCCCCCCCCCCCCCCCCCCCCCACCTCCTTTTTTTGCTTAGGTCTAATTGTTAAAATTTACCATGTTGAAAAACATTAATTCAAAATAGCATATCAACAGTCAAGCTCACAGCCCATTGTGGAATTGCTATTGCCACAATAAATATAATGGGGAATTTTGCTGTACTACAAGACTGGCTATAGCCGTGAATCGTCACCTTAAAAATACTACCAAAATGAATAATGAAGTGAACCAAAAATTTTGTTTCACTTCATTGTCATTGTCACTTCATTATTTGTCACAGCATCAGTGACTGAAAGTGCATGAAAGTGTGCATGCTAGGTGACTAGGTGATGGTGTCCATTGCCAGATAGAAAAGGCATGTATGCATGCATGTGTGTTCTACGTAAGATTGGTATTCATATTAAAACGCATAAATTGTATTGTATAAATTGTATTTGCAGGACAAGCGGGCAGAATGAGCTCTTGCTCATTCTAGGAACAGCAGATATCGCCTATGGTTCTACTGTAGAGCCATGGTTCATGCTTGTTAGATTGATGTAGAACTGCTACATCAATGTAATAAACAATAAACATAAACACGGTGAACCCACATAAGCCATGGAATCACATGTTTTGCAGATTCACCATTTTGCCAGTTTACATGGAGATGTGAGATCTCCATCTATGATTTTTTCAAAGATCTCCACTCTGGAAGGAGTTTTAACTTTTTCCGATTCCACCCCTAAAAAGCTGTCGTCATAAACGGACCCCATGCAAACAATACTTTATCTTGCTGTTTTTGAAGCCGTTCTTGTGTAAAGGGGGCCTTCTTTTCCTTAGTTTACACCACTGTTTTCACTCCAGGTGTTGCAGCTAAAATGTCTCCATGGGCTTTCTCACTGAGTCAAGAAGGTATGCCTGTTGAGCCATCCAACCAAGAGGACCCTGAACAGCCGATGTCACGCTCATCACAGCCTGGAAGCACACATTGTCCTTCTTTAGACCATCCCATGACTCCCAACAGCAGAAGTATGATTTCATTCTGTCAATTTCAATTTTTAGACCTCATTTTTAACATACCTGTACATAATTGCCAGATTAAAGCTATTCTTTTTGCGTAATAGTCAATAGTTTCCAGGTTGAAAAAGGTTCAGATATTTGAAACATTTAAAATGATGCATTTAGACTTTTGTTTGCAAAGCCTAACAGACAAAAAGAAAATGAATTGTTATTTATATGTTCAAATATTCTGTTTCAAAACACATTCATTGCCCCTGTTTTCCCCAGTAATCGTGGTCTCTAAACTACCTCCCTCTGGCCAGCCGGGGTGCCTGTGTTGGAGTGGAAAAAGACCTCGTTATAATAACGTGTTCCTTCAATGTCCTATGCCTGACCTAACTCACCCTGTCAGGTGAAAAGAAGCAGCATGGACTCCTCATGTATAGAAGGAAGCATGAAGCCAGTCTAAATTCCCTGCAGGTTGGCAGAGAAAGTGTAGCGCCCAGGATTACATTAAATAATTGACACTGGGTGAAAAAATGGGGAATAAATATATTGGTATGGGTAAGAATAGTAGTAGAGGCAATAATACTAATAATAGTAGTAGTAATAATAACGAATTAAATTAATGAAAAATTAAAAGATAGTGACAGGCTAACCCCTAAAGTTTTATCATCAAGACCATGATCACCTCATTGCAAGCAGACACAAAAGATGGAAGTGAAATTTTGAGTATCGATCTTAATGTTTTGAACTCAATAGTCAATATAATTTTGAATATTAAAAACTGCTGATTTGAAGTATTCTAGTTGTTTATTCCTACATACATCAGTGCTGATAATATTGCTTCCATGACCTCAGGAAAGCTGAGCAATGCAGAGAGAGTAAGGCAGTACAGACAAAGATGCCGTTCTACACCTGAAGGTGTACAGATGTTGAAGGAGAAGAATCGTATAAGGTAGCTTTTTATATTTATGATTAATTAAAGATATCAATTATTTTTTTGGTGATTGTTGTATCCATTATTTTTAGATAAACCAATGTATTAACCACTTAATTAAGTTCTATTTCATGCATTGTGTAAAGTTTTTTTTAATAGATGATCTGATTAACTTACAGAATGTCAATGTTTTAATTTGCTCAAAATCTTTTTTTTAAATGTATTATTATTATTTTATTATTTTAACGATTATTGCTTTTTTTTTTAGTGTTGATTTATTTTGATGAACTGTTGCACCCCAGGCCCCTAGATATCACTTTTTCTTATACAAAATATACAGTGCATGCACAATACATGTTCAGTGCATGTAGGGAGTGCTAGGTTATGAGTTTTAGGACATATTTAGATGCTTGAAGCTTACCACAATGAATGCAGAGGAAGCAGTTTATCTGTTGTTCTATTACAGCTACTACAAGAAGAGGGTGCTGGTATCACAGATGTCTGAAGAGACGAAAAGAAAGACACAAGATAAATGGAGAGCTGCACAAAGGCGTAGTCGAGACCGCAAAAGGTTCCAGGAAGAACTTTCACAAGCTACCTTTGTCCAGGCAGATGACTCACATCCTCGCCACCTCTCTGACAACACAGACAAACCTGAAAGTACCCCTCGATGTCGAGGGAGGCCTAGGAAGGGTGGACAGGTAGAGGTGACATTGTAGTTTAGTGGGGAACCTTTTAAGCCATATTACACAGCTTGGTTGAAGGCTTGATTTGGATAGGTCATTCATAGAAATTAGCACTGTTTTATTTTTGAATAATGACCAATGAACTCAAAATGACAAAAGCCTGCTCAGATCTGCTTGAATTTACAGGATACATGGATCAAGTGTACAAATGCAGTTGGTCACATAACGATACTGGTATCGGATATTGGCCCGATACCACTCTCAAGTACTCATACTTGTTATCGGAACTGCTCCTGATACGCTAACCTGAGCACCAAAACATCCAATTGACATTAGGCTGAAGGAATGCAACAGGAGCAAATCTGAACCATCACTGCAGCAAATCGCCAAAAATAGCCAATCTGCAAGCATAAATGACAAATAACGTGTAAATCGGAGATTGATCTGCACCTATGAGAAAAAGGGGACAAAATAAGTGGTTCGTCAACAATAATAAAAGGTACTTGCGCATCGGCACTCTGTAACGGGAAGAACTAAAAATGAAGTATTTGTGCGACTACAGATGGTACTATGAATGGACCTGTTCAAAAATGGCCAAAATAGCAGATCCACTGTTCTTTTTGATAGTTTTTGGTTCACAGGTTATAGCCTCACATCTTTTATTTTGCCTTTTTTGTACTGGATAAGGGCTAAAATCAGGCCAATGTCAGCTAAAAGCCTAACAACAATAAATAGTGGTGGAATTCCAAATCCTTTGAATCTAAATGCTCTGAAAAGTGAACAATATTACGCCATTGGTTTATGTATGTTGATGTGTGTTGTGTTGAGTTAAACTAGCTCTGGTCCATAGCTTCACTGCTTCTATGATTCCGCTTTGCAGTGAAGTGTGAAAATCATCAGCATTATCTCTCAGATGGAACTCCTACCAGCCTCTCCTCTTTTTAACGATACATGGCCCTACTGATTAGAGGCCTAGCAGTCTACTTTCCTTAGTGGAAACACTGAGGCCCCACCACACATATAAAATGCACTTTTGGGGCAGAACGCGAACACAATTTGCACGCTCTATTGAAAAACTACATAGAGAATGTTTTTCCTAGGGTGAAAAACAATTGTGTCTCTTGAGTAGAAATTAGTGTTTCTAGAGTGTTTCAATTTAAAGGAAAGTAGGCTTTCTAATCACACACGCCGTGTTTGTTTTAGTGAGTTGGTAAAAAAAAAAAAAAAAAAGGTTCTTTATATTTCAGTAAAGATGAGAGGTTGGTTGGAGTTCCATCCGAGGGATTAGTACGCAGTCGCAGATTTTCATACGCAGAATGATAATCATAGAATTAGTAGAGCTATGGACCAGAGCTAGAGTTCAACGTACCCAGAGCTGCACTGACATTAAATCACCACACGATGTCGCTGCAGTCCCAAACAAGCTGGTGAACACGGAAGTTGGACATTGGCTCTTTGTAAACACAGACAGTACAGTACATTTTTTGTACGTGTAATTATTCATTTACATGTAATTACTCTGATTATTTTACTGCAGGCTTCTCCTTCGGTTATAGTCTGTTTTTCGCGGGTTGCCGCATTGTGCATTAAATGTAAAAGTAAAATGAATTATACTAACACAACGATACATTCAGATCTAAATATTCACGACACACGTGTGGTAGAAAATGCAGTTAAAAATGCCATACGCGTCGTAGTGGACATCATTTACAACGTCAGCAACAGTAAAATGAGGGAATATAAAATGATGCTGGACGAGAGAGACAAGGAAATCAGTCGACTGGAGGTTATGTTGAAACAGACTGAAGACGAACTGATACAACTGCAGAGTGAACGTAACCATGTAAACCCATTCACTGCCAACTATAGTATTAGTATGACGAATGAGCATGAAGTGGAACTGGACTTTCCATGTGAGTGTTACATGTGTTACAACAGTATTACACTCTATGTAAATGTTAGATCATACAATGGCTGTGTCTGAATGATAATAATGAGTTGTACTTGTAGCCTGCATGTAAGAATACTTTGTGTGAGTATACTGTACTCGCCTTATAATTTATGCTGCAACTTGGAGTCAGATAGTGTTCTTCATTGTTTTATATCCATTGTGAAACGTGTTTATAGGTAAAATATTTAAATAAAAATGGTTGGTGTGCTTAGTGCACCTGATCCAGCGGCCTCCTCAAGTGCAGTATGTGCAGTATGCATCTTTGAAACATCTCAGAAACACCCAGCTCTTTGTCTTCTTGAACAAACTGGCAAGTCTGTCTCCCACTCGGCATCAAGGGTTGGATTGGGGCTAACTCCCTGCAACATACATGTCCAGGGCGTGTACTTGGCCTATGGGCTTCATGGCTCCACAAGGCTTACTTATTTATACAGGCCCATTTTGTTCCAAACTATCATTTACCATGGACCCCTGGAACTCCGTGACCCCACTTTGAGAACCACTGCCCTAGTAGCTGACCTGCACCAAACCTGACCGCCGGGTATCGGAATCATCTGTGTGTGAATCTAGAGGAAAAGTGTTAACATTTGACTAAATACTAAACATTGTATCACATATAGAGATTATAACTTAATACTTACTTTTCATTCCAATAGGTGTTGCAGCTAAAATGTCTCCATCGGTTTACTCACTGAGTCAAGAGGGCATGGCCGCTGAGCCATCCAACCAAGAGGACCCTGAGCACCAGATGTCACACTCTTCACAGACAGGATTAAGAATCGCATCATATTGTCCTTCATTAGGCAGACTGGCTACCAGTCCTGTGATCAAAGAGGAGTCTCCTGCTGTTGAAACAGCACACATCAAGACAGAGATATGTGAGCAGGGATGTGATGAGCACAGAGACCGTCCCTTGACTCCCAACAGCAAAAGTATGATTGCATTCTGGAGTGGTTTACTTTTTCATTTTTCTTACTTTGCTTTTTATTTGCTTAGGCCTAATTTACCATGTTGAACATCTTCATTTAAAAATAGCATATCTACAGTCAAGCTCACAACCCACTGTTGAATGGCTATTGCCACAATACAAATATTCATAAATTATGTATTATTTATGAATGGCCGATTGCGGCATAATGCATAATATTTTTTGATTATTGGAAGGTCATTGTCAGTATTTATTCCTTGTCATATCTGTTTTGTGCAAAACCTAAAAGCCAAACAGAAAAGTAATTGTTACTTACTGGTACATGTTCAAATATTTACTGCCAAAACACAAATTGTTAATTGCAATTATTTGTTAGTTGCCACCCCACCACCTCTCTGACAATACAGCCAAACCTAAAATTATACACAGACACACAACACAACAGTATCAATGTAATCAATTTAATAAACATATAGCCATAAGCTAGACCGAACCAGATGTTGTCAAAAAACATTACCTGTCAGCAGATCTGGAATAGCTCAATTGTACACCCATTTCCTACTCCAGAAAACTGGTGTGGCCAATCAGGACACAGTATTCAAATATGCTGGCCACCCCAGTTCCCTGGAGTAAGAAATGGGCGTAAGATTGAGCTATTCCAGACCTATCTGCTGACAGGTAACAACTGATTCGTTCTGGCTTTAGCCAGCCTAATAAAGAAAAGTGCTGTGAGCCCACGAAAGGACGCTTGGGTCCCTGGAGGCAGGCTCTCAATGGAGGCAGTGAGTCAGACAGGCGTCCTGTGAACCATGGCGTGGGATGTGAGGTGGAGCATTTTCAAAGATTTCCAATCTGGAAGGCATTTGATTTTTTTCCGCTTAAACCGTCGAAAGCGTTGTTGTCGTAAAGGGATCTGACGTAAACGATACTTTATTTTGCCATTCTCATGTAAAGGGTGCCTTAGTTACTTTACACCACTGTTTTCACTCCAGGTGTTGCAGCTGAAATGTCTCCATGGGCTTTCTCACTGAGTCAAGAAGGTATGCCTGTTGAGCCATCCAACCAAGCGGACCCTGAACAGCCGATGTCACGCTCATCACAGCCTGGAAGCACACATTGTCCTTCTTTAGACCGTCCCATGACTCCCAACAGCAGAAGTACGATTTCATTCTGTGAAGACCTGTCACAATTTGACCAACATAATCTCCAGATTGCATATTTGAGCTAATAATTATTTTTGCACAATAGTCAGTAGTTTCCATGTTGGAAAAAGTTCAGAATCAGCATTTTAAGCTTTTAAAATAAATGTAGATGTTTGTTTGTAAAGCCTAAAACACAAACTGACAATGAATTGTTACTTGTTCAAAAATATTCAATGCCAGAAACACATTGTTCCTAACATACAATACAATACTCCCTAATGTCCCTTAGACTAGTATAGGTATTTTAACAAAAACATGCAGTAATCCTGGGTCTCTAAACTACCTCCCCCTGGCCAGCTGGGTGGCTGATGGAAGGAAAAGGAACCCCTTATAATAACGTGTTCTTCCATAATGTTAAGTCCCTGTCAGGTGAACAAAAAGCAACTTGGACTCCTCATGTATAGAAGGAGGCATGAAATCAGTCCGCTGCCTCTCCTGGTTGTCAGAGAAAGTGTGGCGCCCAGGATTACATTAGATAATAGAGTCTTAGATAATAGAATATTATAAACTGGTGAGTTAAACTGTTATAGATGTTCATTCCTAGGCTACATACATCAGTGCAGATAATATTGTTTTCATGACTTCAGGAAAGTTGAGGAATGCAGAGAACCAAAGGCAGTACAGAGAAAGATGCCGTTCTACACCTGAAGGTGTACAGATGTTGAAGGAGAAGGATCGTATAAGGTAGCCTTTTTTGACATTTACCCTTTAGATCCCCATTTTGCATCGCTACAGGTTGTCCTTATTCTAATGTGGCTATTTTAGTAGCTCCAAACATATTTCATTTTTATTTGTTTACCACGCACTACAGGATAATTGGTCTGATTATTTTATCCAGCACACACGCATGATTTTGAAAAACGGGTGTGAACCCCTGTGACAAGAGTTTCGATCTGAGTGACTGGAGAGGAGAGTTGTAGAAATATACTATTCAAATATGATCTATGAAGAAAAAACTGTTTGGATTTTAGACCTACTAAAATACATGCATTAGAATAAAGACAACCTGCACCAATGCAAACTCTGAGAGGGGATTGGGACCTCAGGGGGTAGATGTATAACAGGGGGCATCTATGACAAAAATAAAGTGCAATATGTATGAGGTCACAGCGATTAAGGTGATGGATGAATGCCCAAGTTTTAGTGTGGATTTCTCCTTCATTCATTGTGCAACTTTTTTTGAATTTTCACTTTCTCAAAATGTATTTATTGATTATTGCATATTTAATAATTTTATAGTCAATTAAATCAATTAAATGTTGCAACCCTAGATATCACTGTTTCTTACCTGCATGTACATTGTAGGTTGAGTGCATGTTGGGAGGCTAGATTATGAGTCTTATGACTACTGCAAATTGAGATGCTTCAAGTTTACCACAATTTATGCAGAGGAAGAACTTTTTTTCTCTCTTTCAGCTACTACAAGAAGAGGGTGCTGGTATCACAAATGTCTGAAGAGGCCAAAAGAAAGAAACGAGATAAATGGAGAGCTGCACAAAGGCGTCGTCGCGACCGCAAAAGGTTTGAGGAGGGACTTTCACAAGCTACATTTGTCCAGGCAGATGACGCACATCCTCACCACCTCTCTGACAACACAGACAAACCTGAAAGTATCCCTCGACGTCGAGGGAGGCCTAGAAAGGGTGGACAGGTACCGTTAGAGTTTAGTGGTGAACCTTTTAAGCCAGTGATTCCATCATAAGTTTAATATCCATTGTTAGCTTGGTTTAATGCTTGGTTCTTGTCACTGAATCTGGCCAATCACTGAATTTAGCACTGTTTTATTTCTGAACAATGACCAACTCAGTAAGTCAAACCCTGCTCAGTTCATCTGCTCCTGCTGTAAACAAACACATAAAGTAATTTACACAACATACACAACAGGAACTTGATTCAATCTGCATTTGTTCATCACTTGTTTTCTGAGGCGACTGTGTTGCGTTGGTCGGTGACGGAGGTGGCTGCACTTGACATAAATTTACAGAATAACCCTGTCAGGATCATTATATTATCCTGCAGTCGAGGACAAATCGGGTGTATCAAGTCAAGTTTTCCTCTGAGTTTATTCATCTTGTAGGTGGTTATTTCTCAACAACAACCGCAATTATCCTTTAGGCTACAGGCCACCGTTTGATACATTTTTGTTTTTGTTTTCTACACTATAAAATCCTTGTAAAGTCTATACTGTCTATACAGTATATACAGATCCACTTGGTCCATTTTTTAAAAGAGACTCTTGATAGTTTTTGGTTCACATGTTACATCCTCACATCTTCCATTTGCCATATAGTGATGTAGGATACTTTTGTTGCACTAGATAAGAGCTAAAAGGTAGCCCAATGTCAACTAAAAGCCTAACAATAACAACTGGTGGAATTTCCAGATCCTTTGATGCATCTTTGGGGGTTGTATATGTGATGCCTTTTGAATGAATGAATAGTTATTGTAACCAATGGTAATGTCTGTTATGACTATAGCACCTCTTCAGTAATTGGGAGGTGCTCTCTCTACTACTACATGGTTCACTGTGTCATGTCAAAGAACCAAAAACCTATTAGGCTGTATACAAAAAGCATTGTGTTCCATTAGAGATGGTTTTATAGATTTTATAGATAATTTTACAGCTGTATACTGTAAAGAAAATATGTACTGTATGGGGAAATAACATTCTTCATTCTCTCATTGGGCTAACTTCTATCTGGTAAAATAATAGTTATGCCACCGAAAAAGCCACTGTTAACATTATGATGCTGTTTACATAGGAAATACCCACCACAAGTCCCACTGCCACCTGTTGTCATACATTTTATACCTGAGGTTATGAAGGAGCTTGTAGGTTATGGTACAGTAGTGGAATTATTTTACTTTTGCTTTTGTGGTGTGTATATTTAAGACAGATGGATTACAGATGGATTGCACATATTTAAATTGAGAAAGAAACAAAAAGGCATGTAGAGAGCCTTGGTAGAGAGCAACTGGTACAGATCAGTAATAATAAAAACAAATGATTTTATGTTTTTTTTAGCCCATCTGTGTTCAGCTTAGCTATTCCTTCACCGATCTGTGTCACCTACTTCTCCTCATCAAGATAGCAGAGACACGTGACCTTGCATTGTTGTGTATTAGCAGTAATCACGGTGAGGTTGTGACGTCTATGCACCAGCTGGTGTTGATGCATGGAATGCAGTTGCCACAAAGAAGAAAAACTGTTTTACCACTAATTAGACGTTTTTTGTTAAATGTATTTATATTATGCTATTATTTGGCAGGAGAATTGCCAAATACATTACCACCTAAAGGTCACTGTGGGCTCTGAGAGACCCACAACTGTATTGAAGTAATATTATGAGTCATATAATTACGTGAAGGAACCCGCTCAGAAGTGTTAAACCCACATCTTCCTTGGTGACGTTTTTAGCATGTTAGAAATGCGGCGTGTTCCACTGAACATTCTCAGATGAAATCGTTAAAGCCTTCAAGGCGGTCCATGGAACTTAATTTATTTATTTGTAAAATAATAAAAGGTAAGATTGATATCATTAAATTCATTTCAAATTCAGTGTTTAAGGGCTTTTCAAAGTTATTTTATCCCCATGACATACTTTACTAAATAATTTGACAGAAAGAAAGTGAACTTGTTCTGTTCTGTGTGAGTGACCGTTCTGTGTGAGTGTCCGTTCTGTGTGTGTGTGTGTGTGTGTGTGTGTGTGTGTCTGTCTGTGTGTGTGTTGTGTCCGTGTATATACAGTACACATACATTTTCGAAGTTACAACCCATTGAATGTGTCCGCAACCCTTGTATCTGTTTGTTGCAGTGCTGTTGCCTTTCTAACCAGTGGATGAGAAGAGTAACCTGCACGAATACCCATGGCAGTTAAAGTTGTGTTGCTGCTGTTGCTGGACCTCACTTGGTTTATTCAAGATGGTACATTGGCACAATCAGAAATTTATATTTTGTCATCTTGTGTATTATTTTGAGTAGTTTTTATTAACACAACATAAGTCAAATTATTGAGAGAAGCTAGAGGAGAACCCCAACTATAATTACACAATCACAGCAATATAATACCGGTAAATACATGTGTATACAATATATTTATAAATGCAGTACTTTGTGTTTAATGTACATACCTACATACTGCACACACAGCACAGATACTGTACAAACCTGCATACATTACACAGGGTGATTTTAGTCGCTGCTATGAGCTAGGGCTGCACCTGTTTAGCATGGAGTGTTGGGTGGGAGGAGTAGGTCCTCTAGTGACTAGTCCTCCCAGTGGATGCTCTTACTTTACTCGTACCTGAGCCAATAGGAAAAAAGGTATAAAAAAAAGGTTGACTTCAAGATGTTCAAGATGTGCATTGCACATTCTTCATGAAAATAATATTAATACGGTATACAAGTATATTTAAGTATAAGTATATAAGTTATGAAGGCAGTAGATTACACAGCATAACTTAAGAAATGCAAAAGTTTCAAATTAACCATACTTTTGTTTTTGCAGTGAGAGCCCTCTGCAATGTCACCTGCACAACGGACTATCAATCTAGACTATATTGCTCCTGCTCAGACATGGTCCCTAATTATGCTATTCAGATAGAGGCCACATGCAGGTGACTATGAGCATTGTACACTGTATATTGTGAAACCATTTGGCTTCTGACACTATAAACCTAATGTAGGCTGGTTGCCCAAGGGTGTCCCTTGCCAAAAACAGCCAATCTCACAATGCAATGCTTTGATTGATTGACGGAAATCTATATAGTATGATTAGTGATTTTAACGCATGTACTGTACATCCATCTCATGCAGTGATTCAGTAGATACAATTAGTGGGAGCTGTATGATAATGCCCCATCATTCATGGTGTCTGATGGAATTGGATGAAGAGAAATTTGCCAGTATTGCCAATGTTGAGACCAAATGCACTGCAATTGTTAATCAGCAAGGCAGTGAGACTGAGTCAACTAACTGGAAACTCTCTGATATGGGTAAGACAGCAAACACGCTTTGACCTTTGTTTATATCACTCTCCATTAAATAAATTGTTTCAAAGTTAATTGGATATAGACAAAAACCAAGCCATACTGGTATATGAGGTATATACTTACTTAAAATGATGATATACGTAGAAGGTGCAATAGGATATACAGTAATAATAGCAATATACAGTAGAAGATTTATGGGTTAACTATTGCTGAATGGATTATCCATCAAGAGATTTAAAAATACATAGGATTTGCTGCTGTGCAATTGGTGCAGAGACCAATCAAAAACTACAAAGTTTTTTTGCAGGCCAAAGTTGAGCAATTAGTTCTGCTATTTTCGCTGTATGTTTAACGCTCATATAAATTAAGCATTACTGTTTACCTGCCACTTTGTACCTTTCAGTGAAGCCTTCACAGCCTTTCAACCTGCAAGTGACGAATAATGACAATTCCTTTAACATTACGTGGGACATAAACGACTCGATTAACCATACACCTCGATGTCTCCAATATATCGTACGGCTAAGGATTGACCAAGTTATAGCAAAGGTGATAAGTTCTTTGAAAGTTATAAGCTGTCATAATACCTTCTTCATTGTTTATTAAAATATATTCAGTATACCCAGTGTTGGGCAGAGTAATCAGGAGAGTTACTCAGGAGAGAAACATCTTTACTTTACTTATGGCCGCCTAGAAAAAGTTATATTACTTTACTTATTACTAGAATCAAAGAATAATATATTACATATTACAATATTACGTTCCCAAGTCCCCCCCCCCCCCCCCCCCCCCCCCCCTTCCACACGGAAAGGAATAGAAATGTCCAACAATCTGTTTAGTGAACTGTGATAACCTGTATTATAGGTCATGTGTGCAGAATGCTGCGGTGGATTAGGATCTACAAACTACAGTACATCTCTGTTGTTATCTATTGATAGCTTGTAAATCTGTTCTATTTTCACATGCAAGAACAAGCTCAAAAGTAATAAGTAACTAGGCATGTTTTGGCAGAGTAATGCATTACTTATTACACATTTTGGCAGAGTAATAGCTTAACTTTTGCTGGCAAAAGTTATAATATTACACTAATAAGTAATATTTAATTAGTTACTGCCCAACACTGAATACCCAGTGTTAAGTTTGACCATTTTTATATTTACAGGATTCATATCACATAGTGAACCAAAGATACAAATTGATGAACAGTGATGAACTGCAACCAGATACTAAGTATATAGTAGATGTCAAGGCCTCACTATGTCCAGATGACTTCTTAAAGGGGCCATGGAGTGAATGGAGTCACCCAACAGAATGGAGGATTTCGGGAAGTGCAAAGATTGATGGTACATTTTCAGTCCTGAGTTTATGCTAAAACAAGATGTAAATCTAGCAGAAAGTGGCCTTTGACAAGATTGAGCATTCTATTTAAATTAGCTAAACCATTTCATTTGTTTATCCCCATATTGACCATTCCTTGTTTTTTTCAGGAACTACTTCATCACAGGCCATTTCCATAGTCATTGCCATCTCCATTTCCATTTCCGTGGCCATCTCTTTCCTGGTTCTGTTTTATTTCCACAAGCCGTGAGTAGGAGATCTTTATTAAAGTATCTCTCATAGAGAAAACATTTGCACATTTTTCATACAGGCAAAACCTGTCGGCAACATTTCCAGCTTAAAGCTCAAACTCGTATTATTCTACCTCGTAAGGTATGTGAACATGGGTCCTGTGCATGAGCACTTATTTTTTTACTGCTGAGCTGTAATACTGAATTCCTCATTGAACTGCCATTTAAGCTTCAAACATTGCCGCAGTTACCCCTAGTGATACCACAGTTAGCCCTAAACTAACCACAGCATATCCATTTCTCAGTCATAGAGCAATGTGGGCATAGTTTCTTATAAATGTGTATTGGTTTTGAAGGAAAGGAAATTCTAATCAGATAACAACCCACTGGCTTTACAGTAAACGAACTGTGAAGTTTCTCACTCTTCCCGACATCCCTTCCACACCCATACTAAATGTAACAACCAACCTGCTGCTGTGCTGAGATCTAATGCACCTTAACAGAGACCAAGAAAAGGAAGTCATGCAAAGTGTCTATATTAAGCCAGTGCTGAGAGCACATTGACATTGATGTCACTAAATGTGTTAATGTTAAGCTAATGCATCTGTCATTTGAGCACAGATACTAAGAAACATCAGGACAGATTCTAATTACTAGTGTGAAAATATATTTATTAATACAGAGACACAGAATGGATCAGTATCCCATCCTGACCCATGAGACCCAGCCCGAAGCTTGACTATAAAAACCTCTGACATTATTTTTATGGACTGATGTAGGCCTATGTTTTTGCACTCTGTACAAATTCATAGCTATTAGCTAGTTTATAGTTAGTCAGCAATTCTTTCCATTTGGATATTATTAGAAAATAATAATATAATATAAATATTTAATATAATTGTGTTGCAATTTATGATCAGATGTTGGCTGAAAAGGTTCCAGATGCTGACATACATTCCAAAGGCAGACAGATTTTTCTGGCCTCTCTACCACACCTATGATGGGAACTTCAAGGTAAGATATACAGTATACATTATATACTATACAGTATATAATGTATACAGTAGACATTGTGCTGTCATTTCAACATTGTCCAGCAGTTATTGAGCTATTGAGACTTGAGCAATCTTGGGCTTCTGCGTTCATGAATGCAGCATTGAGTGAAATCTTTAACACATTTTCCCACTAGATGATAAATAAGGCATCAAATTGGCCTATAGCACCACCAGAAGGCCAACACCTGACCTGCTGGAGACCTGTACCCGGATGGGCACTTTACCTTTTTGTAGTTCATTTGTATTCATTTCGATATAAACACATAATTAGAGCGCCATCCTCATGCTGTTACAAGAATATCCAGCAGTGGGTGCTAAATACTAATAACATGGGTGAAAGGGGAGCATTGCATTGTAGTGTTACGGTATGTCCCACAACAGTGTGAGGTCTTATCATCCTACATCATAATGCAAAATATGTCTATTTGCTCAGACACATTTGATGCAAATTTGTCCATTTATTGTCAAAGGTTATTTAATGTTTGTGTACAACAAAGTTTGTGCACGCACAAGCATAGCTGCATATAGGAGAGGCTAGCGCCCCACAAAAACAAGAAAGTTATGAAAAAGAGAGATAGACAAGAGGAGATAGAATTGCAAAGAAGTAAAGATATGCTGATGGTAGTGGTAGTTCTGAAAAATATCCGTGTGACTCAAAACTGGTGTTCCCCATCGCAATCTCAGTTCTGTGGTGACTGTTGGCAGTCGTGTATGATATTAAAAGCTGATTAAATTGTGCTGAAGAAGTTCCACCTGAGGATGTGGTTGGCATTATTTTCATGAAGAATGAACTTTGTTTTGTTTTGTTTTTATCAGGGAGGTATCTTGTGATAAACAGCACTGTTAGCTGGGTACATATTGTACTTACAGCTACAGGTTACATTTCTGGCTGCATTTATTGGTTTTATTGTTTGAAACCAGAAAAATATCAGATTCTACTTTTTGTTTTTTGAAAATTATGGATATACAAGCTTGCATCATGTCTTCAAAGTATGCAACAACAAAATGATTTAGAGGGTATTTGAATTAGTCTTGCAAGGAAATAGTATATAAATGTATGACTACACTTCCCCAAAAATCCCCCCTATTCTGGGGGAAAGTATTTAGCATTTAAAAGTGACATGTTGTGAGCTTTAGATAAGCGGTTTGAGATGGGGAGAAAAGAGACCAAGTACAGACAACTAAGTGTATGGTTTTAATTGGTTTGGTTACAGCCTCTTTGTAAGATTCCAGGAATTGTGTAGTATACTTACTATATGTTGCTTTCATCCATACCTTGTGTTTGCTCTTTCCCACAGGACTGGGTGAAGCCGTACTTCAGTGAGATTGACGTCCAGATGATGAACACTCCAGATGCAACTGAGAAACAGCAGGGACTATACAAATGGAATACAGAAAAAGGAAGCTTCATTGAGGATAAAGAAGAATATCTATGTTACTTTTACAACAACTTATACTTCTATGAAGGCAGTAGTTGGCAGGAGACGGGCCACTCTGCTGGTCACATATCAATCCACACAGTCACTCTGTCTGGAGAAGATGTGTTTGAGGACTCTGAGTCAGGGGGCTCTGCAACTACCTTCAGAGTGTATCAAGCTGGAACAGGCTGCAGTCCATACTGTGCAGAAAAGGAATGTGCTGAGAGCCAAGAACATATTGAACCAGAGATGAATTCACTTGACTCTTTCATTTCAAATGAGCAGTCAGATGACGGATACCCCTGTGTGGACTTGGACACCATTGATAGTGGTTTTGGAGAGTCTGAATGCAGCAGTTCTGTGAATGTCAAGTCCAATGCAGAGGGCCGTATGGACTCCATTGTCTTTAAAAAGCAAGAAAACACAGACTACGTCAGGCAGTGTTTGATCAGTGGCCCTCCACAAAAGGACACCTGTGACTCAGGGAAGTAACTTTCAAATCCAGTCTGTCAAGTGAATTGGCGAGTAAATGACTGATCCTGGTTAAACTATTCTTGTACTGACAAACATTTGTACAGCTCACTTTCCCCTGATTACCTCAGTACAATACTCTACAATACTGCCTATAAACCAATCATACCTCTTAGACCAGACACTGCTCTCATAGTCATAACTGTATGTGGGCGGTATCATAATTCTGCTAGTAAAGGTGCAAACCTGGTGACTCTAGAACAACTGTAACATTACATTTGCGTTTGTATGCATGATTCATGTGTCTGCATATATTTTTATTTACTATTTTGTTTAGAAAAAAATAAAAATGTAACTGTAATATATTTTGTATGTTTTTTCCTTGTTTCTTTTTTGTTTTCACCTACACACACACACACACACACACACACACACACACACACACACACACACACACACACACACACACACACACACACACACACACACACACACACACACACACACACACACATTTGCTATATTAATCAAATTTAATTGTGCACCTCAGTTTGCAGATAGTGGCACTTAATAGACTGCATTTCTAATTGTATTATCATTCATAATTGTATTATTTATAACTGTTTTATTATCTGAAAATGATATTGCAGTGTACTACATACAGTATAATGCACAGTGCACACATGGATATAATGCTTATTGATGTACAAACAATGACTTGCTGTTGTTGTTGCAGCTACAGCACAATACTTTGTTCACATCAGAATTGATTGGTTATTTAGAACAGACCATGTTTGCAAATGCATTCCACATTGCATGTCAGCATATCAGCAGAAATGTAACCAACCATATAGAAGCAAAGCATACAGATAAAGCAGTGCCACTGCTTTATCTATATACTTGTGAAGTGACTCAGTGTATCAGATAAGGGGACAAGCATATAGAGATATCACAAAATGATCTCATTACATGAAAGGAGGCAAAAACATGAGTAGAAAGACATCCTGTTATGCCACAGTGATAAATACCAACCAGTTGTCACATCTCATACATAAATTCATTCATACTCTGAAATGCCAACATGCCCATCGTGGTCTCAGGTATCGTAACCTTCTTTTCTCTGTAATTAGTTTATTGCATAACAATTTTGAAGTAATGTGTCAATGTCATCTTTTAAAAATACTCTGGGTGCTTAGCATCTTTGTGTCTATGATATTGGTGATTGATGTGGATTTGTATAATAATATATCTGTTTATTCAGCCTATTGTACCTTGGGAGCAGAAGAAGCCCTGTCCGCAAATATGAAACCTCCTCAGCTACTCTCTCTCTTCTGCAGCTCCATCCTATTTGCACAAAATTGCACCAAAAAATTTGCAAATCAGTTATCAATGGTTGTATGCCTCTATCGTATTGGTTATCGTATCATTCACCAAATTCCATATTTATTCAGGATTTACTTGGCAATGTACAAAGCCACACAGTGCTGTAAAATATAATTTTAGATTGTTGTGTTGATACTGGACATGGCAAAAGGCATGATTTAGGCCATGTTATTGGCTGGTGTGTTGATCCACTGACAATTAAAACTTAACAATGCACAGCCATCTTTTTAGAATACTATGGCCTAGATTTTTTGTGAAATATTCTAGTTCATTGAGATGGAGTGTTCTTGAGCTGAAGAGTGGCTTGAGAATATACTGTATGAAGGTTTCACTTTTTGAATTATAATATGGAAGAAATTTATTGTTTACATAATATTCTAATTAATTGAGATGGACCTGTATTTCTATCTTATAGGAGCTATGTTGACACTCTTGAGTGAGCCCCCAGTTACTGTGACAACCCAAGTTCCTCCTACCACTGCTGGTAAGGCACCCCTTCACAAGCAATACTTAACCTGTCCTATTATGTATATAACTTCTACAACAAATTGTGATTCTTATTTAGTGTCTTCCACTGTTTATTTCTGCTCACGGTCACAGTAGGTCCTCCTATTCAAGCTGAGCCTTGTGTGTCAGCTATAGTGACAACCCAACCAGATCCAGCATTGAACTCCCAAGTTAGTCCTACTACTGCGGGTACTGCTTTGAATTACTAATTGTGTTCTTTTATGTTATGGCAATGCTGACATTGATATACAGTTGAATATGAGAATGTCATTAAATCAAGTTAACCGTTTATTATGTTATGTGACTTAGGCTTGTGGTTATTGATTGAAGCTCATGTATGATTCAATGGGCCGCATGAACTGTAATTATCAACTTCATATATAAATGTTATAAATTAAATAAAATAGCTAAATGAATAATATATTAAAATATAACTGAACTGAAAATAAATGTGTAAATAATAATAATGCTAACTCAATTAGACAACCGTATGTGAAAATGTTACACCTTTCAAAAGATGCTGTTGTTTTCTCAACCCCCAGTTCAAATTCCTGGACATACCTGTGTAACAGATTATTGGTTCATGATTACATGTGTTTTGAATATCACCGACAAAACAGTAGGACATGATACAAAGACCAATTACTGGTTGAAATTCAACTGGACACAAAGGTAATTGTAAAAATCTACAAATATCAAGATATTATTCCAAATTGTCATCTGTAACATATGGAAAATGAATTAATGTTTTATATGCAAATTGTTTTAGCCTCCGAAGAAAAGAGTTTATTCAGTTCAACTGTTCACTTGCCAAGCTGGAGTACAGTTACCACTGTACAGTTGCTGCCAAGTCCCAGGAGTCATTCACTAATCGTCATACAGTGACTATAAAGCTTTGTGACGATGCTGGCTGCCATGATGTAACAAACAGCTTTAAGCCATCAAAGAACAGTACGTGACAATGATGTTTGGAAACTGTCTTGTATAGAGAAACACGCACATGCAGAACGCACACACACACACACACACACACACACACACACACACACACACACACACACAGACACACACACACACACAAACATACACACAAACACACACCTGCATGCCTGCTACACTGCTTAACTGAATTGTAACTGGACAGACAGCCAACTCATTAGTGCCCTGTGCCATAAATTGACATACTGTTAAAAAAAATGCCTGCTACTCTCAAAAAACATAAAACATAATGACGACACAAACTTGTAATATTGAGTTACCAATTTTACAAGAGCTAACATATGTTTTCAACAATTCTTTTTGTTAGTTAAGCCAACGCCACCGGTTGATGTTGTGGTCCATCCCACTCCAGAGGTCTACAACATCACATGGAAGAATGGGTATGAAAACCACCGCTATCTTAAAGATAAACTGAAATATCAACTCTGGATTCAGTCATTTCAGAAACCGGTAAGCTGTTCTATCATGAAATGGTAAACTGTATCTTTAATTTTGTAACCGATAAAATACTACATTTTGCATAATAACAAACTAATCTCTCCTTTGATTATTTAGGTCATCACCGTCAACAAACATGCATCAATTGCTACATCTCAGTTTGACCCAGACACAGAATATTGCATAAAAATAAAGTCACATGTTGTTGGTGACTATGCTGGACACTGGAGTAAATGGAGTCCATTAAAATGCTGGAAGACCAAAGCCAGTGGGGGTACAATAAAATGTTGCTATTTTTTTTTAAATCTCATTATATATATCACATAAAAGTCTGCTGTAAGTCTGTAGGTACTATAACTGTATACACCATCTACACTACTTGATGAAAATGTTACGACAGTAGGGTTTACTATTTCTTGTCACTACTTTCCACATAGATGAAATTAATTCACTCCTCACCAAGACTGTGCCATCAGTGTGCGTTGCTGTTGCCATTCTTCTGTTTTTATTCTACATCCCTGAAACAAGGTAAGCGGTATTCATCAAGAAAAAAGGTGTGTGGATAGGTGTTTGTAAGTGTGCTTGTAGACCGGTTATTTATTATATTGATTTATTAACTTCTCTAGTGTAATTATCTCTTTTTTTTTGCAGAAGAAAGATTAAAGCTCTGTTGTATATACCAAGACCAGCCCCTTTCTTCCAACATGTATTCCAGGAATATAAGGAGAATCCACATGTAAGATCTTAATTTCATAGTTTCATGGGAATTTCCTACTTTATGTATTTAATGTAGCCTACTTATTTAAATTTTCTGTTCGTCATTACTGTTTCCAGGAATGTCTTTCATCACAAAGCAACGTTTTGTCATACTTCAAGACAGAAGAGTTTGAGACAACTGACATTGTGTTTGTTGTGCCAACAACCATAAACAAAGATCTCGACAAGCACACCATGACATCAGGACTCACTCCAGGTCAAACACCTTATGTTGGCTTACCAGGGATGGATTTGACCTCCATTCATTTACATGGTACATGTACCTATATCCAACTCCCATGCGCCACCCCTGAGTTTGAGTTACCCATTGTCACCTCTTTGAATGAGGATGTCTTGGACTGCAGTGATTCTGAATCTGTGTGTGAGGACCTCAGCCAAAGCACAGACTACAGTGCCCCAAACAGCCCTTTCCCTCCCAAATTATTATGTAGTGATTACTGCATTCTCAGCAAAACTGCAGAAGGAATTTTTGTGCCACAAGGAATGAGTGTAAATGTTCCCCCGGAGTCCTGACTTAAAAAACATCACCACGCCACACACACACACTTACGCTGACCTCTACATCCTTTATGTAAGCTATTGTATATTTCTTTTTCTTTTTTTCTTTTTTTCAAACATTTTTTTTAAAACAAAGTATAAAGATGTTGTATAAAAGTATTAAAAATATATACGTGAGTGTTATGAATGGGATTGGCGTTTGCTTGACCTAGTACAGATGTGTTTAATCATTCAAAAGAAAATACTGATAAACTTGATAACATGGCCTGCCATCGACTCCTATTTTATAGCAACTGTTGTCTGGACAAATGACGGAGATGCTTCTGCTTTTCCATGGGTTTTCAGCTGATTGTGAACCCGCCACCCGCTGATTGAGAACCCGCCACCCGGACTTTAAGAATCTACCTGGGGACCACTGCTATGCGGGAGGGGAATTATGGGATATGGGCTAGAATTAGTTTCTGTAACAATTGCTACTGTGTGCAATGCATCCCATGTCAGTATTCTCTCAACCGATGGTCCACAGACTACATAATAAATGACTTTCTGACAGCCCATACATCCAAACAGAAATCTGATTGCATTAAACTAGTTCAAACTGACTGGCCCCTTGATTTGACACTCACTTGTGCATGTGTGCGCAAACCTTCTATAACTATAGGCCTACTTTTTATCAACTTGCCAAAACCACTAACATAAAAGACCTTGCATGTGTTTCTATGATAGGCTTGTTTTCCCTGGTGTAGGTGATGACTGCTGTGGTGTTATGAAAAGAAAGGACTATGACAAAGTAGTAGACAGTGCACTACTTTGTGGGCATTGGTTTCTTGGAAACATTTCATCCACTTTTTCTTTTTCTTGCTAAACTGTGATGTGACAATAAAGATTATTCTGATTCCAGCCACCAGAGAGCGCTGTGGCAACAAAATACAAGTTATGATATCGACGGAAAGAAAGAGGAAGAAAGTCAGGAAGCGGCGTTCTACTTTGGGCTTTGTTGTTGTGAAATGCCCTTGTTTTTTTATTGTTGTATGTTGAAAATCTCGTGTGATAGAATACAAAAACGAACAAATTAGTTTTGTTTTTTGAACTATAGTCCATCGTGGGTTATTACTATTAATTATCTAGTAGTGTTGCCCCTGCTAGCTTGGCAGCCAACGACACGTCCCTTGTTTTCATTATGAATATTATTCGGAACAGAAGTATGCATCCAGATCTACGGGAGGATGAGGTTCTTGTGATCGAAAATGCCATTAGAATAGCCATAGATTCGATCATAAACGTGTTGTACAGTGTCAACTCTGCCAGGACACATGAATACCAAAGGATGGTGGCCGACAGGGACAAAGAAATCCAACGGCTGGAATGCAGGTCGAAGGAACTTGAACAGGAATTGCAATTATTCCGACAAGACGGACGCGACCGCCGACTATTCGAAGATGAAGTTCGTCATGTGGGCGCGGCAGTGCCTGTGCACTCTGATGCTCAGGAGATGGGAGGAATCACCTTTGACACCGAGATGACAGCAAGAGAGCAGCAAGCTTCCGAGATGAACATCTCATGTAAGATCTGACTGTAATCCATGGTCATTGTACGTCAAAAGTTTGGAACAGTGATTCCCAAAGTAGGGCCCGGCGACCTCCAGGGGTCCTTGAAGGAGCCCCGGGGGAGGCTGCATTCAAATGAACCCTTATGGCTCTATACCAGGGGTGGGCAATTATTTTTTCCCAAGGGGCCAAATGAGATCCATCAAATATTGTGGAGGGCCAAGACTAAAGGCTGCAGTAAAGTCTGCATAATATTAATTTAATTTCAAAAGAAAAGTAAGAGTAAGACCAACCATTTTGACACCAGGGCCCTCTGTTTATTCAGTAATTGAGACACCATTTGATGACATTTTAGCCCCACAGATCCCAAACCTTTCTTCAAGATTTCTTTTGATTTGTCCACAATTCCAGGCTGGATTTGGGAAACAAAACAGGATAACAAAAATGACTCATTCTCTTACACATTCTCTTACATTCTCTGATTGAATGTGTAGACTTTGGGCTAATCCAGATGATGAATATTTTAACTCTTGAGAGCGTAAAAATGAAACCAAATGGACCCGTAAGGGTCCATTTGGTTTCATTTATACGCTCTCAAAGAGTTACATCTGGTTAACCAACTTTCCATATTTAACCTTGAACTCTCTCAAGGACCACTGGTGGTCCCCGGGCCGGTCAGAGTCAGCCAAAGGGCCGCATTTGGCCCCCGGGCCGCATAATGCCCAGGTATGCTCTATACAAATAATGGAACCAATTGGTTCCATTTGTACACTCTCAGATTTGAATTGATTTTACATTATAAATTAGACAGGGCATACAGGTCATTATAAATGACCTGACCTGTATGTCAAACTAGGGGTGCTTGACATTAAACAGGTTGAGAATCACTCGTCCCTGGACTATCTTCATATGTCTGGGGGGTAGTGTCATTTCGGGGGTAAAGTTTGGTTGAAAGATAGGTCAAAACTTGTCTTGTTTAATGGAATTTCCCTCCATTCCTTTCCATTCACATTTCATAGGCCTTTTTGCAAGAACCCCTTCGCAGATCTCCTCTTCTCAAAGCCATGACCTGGCTTTCTCTTCATCTCCCAACAACCTGAGCATCGACCAGACCGCCGCCTCCAACTCCGTGGTGGCTCCAGTTGCAGCAGAGGGACCAAGTAACCTGTCCATACCAACAAGCAGCCTAATAGTAAAGGAAGAACCTCTATGGGAAGAACCTTGTGATATTGACACTGTCTTAATCAAATGGGAGATGAGCGAGCACACTACTGCCAATCACCAGGAACCTGTAGGTGATGATTTGCACCAGAATGACAAGACTCCCAATGTCAAAAGTAAGCTATCTTGTTCTTGTACAAGGCAATTTGGGTTTTAGAAATGAGACTGAATATAGAGTTTGAGTATTTCCTGATTTTAACCACTGGACCCCAGCATCCCTATACTGGATGGAACATTAGCCATAAATAGCAGCTCTACAATCTCACAGTGCTGATAAAAAATAAGCAGGGAAAAAGGGCTATTTGAATTCATTATTATTACTTTTATCCCTCTAGGAAGACTGGACAACAGAGAGAGGATAAAGAAGTTCAGGGACAAACTATATGCAAACCCTGAAAAACATCGTGTCTACAAGGAGAGGGAACGACTTCGGTGAGCTGGTCTTTTAAACTTACATGTTTGGCTTGAATTGTGACCTCACAGCACAATGTAATGTAATGATTGTGATATTGGCTTGCTGCAGTGGGTGACTAATGTAAGAAAAATCAGCTTCATGGTTGTATAATGGTATCAGAGCCCGAAATTTCTACTATTTAGTATATGCATACTTTCGGTCTTTTTCTCAGGAACGGTAAGAGGAGTGTGCCAATGTCTGAATTGCCAGAGGAGACTCAGAGACAGAAGAGAGCAGCCTGGAGAGCAGCTTCCAGACGCTATTATGCCCGAAAAGTCGCCCGTCAACAGACACGCGCATCTCCATCTGGCTTAATTCCACCTTACACTCCATGCTCTGTGCCATTGCCAGTACCTGTCCTGGACAAACGGAAGAGGACGTTGATATCCGAATTGCCCGAAGACACTCAGACCGTGCAGAGGGAGGCCTGGAGAGCTGCATCCAGAAGGTACTATGCAAAGAAAATGGGTCGTCTTCAAGCAGATACCACCCAGCTCAACCACCTCGACTTACACAATACAGACACAACTGCTCGTCTTCAGCAACATCCCACCCAGCTCAACCACCTCTTACACAATACAGACACAACTGCTCGTCTTCAAGCAGATCCCACCCAGCTTAACTACCTCTTACACAATACAGGCTCAACTGAAGGGACGTCAGGGCAGAATAACAGTGGTCTTGGAGGTATTGTGTGTAACTAAGAGACATTAATTATGCCCCAGGCATGAAAATTAACAAAATGTTGCACAACTGGGAACTGGATTGTGAGTTAGTAGACCTGGTGTTGACATGCTCCAACCTGGCAGGTCACATTTTTTCAGCGTGAACCTATATTACTCACATTTTACCTCACTTTTGTATCTTTACTGTCCACGGCCCACACATAATCCAGTCAGATTTTGGAATTCCCAAAACGTAAATTCATAGTGCATTGAACTTGTTTACTGTAAACAACTACAGCAAATTATCGCTAAATGAATGAAATGTATATTTTGATGTCATCATGGTTAATGTAGTGTGGTAAATGTCAGTATTGTATCTCTATATCTTGTGTACTGTAAACTATTGCAATCAATGGGAATGGATTTTTGATTATTACTTACTTATATAAATCCACACAGGGGAAGTTGGTGGTTTTTATGATGAGGATTTGAGGTGGGGTAAATGTCTTGCTCAGGGACACTTTTGTCACATAGCCCAGGCTGAGAAGCAAACCAGACACGCCAGATTAAGCAAACAGATTACCAGGTTGCTTTTACCCACTATCAGTCAGACCACGTAGCAACGACTGTCTGTACATTCTCCCGATGCTAAGGGGAGATGCTCTGGCGGCTTGGTACTTTTACCCACAATGTTTAAACCAATGGTACACCCATGGGCTTCTCATGGTTTATTAGTGATTCAAAGTCAAATGAATGACTATGTTATTAGGCACAGTTAGGAGTAACAAACTGGGTGCTCCACAAAAAAATCTGTCTGAGAGAACTAAGTCAAAGAGAAGAGTAATGATCCTGTGCATGTTTATTATCCTAATTTCATGGTAGAATGGTGCTTAGGGCACAAAAGATGTGTCTGGACAGACATGGTTCCTTATTCGATTCATTTGTTTATCATTTTTGGATCAATCACCTTTTGTTTAACCCATTCAGGCCGGGAATCCATTTTTGTATTCTGTACACTATATACAGTATTCAAACATTCAATTTGTTTTTATGGTATTATATACATATTTGATGTGTGTGTGTTTTTTTTAACAAACTTAGGTCAGGCCTAAATCTGTTTATATCAGATTCTCAATGTGGGGTCGGGGTTCCAAGTGGACTATTACAGGTCTGTAACTCAAGAAATGAGTGCAACTAATTGCTTTACTTTCTCAACTCAGTTGATTTACTTTATCATTTTACTATGAAAATAGTGTGGTGAGGATCAGGAAACTGCGTTTTAATAATGCATTTTCAGTTTTAATCATTTTTGCAGTTCTCTTGCTATGCTTATGCTACATATAAGGTTATAAATTTACATTTTAGCTGTTTGCTTTGTGTTGAGTCCGGCCAGTTGCTGGAATCTGACATTTTGTTTTTGGCATTAACATGAAGTTGCATAAGGTCTATGCATAAACTACTTTGAATACCTGATCATACAGAAATTAGCCTTAAACTCACATTTTATGTGGATTGGTAGAGCTGCAACAATCCTGCTTTTGTTTTCTTGCTCGTTGAATACTACTGTGCAGTGAGGTAATCATAGACCTTGCCTGCAATATGCAGTCACCCATTATCTAGTAACTAACTGATTATTATTAAGAAGGAGGAATCTATGTAGCTTCATGGATAGGTGTTGTCTCTGTACCATAACAGAGATCTGCATAAAGGTCTGAGAAAGAGTGCAACCTTACATGACGATGTATTACATGGAGACACTATTATTTATTAACATAAAACACAATGAGATCAAAGACAAGAAATTGTCGATTGCCAATTTATTTTCAGTCAGTTACAAATATAATACCTAATGTGCTCTGGAGTTGTCTTTATTCTAACACTGCTCTGGTCACTTTCTATCTATTCCGCTTCATTTGGATTTGGATCCCCTTGATCTTCACAGCATCGTCTTCAAGCATCATCCTCAGCCTCCTCCTCAAATTCTCCCTCCTCCTCAGCAGTGGCATCCTGGTACTGCTGGTACTCTGACACCAGGTCATTCATGTTACTCTCTGCCTCTGTGAATTCCATCTCATCCATACCCTCGCCAGTATACCAGTGCAAGAAGGCCTTACGACGGAACATGGCTGTGAATTGCTCAGATATGCGCTTGAACAGCTCCTGGATGGCCGTGCTGTTGCCAATGAAGGTGACTGCCATCTTGAGGCCGCGGGGTGGAATGTCACAGACAGCGGTCTTGACATTGTTGGGGATCCATTCTACAAAGTAGCTACTGTTCTTGTTCTGGACATTAAGCATCTGCTCGTCCACCTCCTTCATGGACATACGTCCCCGGAACACGGCGGCTACGGTCAAATAGCGGCCATGGCGTGGGTCGCAGGCAGCCATCATGTTCTTAGCATCAAACACCTGCTGGGTGAGCTCAGGCACTGTGAGGGCACGGTACTGCTGGCTCCCCCTGCTGGTCAAAGGAGCAAAGCCCGGCATGAAGAAGTGCAGTCGAGGGAAAGGGACCATGTTGACGGCAAGTTTGCGGAGGTCGGCGTTGAGCTGGCCAGGGAAACGTAGGCATGTGGTCACCCCGCTCATGGTGGCCGAAACCAGGTGATTGAGGTCTCCATAGGTAGGTGTGGTAAGTTTGAGTGTGCGGAAACATATGTCATAGAGTGCTTCATTGTCAATGCAGTAGGTCTCATCTGTGTTCTCTACCAGCTGATGGACTGACAATGTAGCATTGTAAGGCTCCACCACGGTGTCTGATACCTGGTGACAGAAATAAATAAAAGAAAAGGAATTCATTTTCAGTTCCTTGGAACACAAATTCAAACAGGGAAGAAAAAGTATTCAAAAATAAGAACACTAATAAGACACTTCACCATTTTTTTTTTAATTTTTATGAAAATGTTTTAATGGCATTTAGAAGATTTAGAACCCTTTCCTGGGGTGTCTTATTATGTAATGTGGTTTTAGATATTTTAGATTTTAGCGGTCAACCCATAATGGTGACATGTGTTGGTGCACTGCTCCTCCTGTGGATGGGAGGGGGCTTTCTTACCGAGACAAGTCCAGTCAGTAGTGTCAATGTCATCAGAGACAGTGGGCTCACAGCTAAAATCTAGAACATCTAAAACCATATATATATTACACACAAAGACCCCAAGGAATGTTCTAAATGTCATTAATATATATATGTGTGTGCGTGTGTGTGTGTGTGTGTGTGTGTGTGTGTGTGTGTGCGCGTGCGTGTTTGCAAAAATGGTGAAGTGTCCCGTTAATCACATGCGTAGCTGACCTTGGGGGAAGGCACCACACTGAAGGTGTTCATGATACGGTCTGGGTACTCCTCACGGATCTTGCTGATGAGCAGGGTTCCCATGCCAGAGCCAGTACCACCACCCAGAGAGTGGGTTAGCTGGAAGCCCTGGAGGCAGTCACAGCTCTCAGACTCTTTGCGGACCACATCCAGAACAGAGTCCACCAGCTCTGCTCCTTCTGTGTAGTGACCCTTGGCCCAGTTGTTTCCAGCACCACTCTGGCCTGAAGGAGAGAAGATAGAGCAGAAAGTTTCCAAATGAACCATTGATAGTCCAGCAGTGTGTGTGTGTGTGTGTGTGCGTGTGCGTGTGTGTGTGTGTGTGTGTGTGTGTGTGTGTGCGTGCGTGTGCGTGACAATTTTTCATAGGGGTTTCTTACCTCCCATTAACATCTTATGGCTGGCAAACCCTCCCCTTTTTCGCCCAGAACACTGCCCAATACCCACAGCCGGTCAGAAAGTGCATTCACGAAGGTATGTATGTAGACAATATTGTAGGCCAATAAATAAAAACTATATACCAGAACCAACAAAACAAATCTATCGGCTGTCCGACTATGAGGGATTTTCCTTAAAATCCACACAAATTCAATTGAATCAAATTTAAGCATAAATGCATGATTGTTTTGGGAGCTTTATTCATTTAAAAAATATAGTGTGGGCTCTCGCCAGGGCCACAGTGAAAGTTATGTTATTTACTGTTTATGTGGGTTGAGTAATGTATTCACAGAATAGTAATTGCAAAATGAGTTATTCAAAAGGTGTCTGCGTGCAATGCGTGCCAGTGCATCAGAAATATTGTAAAAGTCCCACTAATCCTCGAGAATTTTGAGCGGTTATTTCACATTATATATTTATATAAATTATATTATTAAATGTAGTCTTACCAACATGATTGTAAAACAAGGCTATATGCTCCTGCAGAAGCCAAAATTCAGTATGTAATCAAGTTAATAACATGCATTTTGATGTCATGAAGAAATTACCCACAGTGGAGCTCATGTTACCATGGAAAGCTTAGCTAAGTAAGCTAAAGCTTGAAGCATAGGAAAGGTACTGTATGTGTAATGGTTTATCATTTATGGGAACTGGGAAGAGTAGTTCCTCCACGATTCTTAAAATATGTAAATTATACTCATTTATATTTATATTGTACATATTTTTGCATTTGTCCAATTTACCTCATAATCAAAACATTTTAAAGTGTTCCATGACTTTCTGGCTTGATTTCAGATGTAGATGATTTTCTGAAATGTTGAAGTGAATAATGTTCTAGTATTAGCACATGTAGCTAAAAAGTACTCACCAAATACAAAGTTGTCAGGTCTGAAGATCTGCCCAAATGGCCCAGACCTCACAGAGTCCATGGTGCCTGGCTCCAGATCCACCAGGATAGCCCTGGGTACATATTTGCCTCCTCCACGAGAAAGTGAATGGGAGAAAGTAGCCATCATTAGACAGGACTAAGTAAACACCCATGACAGGTTTAAACAGAATAAGGGATTTATAGATAGCCTACCTGTCTGTCGTGCACTGAAAATAGCCGATTTACAAGTTCACAAAGCACTGCAGTTCTTCTGTGCTTGATTTGCAAATCGGCTATTTTCGACACAGGCAAAGTGCAACCAAACTCAGGCTTACTATGTCCTTGATCTGTTTCATATAAAATACCAAGTGTCGGAGTTTGTGGCTATCTACCTGTAGCTTCATTGTAGTAAACGCTGATCCTGTCCAGCTGCAGGTCACTGTCGCCATGGTATGTTCCAGTAGGGTCAATTCCATGCTCATCGCTGATTACCTCCCAGAACTATACAGACACAAAATGGAAGGTAGCACATGACAGTTGTCAGTTACTAACACGGAAAGTGTCTTTCCATTAGCCATGCATGCGGTTTACTGGAAGGAGGACTAGATGAGGAGAACAGCAGCGACTTTGTTTTTGTTGAGGTTAGGAATAGAATGTTCTGGGAAACATAAATGCATATTTCTGGCTCCCAGAGTTGCATCTAACCATTGAACCCGATACAGCTGTATATTTCCATATTCATAGGCTGTGCTGACAGCAGAGAATTGTTCTTTCAGACTCAAAAAGCAAGTGAAAAAGCACAAAGGATCTATAGATCACTCCCAAGGCTAAACTTAAAATGAACTCTCTTTGCAGGCAGTCACACTGACACTATGCTGAAGAAGCCAATTGTCTCAAGGAGATCTGTATTCACATCGTGCTTGCTATTTAAAAGACCATACTTGGATCTCTTTGTGTTTTTATCATATGGGCTAGTGTGATTTGTAGGCATGCATTTATACACAGTTTGTACTGTATGCACTGTGGTGTTCTGTGGAGAGCAGCATTAATGAAGGGATTTAGAGTAATCTGGATGAGCAGGCTGTATATTTCAGCTCAGTATTTAAGAGATTGGAGTCAGCTGTAAACTTCATACCATCCTATGGAGAACATAGAGATGTGACCTTAATCTGAGATGGGAGGATAGAGAGACAAACAGCAGTCAGAGGCAAACTACAATATGGACAGAAAAGGCGTATAACTATAATGATAATGGAATTATGAGAACAAAAGCAGGAGGCAATACCACACCCTGATCCTAACTCACCACAATCAGTTCAGCCAGTGGTCTCTAGTTCTAACATGGTATTACACACTGACAAAGGTCCAATACATCCTCAATACAAGGGATGGACATTTTTTATTTATTTGAGCCTTAGTTGATATCGACGTCCATTTCTCATTTCCAGTGCAGACACCTTGGAATTACAACACAGTTGTAAAAAAGTATAGTAGGGGGTCTACATGAAATCTTTATCATATGGTCTTTGTTCTGCTATGGGGCGTTTCTTTCTAGTCGGTAATGGCAAATTAAGTCAACCCAGCAGAGACCAATGATTTCACCCACACTGTGCATCAGCTGTTTCCTCTGTTCCTCCCCCACCCCATCCATCCCTAATTTGGTTTAGTGAGGAGAGGGGAGATGACATGATAATAAAGTCAGGCCCCACTTTTTCTGTACATTATAATCTCTGTCAGCAGAGCATGATCCCTACAGGCCCTTGCATGTGTGTGGTTACCTAATGACTATGATCCCTTATCATACCAGTATTTTGTCCATTGATAGGGCTCAGCTATAGGCCTAAATGGAGGGACAAGCAAAGAAACCAAACTAGCCCGGCTACTACTATAGTAGAAGGTGACAAAGAGACAACTTGTTTGTTTCAAATCTTAATAACTTGTTATAATTAGCCTATGTTATAAATGTGTTTCCCTACTTTATGGAAAACATTGATGATATCCATTGCAAAATGTCATCTTATTAAAAAGGAAAATATAGACTCTTTGTTAATTAGGCTGCCCCACCCTTCCCCTGCTCCCCCCTCACTAGAGCTCTTTCATGTAGGCTACATCCGCACACCAGGCAGTCTGCGTGAATGCCGGCAATTATCTTGATCGATACAAGGATATTGATCCACCAATATTGCTAGGTGAAATGACTTGGCATGAATCTATTCTAACTCACAGGCACGGTTATTGTCCTAAACAGCAGCAGCTCGTGGCAGACAAAGGGTAAGGGGACCGCGGTAGGGCTGCGCTGGCTGCACACATTGATGGACCTTGACAAGGGAAGAATAGTGTTGGTTTCTCCAGACACCGTCCTGAGGTCAGCTGAAACGCAGACACACTCGGTGCAGTGTGAACAAAACCCCGTGGAGACTAGAGAACGTTACTGTTAGATTGACAAGACAACTGCATGCATGCCCGCTATTCCACAGAATCCACACACACCATTACCGCAGGGAAAAAGCCTACACAATTATACAGTGACAGGGATATTATTTAGGCTGTGTAGGCCTAATCTTGTGTTAAATTAATATGTTGCAGTGTCTAAGGAACATGCACCATCCTGTTACGAAAATCAAAAGCATTAAACACAATTAATAATGGTCTCTTTTCAGCAATGTTAAATGTCATCCATTGGTCGTGGGCGTATCAACAGCTGGAAGAAAAGTTATTATTTATTTATTTATTTGTTTATTTATTTATATATTAATATTATTAGGACTACAATAGGAGGTGACATAATTCTTACCTTGGCACCAATTTGGTTACCGCACTGGCCTGCCTGGATATGCACGATCTCCCTCATTATGAGTATAAAAGTATTTTAACAACGGAGAATAAATACGCCTACGCTACGTTGCGCTGCGACCACTTACTACGTTTCTAGCATCCAGGGGGACAAAGCATTTATATCTCTGGCTGCGGTTGAGACCGGGCGTGGTCAACTGCAGCCTCCGCTGTTGTATTCTGCGATTGGCTAAGAGGAGATGACCCCCAGCGCTATGAGGCGGGGCTAGTTAGGATCCGAGCCATCGAAGCAGAAGAGTTGCGACATCGAGGGGTCAGAAACTGAACGCGCACTGGACGCGACCTGAGCAAACTGGAGTTGGAAATACATTGTTTTCAACGAGGGCGGCGCAAGTAAGAGCTATTTTAGGCATGTGTGCACTGGCCCCATGAAGTGAACGGAGTTGCGTTAACTCTGTCTGCAATGTACTCAAAGCCCTGGTTAGAATGTAAGCATACACGTCGACGTACGACGGTGCTGGGCATAGATAGACGGGATCGTCTGACATTTGGAATGTATTTCGTTGAAAGCAAACTTGAAATCATATAAAGAAAAGAGAAAGAAAACCACAAATAGTAAATAAATAAATATCTACACATATGAACAATGCAAATGTAGCTAGGCAAAGGTGAGCCTCAAGGGCCACCATAGTCTCTTCCTGTCAATCAGTGTTGAGTATAAAAAGGCCCTGCAGTCTAAGAGGTTGTTTGGTTTGCTTTCTGGACCGTGAGATTGTTTTATATGTGTTTTTATATTTCTTTGCCTTTGTTTGGTGAGTTACAATTAAGGATTTTTTTTAAAGATCATTGTATTAAATAAGTATTTTTATTAAGTCTGTTACTGTTACCCTACACAGGGTGAGCTCATGTGCCCGGAAGTGATGAGCTGAGGGCAGATTTGAATGGACAAACACTACAATAGGTAAATCGTACATAAATCATCAAATTGTTGTTTCCTTTCTGTATAGATGCCACATCTGTATAGATGCCACTGAATTTAGTGTTGGGTTTATTTATTTTGTTTGCATTCATGTATTTCATTCATTTCAAAAGTGTATATATTAGAAATAGTGTTGACTTGTGTCAACTCTCAGTGGCAAACTTGTGCATACGTGGAACACAGTTTACAGATTCATATATGTATATATTGTAATGGCGTGAGGGGTCCTCCTCGATGTACGACATGACAACTTCTTGCTTTTTAATGGATTTAATAATGAAAAAATAGCTATTAGTCAACCTAGTTGTGCATTGTGCACAAGTAGGCCAGTGCTACTCATGCGTGAGTTGAGCACCGCGCACTGATCATTTCACTTGTGCCTGCTCCGCTCACGCAAGTAATGAATAAACAAAATATAGCTCAACAGTCAAACTCAAACTCTTCCCTCATCTACTGCAAAGCATTTTAGGACACTAGTGGGTGTAAAGTCCCTGTGTCTGCATGATGGTGATGCTTGGCTGTCCATGAGTCTGTCCATGCATGTGTTGAGTCTCTGTTCTGAATGGATTAAATATTTTGTAGGCCTATCCCAACCGACGATTGTGCATTTTAATAATTACAGAAGTAGTTGTTGGGCACTGGCATACTTGGCACAATGCAAGTTGGAAATGCTTGCCATCCAGATATTAGATGTCTGTTACGCTCCATATATGGAGTTCTTTGTCAGACATGCCCCAAATATGGGGTGTATGCTGATGTCGGAACTCAGAACAGTTCCAGAACAATGACAGAACCCCTGCTGGGGTCCAGTCTTGGCCATTGTTCTGGGCAACCGTGGGTTCAACTGACTCGACAATGCACTTGCTGTGGGGCTGTGGAACGTGTGTCGAATTTTAAGTTGGTGGGGCGAATGGTTCTCTAGTTATGTGAATTACAACAGTAAACACTATAATTGAGCTCCAGGCTAGAGCAGAATGTGACCTTACAAAAAAAATCTTTTTCCAGCTGGGGATAGTCATATGATGGAATGAGGCTTAAGGCGAAGACACTTGTTTGAGCCAAGTAGCATAGGCCTACATGAGCAATGGACAGACCGCAAATGTCTCCTTTATTCTACTGAGAGGGCAGTCAGGACATGCAGAGAAGGTGAACAAGGCAGTTTTTTTTCTTTTGTGTTAATACACTTAGTCTTTCTTTGCTTTATCCGTTCACATAACCTTCATAAGGAAGGACTGAAACATTGTTGCATCAATACAACTTCTCTTGAACATGCAAGTGGCGGTGTGGTTGTAGCTCTCACGATTGATTTTGTGACTTAAATTCATTTCTTCAGGAGCATAAAGATGGTGTGCACTGTGCAGCTACCAAAAACCATTCCAAACAATAAACTCATGTCCAGTGTAATTTATTTTTAAATGGTGTAACAAAGGTCCTGACCAGTAGATGGCGGTAAGATTTCTCTAAAACAAAATGAACACTGCTTGGAGAGGGAATCAAATCAGCAGCCACAATAAACCAGAGAAGCAACATGTATCACTCTAGTTAAATATGACACAGAGGTCAAAATATTAACAGTACTGAATGGCTACCCTCTGCTCCAATCTGCCAGTTGATAGCATAAGCATCATAATGGTTTCAAATGGTGCAGAGCACTAATGCAACATCCTACACTTTGCTTTTATTCTCACTCCAAAAAAGCTACCACTTCTCAATGAAATTAACACTATCATGCCTAGCATTTTTCAGGTGACCAACATTTCTGAGATGATGGAATGATGGACATTGAAGGAGTACCTGAAAGCGTCATGGGCAAAGATGATAAAAATCAAAATATCCCAAAAATGGTCAAAATGACCTCTCAGGCATGCTAGTATTAGTCATATCATTGAAAAAATACTGTATATAAAAATATACTATTTTAATTAGTAAGATTTACCATAAAATTAAATAAAAATGGCTCTACAAGTTGTACAATTAGCCTACTGTCGGCACCACCATGCCAACAGTAGGCTGGCAGCATGGTGGTCCAGGCACCCTCGGCTGTGATGCAGTGGCATACAGAGACGTTCGAGGCAGAGGCTGTGATTCTCTAAAAGGGCTCTCTTCTAGGGAATTTAAAGTGGTCAATGCAACCAGCTATTTTCGAGTTGTACAATGCAAAATGCTGAGACCAGACTGTTAACTTTATAATGCTGTTTGACGTTTAAAATTTACACATTTGCAAAGACGAAGCCTAGAAGAACCATGCAAGTGTGCATGTCCACGTGGTGGTCATATCTCAAAATTGCTGTCCGTTCTTAGCCACAAGCAAATGATGTTGATGGTTTGCCCACTTGACTTGACCCTACTAACATCACCGTCCAAGCCTTTACGGACACTTTGGCAACGGCTGTAACAGGCCGGTAATGGAACAGCTGACAACTTGGTTTGGAAAAAGGCAATTCTAGTGTGTCAGGTTTCTTGTCAGTCTACTATATAGTACAGATATACAGTAATGACCACCACCCGCACACCTGATACTGTAGTATGACTATGAGCTAACAATACAACACATCTGAGATGCTGTAAACTTGTAGTAGTTGTGGTTCTGCCTGTGTAGGTCCATATTTTGAGATCCTGAAGTCTGTGCCAAAGCTCCTCAGCCTCCGGATAAAGCCATTACTTCAGTGACTAAACAACAATCCACGCCTGCAGCATCCTGTACTCCACAATCATTTTCCTTGTTTTGTTGACATAGAGGCAGTGGTCGTCATCTTGTCTCTGAGATCAGCCCAATGCCTTTGCTGCTGAGAGTCCAAACAATCATTGTGTCAACAGGGAGTACAAGAGGGTCAGAACAAGCAGCAATAGGCCCAAATTTCTGTGGAGTATGTATCCACATGTACATTTCCTTTGTGGGGAGGATGGCCTGAACCCTGCAGAAATGAGAGAATGGAAGTATGCGTTAGTAACCTGTTAATATACTGTGTGTGTGTGTGTGTGTGTGTGTGTGTGTGTGTGTGTGTGTGTGTGTGTGTGTGTGTGTGTGTGTGTGTGTGTGTGTGTGTGTGTGTGTGTGTGTGTGTGTGTGTGTGTGTGTGTGTGTGTGTGTGTGTGTGTGTGTGTGTGTGTGTGTGTGTCAAAGCTCATATTTTATACAACAATCTCCCTTCATCCACCACAGCATTGCTCTTTTCTCAATAGCAGCCCGGAGGGGGGCAGTGTCAGAGCAGAGGCAAGTGACCACTCCAGGGCAAATTAGCAGTGGTCATCAGATCAGACTCCCGAGGCTATACCCCCACCCCGAGCCTCGCCCCACCTCAAGCTCACATTATAGTTTAAATCAATAGCCTTACATTCGTCTCACTTAGAACTCACTACTAGAATCATACCATAATTCAGCATTCATTCCTAATCAGATAGTCACAACTGCTGTAAAATGATTATAATAAATGACCTAGGCCTAATGATTAATATCTTAAATTATTGTGCAAATTGTACAGTTTTTGTAATTGCAATTTGCATTCAATTGGATGCTCTTCTTTGGGTACCAAAAATGGATACAAATAGCCTGTCCAACCCAGTCTCACAAAAATTCGGCGAAATTACACGGATTGGCACCAAACATTCTACTAAAACAAATGACTGTCCCTGAAGATGTGTGCTAATTAACACAAAATGTCATGCCTATATGTAACGGTGTGGGCTTTAATACATATAGATATATTATATTCTTAAATGCGTGGAGTGTGTATTCTGCCAACTGGCTATCTTGGTAGCTCTCCCAGGCTTGTTTTAGGTTCACACAAACATTCTGGAGCTATAAACAAACCCATGCAGCTTCTATTTCTACTACACCCCCCAGGCTACGTTAATGGCGTTTTGCAACAGAGGGTGCATTCTCCTAAACATACATTATTGCGCTTGTTGACCGCACGACTCATCTTGCATAAGGCAAGCTTATGGTTACCATCAAACGGATTATCTACGTAACGTAACATCGCGTGTACTGTGTAGACTAAATGCTGTGACTTGTCTACTTCTCGTTGTGAAAGGTCTGACTGTGTGGAATGGAATAACAGCTGCAGCGGTTGGTGAACAATAGGGACAGCCGTGCGCCATGCCGGCTGTGGCAGCAACTGACAGCACCAGTGAGTCGCGTGCAGCCGGTGCACCTTCTTCACTCTGTGGTGATCATTTTGTGTGGCGCAATGCTACGGGGGCACACAGTCAAACGCCGCACATTTTATTTAAGAAATTGCGTTTCTTAAATCTTAAATTCCGAGCAGGTACTGTATCGTTAGCGGAGAGATGTGTGTCTAGTTACTATAAATTCTCCAAAGCACAAGTCTTGCTGATACGCAGGCAAGTTGTGACTTGACTGGTGGGACACTGGATCTATCCTACATAACAGCATACTGGTGGAGATACATCTGGACATTCAGGAGGACAACAAACGCCGTATCCATTTTGCTGTCGAAATATTGTAGCCTAGCTCTCCGCGTCCATTCAAATCCTGGTATTGTGTGTCATCTACAGAATTTGCATCGGACATTTTTGAAAGGCACCGAAGATTGGATGGTATTGCTTTCTTTATACATTCTGTGGGTTCTTTTTCTGAATGGCATTGCTCAGTTCAGACTATTTTATTTTGTTATTTACACCTATTAATTTATTTCTTTTACTGATCGGACTTTTTTTTTTTTTTTTTTTTTAGTTTAGAGTGAGTAGCTTGTTCGTATTCTCCTCAGCAGCACCAGGGCGCAAATATGCATCCTATTAAAAGAATCCAGACAGTGGTACGGTACCACGTTATTGCAAACTTGATTTAGCCAAATTCACTATTCTGATGTGTGTTTGAAATGTAGGTCTATATACTGTACAGATATTAAACCTACAGCTAAAAAAAAAAAAAAAAAAAACAGTGATAAATAGCTATGGCGCATTGCCGTTCGTACCTTTTGGTAACGTGTTTTGTTTGGGTTTGTTTAAAGGCAGTGATATCCTGATAATGGCCCAAAACATTTATCATATGGTAAAATAATATTCAATACTTACCCTTTTAGACAGAAGAATCTTCTCCTTTTTCCTCCTGGATGTTTGGAGAGCTCTCTGCAGCTGTGGATACACCTGTGCACTTTTGGAGAGGTGTATTTGGAAATTTAGCTTTCCATAGGTTCTCTTCGGTCTTGTCTAAAATAAAACGTTTTCTTTTTTACTTTTTGGGTGAAATCCATTCTGAAAGAGTCTTTTTAAACAATTCCCCTACAAAATGGTCCATTTAAGTCCACCCTAAGATGCTCCAGGGCTTGGCAAATGCACAAGACGCAGTGGGAAGTCTCTGAATACTCAACACTGTACGAGACTGACAATTGCTTCTTAGTATGGACTGTATGACTACTTTTGGACCAGAATAAGTTGAAAACGTAGGGGGGAGGTCAGGGTGTCTTTGAGGAGTGGGCTTCACTATCTGAGCCCATTGACAGCCATTTAAAAATGGAATATTTGAGCAAGTGTGAGTATGTGCTAAATTGGGCCTTTCTGGACATTTTGGGCCCTTGGAATTACACAGGAATGATTTTGTCAAATATGAACACCCCTACACATTCAACCTACATGGAAGTTTCCCTTTTTGCAGGGATTGCTGGGAAGAAGAAGAGGCAATCGAGTTTGGGACTTTGGAGAGGGAGGTGTAAGAGAGAGAGGTAGTTAAAAGGTAAGGAATCCTATCTTTTCCAGTGGCCAATGGTGCCCAATGTTGGACTAAAGGCAAATGATCAACGTATACTCCGAATTTAGCCAACAAAAAATAGGTTTTCAGGTGTTTTTAAGTTTCTGTACAGTATAATACATAAGGGTGGGACAGGGCATTATGGTGTGCATTGACAAGGAAATATGGAGAGACGGCTAGGGGGAGCCATTGCTAGCATGGGGAAGGCAGCCTTTTGCCTCTTGGCTGTTGGGAGAGGGCCTGTTGACTTAATTTGACTATTTAAACTCAGTAGACCTTACGGTAGAAAGTCTATAGTTGTGTGTAGCCTTCCTTAAGTAGCTATTGTTTGAATTATATAAGGCTCATGGTGGTTCTTCAAGTCTCTCAACTGCCAGAAGTCAATACTGTAAAATAAAGAGAGAAAACTGTCATGGTACAGGCAGGTGGCAGAAAAATAACATTCAAATAAGCCATGAACACGCAAATCATACTTTAGAATGTATTATATATGTAAGATTGTTTCTGGATGTCGATTAGCTTAGCATTATGATCATAGAGAGAAAATAATTCAAGATGGCCTCTCCACTGAACTGGGGACTGGTGAAAACAACTGCCTACCTACTTCCTGATAAGTGAACTAGAGCTACTGTATACAAACAATTGTTATTTGGGGAGATAATTGCATATATAACAACATTTATGGGTTAATTCTTAAATATAATACCATATGAATCAAGCTAGTATTTATTGGTTTTAGATTGAGAAGTTCTGTTGTATCAATTTTCCTATAAGGCCCAGATTTAAATGCACACCAAACAATAATTTGGTGACCAAAGGAAATGCATGAACACCCTGTTCACCCCATCTGACCCCAGACCCCATCTGTTGACTATTCATAATAATTATTGTGATAAATGAATTGTGTGACAACACATTTTGCATTTTCAGCTCAATCATGCACTGTAATAAAGTTTATAATTATAGTTAAATAGTGTTTTCAATGGTTAAGAACAATTAAGGGTTCATTTCAAGTTGCCCTTTGCAATTGGCACCGCCCATTTTTCTTATTTTTGCTCCAATTCATGAGACATCAGTGCCCTATCTTGGCTAATTTGCAGGAAGATTATCTTGGTGTTAAATGTACCGTGACAATTTTGACGTTTTGGACGGGCCCTATAGGCAAAAACAAAATCAGAATATAGATTAACCCTTTCATTACCTGCATTTAAACAGCTCTGTTTGGCTTCTGGTACTTGGATGAGGAATGCATCAGATGCATTTTCATGTGGAACACCATCTGTGAAGACATTAACATAAAAGACATGTTACAAAAACAACTCTTAACATAATGACATTAAAACTATCAATACTTTAATTACAATAGTTAACTTGTTAAAATGTGTCTTGTTCTTCCACGACCACCACCAATAAAGCTGTTCATAAAGGGTCTGTTCCTGATACTTCTGATAGCTGGTACTTAACCACTTCAACTAATATTAACCTGAAGATAAAGGGTTTTATCCTTCAGGGCTATCATCTCTGCTCAGTCCATTATGCTGGTGCTGAAACGTGGAGGCGGGTGGGGATGTGGGGCATTACAAGTGTAATCACTGCCCCCTCTGGTGGACACATATATTAAGCCCAATGAACATCAGCCCACTGAAGTCAAAGCAGGGTGCTCCTTGCATGGCTCAGCGTTGCTTCTATTCCCTTCTTGAACTTGGTGTGTCATTCACTGTCCGACCCCACAGTCTTCTAGGCTCACATGTGATAAGCCATGTTGTAATGTCAGTGTGGTAGGTGTAATAGCTGAGTTAAACCATGACACTGCTCTGTTGTCAGCGAGGTGTTATGAATGAGCATGCTGTCAGGCCTGACTCCTCTCTACTGCAGTAGGAACACTCCTGTGGTCGGCTAAATTTAGCTCTGCAGCCACATAGCTCACCCGTATAAAACCTGTACTGTAAAGACAACTGAGTGCAGTAACATGATTTTTGTAAACAATGAGCAAATGGCTGCTTACTACACTACATTGACTAATTAACTATTTAATGAGAATTTTACACTTTGAGTTAACACTCAGTATTTGATCATGTAGAGACTGATGCCTTCTTGTGCTATGTGCACTGCTAGAAGCACTACTTGTTCAACATGCCTTTGCTAGCCTACTGCTGCTATCATCGCTGCTGTTCGGGAGCTATCTGTTCCCTCCATAGAAACTCATTGAAAACAGCCTGGTGCTGAAGTATTTCAGTGCTCAGTGAAGAGCTGCTACGTTAACAAAAACTGTTAACCCCTTAATTGCTGAAAGTTTGCAGCCAGTCAGGGTAGAGTAGACGGTTGGCTTACTGCTACAGAAAACTCGTAACTGTTGACATTTTAAGTAGTATTACTTTTGCATTGATGTACTTTGATGTGGCCACAGCATTTTGTGATACTATAAATAAGCCACAATAAATACATACATAGAAATTGGCTTTATGTGAAATAATTGTTCTTATTCTTCTGTATTTTGTGTTTTAGGCATCATCGTGTCCAAGAACCGTTCCTCGTCTGAAGAACAAGACCTCTTTGTAAGCTTCAAAATAATTTAAATGTAAGACATTATACGCTGGTAACATTTCAACTATGAGGCGGCGGCTCAGGGGTAGAGTGGCTGGAATCAATCTATGTAAAGCTCCTTGGATAAAGACGCTACATAGATGCACCATTTGCCATATTAACTACCTAGAGGGGGGCAATGACTCATGCTTTCTACGTTAACAAAACTGTTCCTGGTCATATTGTCCTGCTTTATCAGTCTCTCAAAGTTTGCTAATGGCCATTGTAAGTTTTCTTATCTTCGCTAATGTCCATCTCAGTATATCAAATTGTAAGTGCAGTAGACCGTCATCCAAATAATGAAATTAGGGTAGTACAACGTATTTGAACACCACGTACTTTTCCCTGAATCGATTCACGGCTGTCAGAGGCTTGACAGCATATTGCATTTCATCCCTTTGTTGTTGTTGATATCCTGTGCTTGCACAGCACTATCCAAAGAATAAATGCATACATGGATTGTTTTTTGAGTTTCAATGTTAATCAGCCACAACGGACAGGTTGTGGCAAAAACGTCCACACAAAAGGCCATTAAAGGCATTCTGACTTGCAAAAATACAACTAAGATGCACTACTGTTACTGTATAAGCTCCATATAGCTGCTTATAAATCACAGGCCCTGTGTGACTTGACATAGTGTGAGAATGAATGAATTAATGAATGATGAATTTAACCTAGTTAGTGGGGTTGCCTGAAGGAACCCCACCGCTACAACAACATCAGGGCAACCCCGCTTTGCAATTGCAGAATTTCATTCTAGTTCTGTTCATGTTTCTGTGTCTTATAGACCTTCATACTTTCTTTGCAGCTTAGGCGACTTCTCCATCATGTCAGAAGAGATTGAGGATGATAAGGCCAAGCTGAAGCACGGCCTGATAAAGGTACTGGAATGTGTGGCCACCATCTCCTCGGCAGCAGCTGTGGTGAACCCTATTTTTGGCGTGGCTGGTTCCCTTATCCGGGTGGTGCTTCACCACGTGGACGATGAAGACATCCGCACCCTTAAGCGTGAATTTGGCTCAGTCAACCGGGCCCTAGACGACCTGTCCCGGCAGAACCAAAACGCCCTGCTGCAGATCAAGAAGGAAACGATAGATGGCCAGTACTCCAAGGTGGAGGACAACCTGCGGAACCAGTTCCGCAAGTTCATGGAGATGGTGGAGGCGCGGCCCGAGCTCCGGGAGCGCAAGAAGGACGACTTTGAGATGAGCTACAGCAACGACCTCGGCGACCAGAACTTGCACACCCTTTACGAGGGCGTGGTAGGCAAGCGTAAAATCTTCAGCCGACCCATCCTGGAGGTGTACCTGAAGCACTCGCAGGGCGACCGCCACACCATGGAGCATCTCTGCACCCGCCTCACCTACCTCTTCTGCATCGGCCTCATCGCACTCATGGGCTACGCGGCCATCATTGGAGACGACGAAGAAGGCCTGAGTGAGGAGTGGGCCGAGAAGATGGAGCATGTACAGGAGAAGATGCAGGAGGCGCTGAGCAGGTGCAAGTGAGGTGCAAGTGAGGCACACTTTTCACCTCTGCTATGTCCTTGATATTTAGGACTTTGTCCACATTCCCATGTATCCTGCAGATTCCTTCTGCTATATATGTCCTCTGCCATCTTCTGCCCTCACTGAGTACTGGGTATGCCACCACACTTCACTGAAGGAAACTATGTGATGCATATCGTTGCTGTTCGGCAGAAACCAGCTAACTCGATTTTTCAGGTTATAAAAATGACAACAATCAAATCTATGCTAGTGAACACCTTTTACTTTATGCTAAAGCAGCTAACTCAACACCCTCACTTGCAAGTATCTGACTGTATATCGTCACAGTGACTACTTTGTACTTTTAAACCATATAGGGTTTCCCTCATTTTCTGACAAATGCATAATCTTAATTTCCTGAAGAAATAACATTTTTGAGTGCCCTGGTTTCTCCCTGACAGTTAAGATATGTATAGTTATTAGATTTCCCTTTGTTTTAAAATCAACAGTAATTCACCCAATTAATTGTTGGCATTGAATTCTAAAGGTATATTTATTCATAGTCCCAAGTTTCGTCGAAGCCACAAATTTGCTACAACATGACTTTACGCCGCTGTGGTCATCGTTCACACAACACATCTCTCTGTAACCATCATTTCCGTGGTCACGTCTTTGTCGTAAACAGGACTATAATGAATAGGCCTTTTAGATGTCAAACAATACACTAACATGAGTTGTTCATGCTTACACATTACTCATTGAACACTAAGATAGGACCATTTACCCAGGATTGTGTATGTAATTGTGTTTGCTAGTCAGATGTTGAAAATTTTACTGGTTTCATATCCATCCATATCTTATTATCTTATTATGTAAGCTTCAATGCCTGTGATAATTTGGTGAAGAAATTGTTCACTAAAGAACAATTATTAATCCGCCCCTGAAGCACGAATTTGGCTCTGTCCTTGACGAATTGTCCTGGCAGAACCAAAACGTTGTGTTGCAGATCAAGAAGGAAACGATAGATGGCCAGTACTCCCAAGATGGAGGATAACCTGTGGAACCAGTTCCGCAAGTTCATAGAGATGGTGGAGGCTCTTTAGTTCACTGTGCATATGTGAGTTATACAGTATTTTGCACCATTTTGCTTTTATTTACAGGTCAGAATATCTGTCAAACACTAAAAACACCTAACCTAATGTATTTTTATGATTCTGTTCTGATTTCCCTTTGTGTATTGACACTATGTAGTTAGTTACTCATTACAACACTAATGCAAAACCAGATATACTAGATACAGTATATGGATTACCGTATATATCGTGAAGATGTATGACTGCTAGTTGAACATATCTTGTAAACAGTAGGTCAAAGTATGCCTATGCTTTGAATGCGTCCATTTTGGTTCATTTTATATACCGACAGTGGTATAAGGCTTTAAATTGTAATGGAACACTAATGGCTTAACACTAAATGATGTATGATATAACGGTAATATAGGGAAAAAATAGATGGGGTTTATTTGGTTTTAACTTTAATCTGAGAGTAATCTCCCAACAATTATTCTGTCATTGGGATGAATATAACCACAGTTTTCATATTTCGTGTCCTATGCAATTGCTTGTCAGCCAGTCCAACAGTGCCTAAATTACTAGGGATGTACCGATGCACTTTTCTTCATACCAATACCACATTTCCTGTGTTGGCTGATACCAAATACCGATATCAGAAAATAATATATTTACTACAAATGTACATAATACAAAAAATGTCTTATATGAACCAACCAGAAATAGCAGGCTCCCCACTCAAATGTGCTCTAGGGCAACTGCAACTCCCAGGCAAATTACACATGGCCCAACATTTTAACTGCCATAGTGTCACCACTCTGTCAGATCTGTGGTTAGACTGCCATATTTGCCAATACCAATCCGATAATGAGAAAAAAGGGCCGATCTGATATTTTTTCGGGACATCCCTACTAAATAGTACACTTGATTTTTATGTACTTTAAGGATTTTTGTCTTCCTACATTAGAAATGTAGGAAGTCGTCGATCTCCCGGAGGGAAGTCACTGAGTTAGTTAAGCAGCTCCACGGGAGAGACTCAGAGTAGAGCCGCTGCTCCTTCGCCTGGAAAGGAGCCAGCTGAGGTGGTTCGGGCATCTGGTTAGGATGCCACTCGAGCGCCTCCCTAGGGAGGTCCTCGAGGCACGTCCCACTGGGAGAAGACCCCGGGGCAGACCAAGGACCAGATGGAGGGATTACATTGACTCTCTGGCTTTGGGTCGCCTCGGGATCCCCCAGGAGGAGGTTGCCAATGTTGCTTGGGACGGGGAAGTCTGGAGCTCCCTGGTGGAGCTGTTGCTCCCACGACCCGACCTCGGGTTAAGCGGAAGATGGATGGATGGATGGATACATTAGAAATGGAGGTTATATCAGTGAGATGTGGGAGATTTTTCTTTTTGTCATTTTCTTTTGTTTTTTTACAACTTCTTTTTGACACTGTCACCTTTTCTTGTCATCCATTAATGCTGTCATGATAACTATAGCCTACTGTATGCTACATGGCAATGCTTTATAATGTGACAACTGCTATAAGTATGACTATATAAATGCTGGGGGAGGGTATGGAGACCTCTGGAATGTTAAGTTTGTGAATATATTTTTGCCTATTTTATAAAGGATCTATTGCCTGTATGCAGAACAATGCTATAAATAAATATAGCCTATACTGGACAGTGTTTGAGTCATTCATTGTATGCAAACAAAATCATGATGCAAATGAAGAGCAAATATTTAGATCTCAGACTAAACAAATGCATTAAATAGTGTAAATTAGCAGATTCCATGGAAAATGATACACCTAAATGGGTTGAAGGGATGAAACTAGCTACCGTTGTCTAAAATGGAAGATTGGTAAATTGAATTTACATTTTTTTAGAGTTACTACTTTAAATCAAGGAATCCAACACAAACAGGTAAAAGTTAAAAACAAGGATGCAGGAAAGGGGCTTTTCATTTATCCCATAAATTTATCCTATAAATGTATTTTCCCCAATGGAAATATCCCCAAAAATGTAGTCGTCTTGTATTATTTCACATTCAATGTTCCGAGTCTAAATTGGGGGTCGTTTTATATTCAGGACAAAACGGTACTACTATCCATATACTCCATACAATAATGATGCTGCAGTACAAGGACATGTCCACAAGGTAGAGCTGTTGCCTCAATAGAGTGAACAAATCGCTTTACGCACTGAACACATCATCTGGAACATCCACCAGACATCACTACAGCTGCCACAAACCACCAGTCATTTGTCCGTGTCTAATGTCTGTGCCGAGTACGCCGCATGCATGGTATGCCGTCTCCTGGAGAAGACAATTCGCTAAGCAATAGGCTTACGTGATTGGCTTTAGCCCATATCAAAAGTTCTGTGGGTAGGCTAGCCTATTGCCTTCAAAATTCCTTTCCATATGAAGGGACATAACTTTGATATAATAACCCCACAATTAGCTATTCCTTTAAATTAAATTAATTACAATAACAAAATATGTAGGCCTAGCAGGCTATAGCACTCACTCACTGCCAGGGTCTCAGTCATGGCTGCCGTTGGCCTAGGCTACATGAAGGTTGCAGTGCTTAACCATAGTGCTTAACCTGCGGGCAGTAACGACCGCACTCAAAGGTTTGGGTTGACGGCGCTCTGTGATGTTGACCTACTACAGACCAGTAGGCTGCGCAAAGCGCGTGATGCAATGCTGCCGCTCCCGTGAGGGCACTGGAAATGGGCAAAGGGTCCAAATGGTAGACCTTAAGGAGTCGAATTCCAATATCATACAACGAAAACTGTAGAAAAATGTAAATGCAAGCAAGCCTTGGTCTTTATTTTCCTCCTTTTTTGGATCACGAGATGGGTTCTGCATGGACGCTCACGCTCTAGGGCGCGTCGTGTGCGCACAGAGAGAGACTGTGCGCACAATCGCACATGGGCTATCGATCTATATGTGTAGATCGATATGTAGCCTTTATGAGCCCAAAACGACACAATGTTTGTGTAAACAAACAGGTTGGGCTATTTCAAGCCTACTTATAACACACATTTCCTATATTAGGCTACTTAAGATAATGATAAAAAGCGCTTGTCACTCTTTTCTTTACCCCTTCCAACGCGTCGTTAAACATATACAAGCTATACATTTGATTAATACAGACATTCATAGAGCATGTCATAAATACGCACAACAATAGGCTATAGTTGTAAATTGATAACTTGCCATTTGATTCATACTAGGGTATTAAGCAATATTGACAGCGATCCCATGGTGTTGACATTAATGGCAGTTATAGACAGTAGGCTATTGATATATAAGTGATATATAATTAGGCAACAATGGTAACAATAATTATGTCTTACCTCAAATTCGTTGAATAATCCAAATCAAAAAAACACCAAATTCCGTGTTTATGATTTGCGTAAAAGTGCGCATGCAGTCGCACAAAAAAAATAATAGGGCTAAGGTATTTATATAAGTATGACAAATGATCACGACTCATAATAGGACGGAAAATCACCTATTTGTGTAACGCCGCTGATAAGCAGAACATGGCCTCACATTTTAGTGCGCTCTTTTTCTTCTTCACATCACCGCTCTCTCTCTCTCTCTCTGTCTACTCTCGCTATCTCTCTTGCGCGTTTTCTCTCTCTCTCCCTCTCTCTCGCTCTCTCTCTCCTTTGCAGTTTGTAGCCTACATAGCCTATACACTCACGTTGCAGATACAGGGTAGGGTGTGCATCTTCCTCAGTGAATCTGTGTTCTGGACTCGACCCCTCCTCGGCGAAAGGGAGATCCGTGGGAATTGTCCCTAACTTGGGGGTGAAACTTGACTGCAGCTGTTGGAGATAATCCGCCGTAAAGGACAAGGAGACCCATTTCGTCCAGGATTTAGGAACAGGAGGAGGGGGGAAAACGCTGTTATTTAAAGAATCAGGGGAATTGACTTGTCAGCATCCACCCAGAGGTAAGAAAAAGGAAAAGAGAGAAAAAAAAATAGTGAGGTGTGTCTATTTCTCCCCCAGGAGAACTCGTGCGTAAAATTCCACTGCGGCTTTCGTTTAGGTGCGCACTTTCACACGGAATATTTTGGATACCTACGTAACGTTTCTTCACAAATGTAGGCCTACGTGTAGGTCTACAAGTAGGTCTACAGAGCTATATCTCATCGTAGCTGTATAACTCAAATGGACTAGTTAATGTTGGTGCATTTGATGCCATCCATGTGTTTCATGTGTTTATTAAAGACTGATTATAATGGTAATTTTAATGTCATGTATTTCACAAAATGTATAAAGAAATTTGATGCCCATTCCCATCATATCACCATGACGCAACGTCTGTAGAGTGTGCAGTTCCATGTCCGTCTTCCTAATTGTGGTGATAGCCTACCATGTTGATGCAGTGATGCTGCAGGTCAGGGCCGACACAGTGATGTATGACAGGTTGCAGGCAAGGATGAAAGGATATTTTTAAACCTCTATTGGTGTGTTTGGCCTTGGTCTGTTCTGTAGTTAATAGCCTACGTCACAGTGTACTGTACTGTAGTCAGACAATGGTAATTCACTCGTCTTGTGTCATATAATGTGTAGGCAATAGTTATTACTGATTACTACACAGCCTTTATCAATCATAATTATGATATGCTTGAATAAAACCCTGCTGGTATTGTTTTTAAACCCTACCTTGTTATTAGTAATAACAGGGTAGGGTTTAAAAACAATACCAGTAATAATAATTAGACATTAATACAAATAGCCACAACACCATTGTAAACTATTTATACATTATTATTAATAATACTATTATTACCATTATTATTATTATTATTATTTGACCTTCACAATGCCCTTTCAGACCATGACAAGTCCGTTGGAAGAGGTTGTGGCCCAGAAGAAGAAGGCCATCGAAGCAGTGATGGAGATGTTTGAAAGGGGATCTGAGGTGCTGGCCATGGCTGTGGGGGAGTTCTTTCCCATATGTGAGGCTGCAGCACCTGTCTTAAGACTGGCCATGGACAATGTTCAGAGCAAAGAGGTCTTCTATGTCAAGGAGCAGTTCCTGGTCGTGCGGAACAGCCTTGATGTGCTCTCCAACCAGCTGAACGACATTGACTGCGAGATCAAGAAAGGGCGCTTGGATTCTCAGTACTTTTCTGTGGAAGAGAACATCAGGAACCAGTTCAGGAAGTACATGGACGTCCTGGATGCTAGACAGCAGTTCAGAGATGTTAAGATCAGGCTTTTTAGGGAACACTTTGCTAACACAGGAGGAGAGAAGAATCTTTATGTGTTGTATGATGCTCTGATGGGAAACAACACCTTTGGGGAGTCTGTTCTGGTGGTGGTGGAAAGGTAAAAATCAAGCTATGCAACTATTTCTACCTTGACACGCCTTATGGAGTTCTCCATATTTGGGTCAGGCAAAGTAGGCTCAATTAAGTATCACTTAAATGCTTAAAATATGAATGCAGTCTGAATCGATTCCAATTATGTTGTTGCAGGTATGTTGCAAGAAACAGACGCCAGCTGGAAGACTTCTGTGTTCAAATGAAGGAACTGTTCTGCCTGGGTTTGATTGCTCTGTTGGGTCACTGCGCCCTGCCAGAGTGTCCCGATGATGAACAGGACAAAATCACGGAATGGAACAGCAAAATTGAAGAAGTAGAGTCCAAAATGAAAGCAACGATCGAGGCCTGCATAGCAGCCTTCCCAGAGCAAGCCGAAATGGATGCCCAACGTTTCCTCCAAGAGAAAGAAGACCCAAATCTTCAAGATAATGCCCAGGAACTTCTCAAATTTCTAACAGGCAAGTATGACTGGGTGAACTGGTCGGTACGAGTGATTAACGACTCTGGAAGCACCTACCGGAATTGGCGAGCTGGGGAGCATTTCCATCATGTAGCTGGTCAGAACAAGTTTGAGGTACTCCAGGTAAACAACACTAACCTGGTGGTGTCCTACAGCACTAGTCCACAGCCGGTGCCTCGTGAGTGCATACAGCAGGTAATGGAGAGCCTGTCAAAGAAAGGTTCCCAGGCTATAGTGGAGGTGTTGGAGAAGCAGTTCTGTGGGTTTGTCATTCACGCTATTAGTCGCCACAAACAAAGTGCGGCAGCCTGGAGCTTTCCAGAAGACTGCCACTACTGGGAAAGACACAAGAATGTAGCAGTGTGTGTGCATTCTGAGTGAAAATGATGACAAATATAGCCCGTAGAGAGCCATAAATAATATATTGTGCTATAATATGCAAAAATGCTGGCTTAAGTAGAACAAGTAGTGTTGAAGTAGAACAGACCAAAGCATACTATAACTTAAAATGATTCCTTCTCTGTTTTCTTCTCAAATGCTTTCAAATCTATGATTGGTAGCATATTTGTGATTGTAATTATGAACAAAAACATGAATATTTCAATGTTATAAATGTGTGTTGTATTACTGTTAACTTCCACAGTAAAAACATATTTGTGTTTATATTAATATTCTAACAGATCCACAACACTTTTGTCCCCACAGTATATTTCACTCTTGCCTATAATGTATAAAATTACAATAACGCATGCTTTTACAGTAAACGGCATGCCCCAAGCTCTTAAGAGAAATAACCCCTGCAGCCATACCGCTCCAAACAAGATGGTTTTGCTGATACTGCATCTGCTGCTGAGCTGTAGTCCCATTTTGTCTCTGCAAGACAGGCTGGCCTACATAACACTGAAAGGGAGCATGGGGGTTATTTTTTCAACCGTGAAAACAAGAGGTGAGGAGTTGGCACTCAGATCTCTGCAATGTGCCTTGTTTTCTAACGTCTAACTACGCTCAACCATTTACTGTTGAATCTAATCCAGGCATGTTGCAACAATTAAACCCTAGCACTGCCAGCACAGTGCCTTTTGTTCATCTGTTTTAGTATGCACAGCAAGCACCTGTATAATAAATAAAACGTTTACAATTGTCTTGTGTAACTTTATTCTTGTACAGCAATTAATAACAACACAAACAATTAACAGACATATATACCAGTGTAATCTAATATGTGTCTCTTCTTTCCTCTATGAAGATGATTTACAAACCACTATTGGTGTGTGGCCATTGAGGCAAGCCAGCACACCCCAAGTAACAGGGGGCTCGACTAATCTAATTGATATTTGTACTAAAGTCAGCAATTCCTGACCACAGTTTTAGTTTGATAGGCTATGAATAACCTTTGGCTGAGGCTAATATACTGAAGACGAGCTGTAAAGTGCTTGGCTCAGCAGGCAGGAACCACTCATTATGCTTGTTTGAGACACAGAGCACGAGGAGACAGCCATCATTTCATATGGCTCTATAGATCAGTAGGGTGTTTAGCCATTGTGCCTCCCTATCGTAAATCAAGCATGTCAGGGCCCATCAAGTACTATCTATATTATACAGTGCAGAAGGAGGAAATGGTCTTTGTTGAATCATCCAGAGGCCTCCCTGTATGAAGCAGCGGACGCTTAGCTATACTGGGATGTTAGGAAGATGAAATTGCAAATGCACATATCATGCATTGGGTTTTGCCCCAAAGAGGTGCACTTTTGAAGCATCAGCATGATAAGCGCCGTTTATAGTATTATGATATTTAAAATAATTATGTTCAAAGATTGAATTCTATATCAGGGAATATCGCAATATTCAAATTGTTATCTTGACATAATGGGCTTTAACAACTAGCCAGACTGCCAGACAAGTGACTAATAAGCATGACTACAGATGATATGACACTAATCCTATGTTGAAAACAATCAGAATGTTAGTAGACACACAGATGGGTGTGCCAGACAATAGTTAAGGATAAAAAACAATCCCTCGCTAAACACACTACAGAACCTGTCCCACTGAGGTGTCACAAAGTCACAGGACACGCAATTCTCAAAAATGTATCTGGTGTGACTGGTATCCTAAAGCATTCAAAGGAATTCAGCCCCATTTGTTATAATGTCCACTTTAGAAGAGACATAGCTATTCCTGATGTCATAACATTCCTGTAACATGGAGAAACTATAGATGTTATTCAATGGAAAGGGTATGTACTGGGTATAATTGAAAGGAAATCATTCATTATTACAGCTGTCTAAATTGTTTCCCCAGGTTTGTAGACATGGACAGCAGTGGCAGCCTATACTAAAAGCCAGTGGATTCATTTGTGGTTGTGTGGGCTTTGCCTAGGTAACAACTATTGATCCAAGAGGCTCTTCCCCCCGACAAGAAAGGCTCTGGTTGTGGTAATGCATCAATCCTCCCTGTCATTATGGGAAGGAAGACCAAGGCATGCTTAGTGACATCACCAACTGCATCCATCTTATGGAGAGAGAGAGAGAGCCAGTGTTAGCTTGTTTTGTGGTTCAGAGGATTATATCAGTTTGTTTCTGTCTTTGATGGTGATGAAGCTACTCTGCAGACAGGGGGCACTGTCAACATACAGATCAGTATTTGTATACTTAGATATGTAAACTGACAATTCTATGCCACTGGCAGGGAAGCAGGTTCAAAATTTTGTTCTTCAAAAAAACTCTTTTTCATAATGGTTAACCTTTTGCAAAAAACACTGTTGCAGACACTGGTGCAGTCTGGAGATTGATATTATTTTAAACATATTTATCAGTGATGATTGATGAATTGAACAGGTTGTGTTTACTGTAAGACATACATGGCTCTGGTCAATGTCAAAGATGTTCTGACATACAGAGATCCATTTAGATCAATAACACCCTGAGTCAGAACGTAACATATGGCAGTAGCCTCTGACACAGAGGGGAAAAGCAAAAGATTTGTCCCCTCTTGCTCCTATAGTGGTTATAAACCAATTAGGCTACCGCTAAAAACACACAAAACCCAAAATAGCCAGTGTCTTGGAAACACTCTCCTTATCCATCAAGCTAAATCTCCTAATCTCAAAGAGAAGATAGCAGCCAATATCAATATTTCATAAACAAATGAAAGACTGGATGGATGGAAGCTAGCATCAGAGTGGCCCTGAAGGGAAAAGTCGATCAATGGTAGGATAGCTCTGTCCATTGGTGTCTGCCAATCCTGCCCCAGGATAATGCTATTACCCATCAGTCCGAGTGGACCATCGACCAGCCTGCTGCTCTTTAAGTGGTCTAATCCGATAAAAAGCATTAAAACATTTGTTCTGTGACACACATCTGCAGGTCCATGCCCGCACTCAGGACTGGCCCGTAGAATGGTCCCTCCTGGCAAGGTGATCTGTCAGTAAGATTTTAGATCCATTTTTAGTCAGGTTCCTCAACAGCCAGCTTCTGAACCTGTAACCCCCATAGCCTCTTGTGGACATTACACTGTTCACCTATGTGAGTCATGACATGTTCAGAAAAGACACTCTGTAGAGTTCATGTGGTTAAGTGATCTATATTCGTCTTTCATCTTGAACAGCATTTGGGTGCTGTGATGTGATATCAAGTGCCATTGGTAGCATTCATGTGTAGGTGCCATGTAAAGCCTTCCTGCTCTACGAGTGTCCTTGTCTCGCCCCACAGTTGCCTGTTCAGATTCAGTTTCTTCTAGACAGGCCAGACACAGAGTGCCCTTCCTTCCTCTGCTGTATCTTAACAGTAGGACAATGTCAAATACATAATATAGCTTTGTGATTGTGATGGGTGTAGTCTACCATGGTGTGACCCTTTCACTGATTTAGAGTCTCAAGGCAAGGTCAATTGTCACAATAAACAGGAAGGTTATCACCTTGTCCATGATTTATACTTAGAGCTATACTGCACCATTTTTTATATCAGTGTGCAGTCTATAGAGGACACTGTGTGTGGTCAAGCATTATGGCCGGTGCTGAACACATTTGCAAACCACCTGGCATGTCTCAAACTGTCACATTTTCCAACAGTCCTTCCTGGTTGTCTGGTGATGCCACTGCTTCTTCTCAGTTTCATGTGTTGTTACAGATGTTTTCACTTGAATCTTAACTTGTCATGCGTGCACACACACACACACGCACGCACGCATACACGCACGCACACACACGCAAGCACGCACACACACACACACACACACACACAATAACACAAAGAATTTTAACAAGTACACCCAGCAAACTGGCTGCAAAATTATCCACATCACACGGAGATCTCATTAACACATAACATGCAGGATGTGTCGTCACACACACTGCGTACAGAGATGCCACACGCACGCACGCACACACACACACACACACACACACACACACACACACACACACACACACACACACACACACACACACACACACACACACACACACACACACAATCACAGAAATATTTTTGTATGAACACAAGCTCTAAAGTGTTCATTTCTTGTCTGATTATTAGTTATTGATGAACTAATTTAGATGTCATGTAATCTAACACCTCTGCTAGTTATATCACTGTGTTAGTTGGAGGATTACCAGTCAACTTTGGACTCTAATTGATATGGACTGTCGTGAGTATCTGTAATTTCTGTCACCCCCTTCTCTCACACTCATGCACGCCACACTCACGCACACACAAACACTCATGGGTGCACGTAGATTCTTAACAAAGACCCCCCGCCCCCAGGCAGTTAGATTATTCACCCCATGAATTGTTGCGGGTCACAGTCCAGTCAGCACTCAGGAACGTTTGCCTGATTGCTAGTTTTGGAAATCCCTGCAGGACAACCCTGTAGGGAGCTTCCCGCAGGCTGCAGCCATTACTAGTTTCTCTGGTTTTCCTCCCTCTTTGTCAGACAGATAATACATCTGTATTTCACCCCTCATTTCTTCCAATCACAAAGGGATTCACTATTTCTCCACCAGGGGCATGGTTCTCTGGGTCAAATTAATGCTAAGGACTGCAGTTCAGGGAGGAGTTTCAGATAGTGTCCTCATGGGAATAGAAACTGTAAGTAAATGCCAGAGAAAAGGGAAATGATGAAAGATAGGAAACCCAAGATATATGACACCAATTAACCTTCTGTATACAGGAAGTTACAGTTTAAAATTGCCAAGTAATTCCCACAGACAACTTATCAATAAACAAGCTGTCATGATAATTCAGTGTGTCATCAAATCATAAATAAACAACTGTTTTGTACTACTACTACTGTATGAAAACGGGAGTGTAGAGTAGACCCATTGGGCTTATGGAAGGAGAGGAATCACATCTCAACAGGACTTGACATTAAATCATTGATCAATAATTACACTCACCTATATTGCACTGATACAGACTGATTTACTGGCCTAAAACACAACAGTCACTTGGCTTAGGGAAAGGGAACCCCCCCCCCCCCTTCACATTAACATTCTTGTCCATCAGGTTAATTCTACAGTCCAAAAACCAGCAGATCAATCAAAATTGACCTGTACTGATTTGCTGATTCAAAATGTGCTTCCTGTACCTTTTCTCATGGTGCTAGAACGCGGCACCACGATAGACAATAAATTATACAAACCATACAACAAAAAATACTTATATTCTGTATGTATCTGGAATGGATACACACCAAATCCATACTTATGGTTAAAAGAATAAAATTTAAATTTTAAATGGTCATGAATGAATCTCAGTAGCTGAGCGGCTTGTCATTGCTTGTCATTCTTTTTTTTAGTGGGTACATCTTGGTGAACTGGTCATTTTCAAATTATATCTCCAAAAAGTGTGGGCACTCCTGCTGTAGAGGAAATACAGTATATCAAGCATATGTAATAAAATATGATTTCACTTCACCACAATATATAACATGGAAATAGAACACGCCATTTTTGTGAGAGCTTTCGAAAGAGCCAATCGGAGCAAAACAATATGACTGAATGAACAAAATGCTTGGCAGAGTAACACAGTTTACAATTTTCATTGGAAGTAATGCTTGAAGGTTTCACTTGGTTCTGTAGGTGAAAGAATGGACTCAAGGGGTGAATTTGACTGCAGTCAATATGTTGCACTCACTCAGCTTCTGAGTCCTTATCTGTTTCCCCTGATCAAACTAAGCCTCGGTTTGTATTGATTCATCATGAGTGACAGATGGGTTTGTATCTTTCCCTGGTTGCAACTTGGAAAGACAGACAAGGGTGACTGTTGATGGTATCAGAATCAGATACAGTAGGTCAACGTTCAGGTGCATTTGGACAGAGCAGCCCATCACTGTAATGTTTGCTCATTTCTAACAAAAATTAATTGTATTCCTGAGCAATAACAATAATACACTACATAATACACTAATACACTAAATGTATTCATGCAGTGTTTAGATTATGTCGCACAGAAGGTGCACATTCTATTGTGACATGACCATCTAAAATGTGTGCTTAATCCATGCAGATGCAGTAAGGAAGATGAAGAGCTCTGTTGCTTTAATGGGTGTGTTCTCAGATCATTGGGCATGTTTCATGATTGGCTGTTTGTACCCACAGGTGGAGTCAGGGGGGTATATAACTGTGAAACTGTTCAGTCTGTGTGTGGCAGCCATGTGGGGAGGTTGATTTTATTCCTGCTGGTCTCTCAAGTTCTGTTTGTTTTCACTTCTGTCCTGGGCCTGGGATTAATTAAAAACACTCCCATGCAAGACTGTCCTCCCTGTCCAGTGCATTCATTTAAAGGTTTTATATGCTGACAGATATTCTACTACTATCCCACTTGGTTACATATACTACTTGAACATAGTATAATTTATCATGAATAAGTAGCATCCAGTAGTATTAGCCAAGGCCTACTTTGGCTCTTGAAATAGTGCAATTCTAGTTATTATTATTATTTAATCGCATAAAAGTATTGTCTAGCTAGTGCTAGTGTCTAGTAGCGAAGCTTTTTATTTTGAAGAGGGAGAGAGAGTCCGCTTCGGTTGTACCATGCTAGCTAGCCCTCTATGTGCCACCCTGGTTAGTAAAAGCATGCGTCGCCATCTTGGGATATTGTAAACAACTTTTGGAATTACTTAAACATCGTAGATCGTCTGTGGTTGCATCTTTAGGTGAGTACTGGTTAATTCGTTGTTCTGTTTCTCTCATTAACTGCTGTTTCTGTCATAAACTGCGAGGATGGCCGCTGTGCCTTGCTGTCTAATTCATATGTGGGTGATGAGGGTCCACACCACAATTGTGAACTCACGAATTGCTGCTGCTGTTGTTGTGTGGAGAGGGCATCATGCTCTCTGACTGGCTGGAGTTCACCACGCATGGCATAATGTTGTCTGTACAATGTCTCTGACATAATTTCTAGTAACCTTTGTTACGGCCATATGTGGGTGATGGGGTTTCACTGTTGTGTGCTCATGAGGAGGAGGACTTGGTGGTTATGGTGGTTTTCATGTGCCGTGGTGAGCCACGTGGAGTGTGCATCATGCACCGGTAATATAAGATATCGGTAATATAAGATAACCAACTTGTTCATCCATTAAAAACAAATAATGAAATAAATAGGCCTACAGTATGATTTTCTTGGTCTACTATATTTAGATATAGCCTATGAAATAACATTTCGGCAATGTGGGAGATTCTTGTTTTCAAGATGGTAGCTCATGGTGTTGAGGAATACCCAGGACAGAAAGTAGCTCATACCATGTCTATGGTGGATTTTTATGGCACAAAAGCTTTGCAGATCAAAATAGGATAATTCAAGCTTTCTCTACAGGTGCAAAGCTGGTGAGTTTGATGTTGTTTAATACAAGCAGATCACTGATGACATTTCGGCAATGGGGGAGCCAATGCTCTGTCATGCAACTCTAGATTCAATTCCAATTATAAAAGAATCTACAGTTGCAATGCGGCTACATCAATGCCAGTACTCCTGCCATACACCAGCTGACTGTGGCTGGCGCTCTATGGGTGAGATTTTCGTTACCGCTATACCCCTTATCCCTTAACTTCTTTGCCTTTTTAAACTATTAAAAAAACATTTCTCAGTAGTTGAAATGGCCAGTCTACTAGCTCACAACGTGTTAATAGATTGACATGTTGAAATAGTCCAAAAAAGTTTTTCAAAATAGTGAAAATGAAATAAGGGATATGGCATAAGGGGTTTAGCATGTAACGAAAATGGCGCTCTATGTCTTTATGCCTCTATGCTTCCTGAAAGACAGGAAGCAGCAGGGTAGCTGGGAAAGCACAAGGCAAGGGGAACCATGTGTTCTCTCCCCTTTGCTCTACTCTCTGTTCTCTACAACAACGACAGCACATCCATGGACTGCTCTGTCAAGTTTCTCAAGTTTGCAGATGACATGCATGACCCTGATCATCAGACTGCATATATGCTTTTCGACATGTGGGAAATCACAGCTCCACCGCAGTCATCACTTGACAACAAGGCAGGCACGTCAACAGCGAGGCCTTGAGGCTTGTGAGTCACACCCGAGTTAACCGCATGCAATGATGCAAGTGAGTGTCCTGTCCACAGCCCACAGCATGTGCCCTTGTCATGTTTGCAACCTTGGTGGGTGGAATTCCATTTTGAAATTGTAACTATCTACAATATACAGATGGGCTGCAATTGGTGTGCCCACTTCACTTCTAACCCTGTAGCTAAAGGAGGGGCAACATAGCCACTGAAAACTGTCAGGACCACGAAGCGAGTGAGCAAGATCATCTCTGATCTCTCCCATCCTGACTATAAGCTCTTGGGAATTTGCAAACACAATTGCACATGTTTGTGCTGTGGCGAAGTTAGCCCTGCATGTCTTTAATCCTGGTCAGGATATAAAGCCATGCATTGGCCTGAATGACTTGCTGTAACATTTAACTGTGGGCGCTCTTTGCATGCTAATCGTTCAATGTGCACTCACCCATTAAATGATTCCAAAGACGTGTGGTCTCATATAGTCCTCTACTCTCATATCCATGTCAAAGTTGTGGCGGAAAACGTTTACTTAGTCAAATATCTCCACTTTTCACGAGACACTCACAGACATCTCTCCCTTCAGACAAAGGGGATCATAATATCAGCTGCACCTGATCACTGCAAACGTCATCATCACAAAAAGTTTAGGGAACACAATTGGCAGGTGGTGATGACGTTTGCAGTGATCAGGTGCAGCTGGTATTATGATCCCTTTGCCCAAAGGGAGAGATGTCTGTGTGCGTCTCGTGAAAAGTGGAGATATTTGACTAAATAGGCGTTTTGTGCCACAACTTTCACATGGATATGAAAATAGAGGACTATATGACACCACACGTCTTTGGAATTATTTAATGGGTGAGTACACAGGGAATGATTAGCACGCAAAGTGTGCCCACATTTAAATGTTACCACAAGTGAATGCTTGTAATGTATGGCTATTATTCTGAAAAAGAATAATGGCCATGTAGGGCTATGGCGAAGTATACCAGTTCTATTGCAGATTTGCTACCTACAGTATTGGTGTACTCTGAATACTGTATTAACGTATTAAGTCTATCTCGCAAATTTGCCTGTTAGATTCAAAAAGCATATGTAGTTTCGGGCGCCGCATGGCATCGCGGGGTCATCGGGTGCCGTCCGGACGCCTGGGTGCGCCCGGACTAGCGGTCTTATTTGTGCGTGCATCATCACATCAGGAAGAAAGGCCACCAGGCAAATGGTTCTTGTTGTCTCATCGTGGTCTTTTATTTTCAATGATCATAATGACTTGACTAAGTCAAGGACAGACACATCTTAAACAGCAGGTAATAGTCGCATAATGGAATCGAGGAAAAGAGAGAGAGAGAGAGAGAGAGGGTCTCTCCCTGCATCCCTCCGTGTCTGTGTGTCCTAGTGTCTGTCCCGAATCTCAAACTGACCAATGCATATATTACAAGCAGTAGGTAAATGTGGGTGTGTCTAAATAGGTGGGGTCTACGTATGTGTGTGTGTGTGTGTGTGTGTGTGTGTGTGTGTGTGTGTGTGTGTGTGTGTGTGTGTGTCAGCACATGTGAGGGTGTGGCTATGCGCGTGCACGAGAGTGCATGTGAATGTGTTTGCGTGAGGGTGTGGAGTGTGTGTGTGTGTGTCCGTGTGAGTGAGAGTGCATGTGAGTGGACTGGAAAAGTACAAGTTACCTAAAGTCCATGAGAATGACCGTTATCTAAAACATCAGTTGGAGGTCAAACAGCCTGCCTACAAGAAAGAGATATGATCTGGCCAAGTCTTGTCCAGTAAAGAATGCTATTTGCCTTTGGCAATAACCAAATCATTAACAGACTACGCACAGGCCTATAAGAGAGCCGCTTGTGCAATAGTTTAAACCTAACAAATAATGAAAGTTAACTATTTAGACGTTTAATGTGGCTTTCCATTTACGACACATACTCTATCAGATTTACTAATTATAGTATATTGTATTAGCGGTGTACCATACAGATTGGTTCAAATTACATTTTATTCATTAAATAAAAAACACTGACAAGGTGCAGGGAGAGTATAGAGACATGGCTGCAAATGCTATTTATAGTATACTGTGAGCTGTCATTTGTTGAAGTATTTGTTTTCAAGGGTATGTGAATGTGCTTTGTAGACCCTGCTAGGGGGGTGTGTGTGTGTGTGTGTGTGTGTGTGTGTGTGTGTGTGTGTGTGTGTGTGTGTGTGTGTGTGTGTGTGTGTGTGTGTGTGTGTGTGTGTGTGTGTGTGTGTGTGTGTGTGTGTCAGTAGTCAGTCACACACACACACACACACACACACACACACACACACACACACACACACACACACACACACACACACACACACACACACACACACACACACACACACACACACACACACATGTACCACTAATGTGCCCTTGCACTGGGCAGGGATCTTGTTAAATTTTAGGGAGGACAAGAAAGGACATTTCTCAAGAGGATACATTGTGTCGGACACCAATATATCACCAACGTAGAGGTCATGCTAGGATTCTAAATTGCCAGACAGTCTGGAGACTAAAATTATTAGCTCGTTTGTCAGACAGCTCATATACAAAACAACGTATTCTGTATGCAGGTCATGATGTATGACGTATGTTGGATTGGTTCTAAAGGTAGAGGTTGACATACACTTAACAACAAACACATTATTATTATATTTATTTGATTCACATACTTGTACTTATCTGCGTGTTATACTGAGACTGTTTCCCCTGTTCATCTGCCATCCTCTCCCTCTTTTTTCTTCAGGCAAATTGATTAGGATTATTTGTCTCCCAGCACATTGAATGTGTATTATTATTGATTATTACTTCAAGAAGACAGTACTAGAGTATGTGTTTATTTCAGTAGCCTGATGTATATTTAACTTTTTATACCTTTGTAACTGAAAATATTCAGCATGAAGGGAAGCAATATTTCTCTTTATTTCCTCTTAACTTTGTCAGATGAAGCAACACCCTCAATCACTCAACAAATGCCAAGATCTCTGTGACCTGGAAACATCTGCAGAGAGGAATGCAAGGTGGTGTGTCTGTGTTGTGAAGGTGGTGATTGAATATACACCACTCTCTCTCGCGCGCGCAATCGTGTTTTTATTACCCATTTTCGAAAAGTCTATGAGGAAAATGAATGAGGAATCCACTAGTGGAACAGGGCTGGTGACGTCACTGGTGACGCTGTCCTAAAGGTCACACAAGGCAGCGATCACTCAGTCTTGTTTGTTTGACACTGTACAACATCTGAGATGTATACATCAGATCCTTCCTCACCAAGCTGTGTGCCCATCTCCTTACACAACACTAAGGGGCCGAAAGGTCAGGGCCCTCCAAAGAAACAATTAGGCCAAAGTTGAGAGAACCATGGAGTGTGACCCGGAATGTCAGAAGCTGAACCAAAAACACCCCACATCCCGTCCTTCTTTCTTCTCTCACTTTCTCTCACTTTTGACTGGGAAAACATAATCAAATGATTTTGGTTTTTGAAAGTGGCTTTAAGAGTTTCCTTTCAGTGCAGACTGCAGAGTTGTAGTTAATTAGATAAATACACATTTAAATACTGATGACAGACTCTTTTTTAACTTGGCTGGATAAGTCTTGTCAAATGGTTTGTGGTTGTGACTACTGACAAACCGCAAATCATTTGACAATTCATCTCATCTTTTTCCTAGTTCCCTTTTTTACCATCAGTGCTACTGCTGCAAAATTGTGAAATACATTTCCCTTTCCACACAATAAAAACATTGTTTTACATTTTTGTCTCATGGGTCTGTTCACAAACTACCATACAGTGGGGCTAGTGTGGTTCCAGCCCACTCCATTGACTCAGTGCACTGCTTTTTTAACTTAAGAAGCACTTAAGAATTATTTTATACTTACTTCATGGTGTCATGCATAGATGTGAAAACGTATAACACAATCCTATTGCTGCATTCATGTGACTCTTGAGATTGTTATAAATTTACTGTTGCACCCCTAGTTTTAACTGATCTTCTCTGGACTCAGTGAAGACAAAGTCAAAGTCGCATGATTTGTCACTACGTTACCGCAGCGAAATTGGTTCTCCGCTTTTGACCCATCACTTAGAGTGGTGAGCTCCAAGGAGCGGTGAGCTGCAGCGTGCGCCGCGCTCGGGAATCATTAGCTGATTTTGACCCCCAATCCATCCGTTTTGATGCTGAGTGCCAAGCAGGGAGCATTGGGTCCCATTTTTAGAGTCTTTGGTATGACCCGACTGGGAATCGAACCCCAGCCTCCCAGTTCCAGGGCAGACACTCTAACCACAAGGCCACTGTTCTGGTTCCCTCCCGGGATCTTCAATAGTTGCTCTTCTGCCTTTAGAAATTGCAGATACACAGGAAAGTGGACAGAGAGTTGGGGAGAGAAATGCAGCACAGAGTAGTTCCGGACATTTTGTGGGAGGCACTTGTTTCTGAGGGGATGGAGAGGGTCTCTGAAGAGATCAAGAAAAGTGCTGTGGATGCCAAATACTTCTCAGCGGAGAATATCACTCGCCAATTCCGGAGGTACATGGACATTCTCAAAGACAAGCCCAAGTGAAATCAACAAAAAGCAATTCCTGGAGCACTTTGAGAATTCTGGTGTTGACAAAAACCTTCATGTCCTCTACAATCTCTGCAATGATAGGAGATACGTTTTTAGGTGACTCTGTCTTGGATAACTATGAGGGGAAAGGTCGACGAGTAGCTCTTCTGCAGCTCTTCTGTATTGGTATCATTGCCCTGATGGGCCAACACTACTCTAAAGAGGTATGATGACGAGGGAAGGAATCCTGAATACCTGGAACGAGAAGATGAAGGATGTGCAAGCCAAGATGAATGCTGTCATTCAGTATTGTTTTTTGAGAATATTTTGCTTTAGTCTTAATCTTTTGGATAACACATTTAGTCTTTCAGTCCCATTTAGTTTTCTGAAATTAATTTCTGTTAGTCTAGTCGATCTGCTGTTGCCGTTATGCCTGTATAGGTAGGTACAAGTAAATGGCAATGATTGTTCCATACATCACAAATAAATATTTCATAAATATCATTCCTTGGGCGTTGTAACTGTTGTTGTTGTTGTTATTATGATTATTGTAATTGGTATTATTTATTTTGTAGTTATGGTTTGAGTGAAAGCTTACACTTTCTCCTTCCTTTCCTTGTATCTCCTCTCTTCTCATCACCTACTCTTCTCTGTCACAACTGTATTTCTATTAATTTCATCCCACATGTACAAATCCAGGAAAATGGTCTCTAGTATAACCCTTTTACTGCTAATAACATGCTATATGGTTAATGTCATGAGATCATGACTGAGTAATGGATTATAAGATGCAGATGTCAATTTTAGACATCTGCACTCCTATCCTATGTGTATAGCGTCTATCAGTAAATACAAAAAATGTAGGCTAGAGTGACTAAATTAATGAATAACATTCATCTGTTTGCAGCCTATAAAGAATAACAATAAAAATCTGTAATCCAATACCACTGTGCATAAAACTGGAGAACATGACAGTTATTACAGGTGGATTCTGTTTGTTATGTCTTACTGCAATCCATGAGTACACATGCCATGTTTGATATTTGCTCTGCAGTGCCAAAGAGGTTGCTGTGTACTTATTACAGTACAGTGTGTACTTTGAACCCAAGGCCACCAACGATATAACCAAGACACTGTCATTGAAATGCATCTTTAAGGATACCTGCAGGTGCAAGTACTGACATGACTAGTCATTCTTATGTTTTCAGCTTCAATGTTGTGTAGATAATAGCAGTCTCTTGGCTCAATAAAAAGAAGCCTCTGAGCAGTAATCTTTCTGTAGAATGTAGAACCAGATTATAATTCACTTTAAATTGGTATTATGCTACTGATTTAAGAAAACCTCTTAGACAAGCTGTACAAATTCGAGACTTGGTAATTGCAGTTTAACTGGTCAACTACAAACTTCAGAGTATTGTTTAAACATTTCTGGTACTTGATCAAAAGGCCCAGAGGGAGGTCAAAGGTTTACAATGCTTTTCCTCCATGGCAGAAACATGTTGGAAACATGTGCGCACGCACGCACGCACGCACGCACACACACACACACACACACACACACACACACACACACACACACACACACACACACACACACACAGAGTTTGTGGTTCTGAATCTCTGCAGCTCCACGGTAGCCATGTATTAATCGTATTTGATGTGTAAATAAAATATTAGAGCATTAAAACAAAACATTAAGGAAAGATTGTTCCCTAGATAATTAAAGATTTAAGCACACCACACTTTCAATTCTGTGGCTTCCCAGAACCTGTTATTGCAGCCTACACTTTCCCATGGGAGTAGTTCTAATCCAGGATGGCAGTCTCTAAGCCATGTCTTTAGTGGTGTCAATGTTCTATTTCTTGTGTTACAGGCAATCACTACCATGACTCATTCCTGCACTGCAGCTACGTGGACTGAAAGAGCATTTTTGTGTAAACAAGCAAAGCAATTGTGTAGTGTTACTTTTAATGTGTTGCTAAATGCACAATTAGTGCAAGTAGCAAAAAGTGCTTCAGTATGCACTGCAGTATGCACTGCAATAATGTTTGTAGCTATCAAACTCACAGGACTCTCCTTTACTGTGGTGTTGAAGGGGGTGGGTGTCTTCCTTGAAGGAGTGTTCATGCAAAAGCCTATAAGACATTCTATTTATATTTATATTCTTCTTATGACTACTTAACTAAGCACTACTTTGGGTGGTGATATGTAAGCCTGATGAGGTGTACGAGTCAATACTACTGTATTATACTGTACTGTATTGTCCTGTATTGTCTTACTTGATGCTGCAAGTCTGTATGTCCAAGACAAATTTCTCTAACGAGACTAAATAAAGTAACCTTGAACCTTGAACATGAGCGTAACAGGAAGGCTCGGCCCCAATCCAAGTTGTTATAAAGAACACTCAGCTGACCCGTGTAATGGTCACCCTGTGTTTATTTTTTCAATTTCTCCTATTTTAGAACATTTTAAATGCAGCATTAAAAGTTGGCACCTAGCTTGCTATTGACCCTGTGATGGAGTAAAAAATAATTTCTGACTTGGATCCGTGTATTCCATACACAAACAGTGACTGGCAACTGGATGGATAGACGCACAGACCCTCTATTCCTTTCATTGTCGGCTTGGCGAAGACAAAATGAACCCTGCCTCCACCGAAAGTCATTGGTGTGTTGATGTTCTGCTGGAAGACGGGGTCTTTTCCTGTGAACTAAAGTGACATCTTGTGGTGGGGAGGAAACACTAGGCAAGGTCAAAAAGATCAGTAACACTTTATAATACATTTCATGAACTTATGCTTAGCTAAGGTCAAACACGGTCAATAAGCTTACAACATACGTGGTGGGGTAAAGTCTTGAGATAAACAATTATTAAGGAAGTGCAAAGTGTTTATTGGTGAGATAAGAATTGATTAAGTCAAGAGGACCGATGTTCTGCTCAATCAAACAAAATGTAAAATTGAGGCAGCTCAAGTTTTACGTTTGATCATACACCACAATGTAAGAATGACACATTACATTTAGAGTTTAGTGCTTTTGGATATTTGCATCCAAAACGATTTGAGTGCTACAAACCTACACTGACTGGACGACCGAAATAGACTGTGTGGCACCAAAATGAAATACATGTATGATAAATAAAACCAAATATAACTCATCATAAACACGATATCACATCAACATCATGAGCTGGGGAACTTGAATTCATTCAACTTCTCCACACATCTATTGTAAATGCTGACAGCAGGAAAGTTTACTTAGTGTGTCAGCAAGAAAACAATACCACGGTGCATTTTGGCCCACACCTTCTGACAGCTGCTTGTGATTATCTTAAATGTTTTCCCAGGGTTTCACCTGGAGAGTTTGACCACATGAAATGAAAAGCAATAAAGTACGTTGCTTTTGATTCTGCTCCAAAAACTGTGTATATGTGTGTGGGGGTGGGGGGGGGATCACATACAGTAATAACCATGTTCCTTGGAAAGGAAGGAGATAAGTGTAGTAAGAGAGCAACACATGACACAGCAGACAGGAAGTGGGTTCTTCTTTAGTTTCTATTTATAGTGGCTCATAGGAATAGACTATGTGACAACCAGGGAAAGACTTGGTGACCACCGGAGAGACGGGTGACAGCCGGAATGTAGACGGCACCCGGGTGAGCAGTATGGGTTAGCGCCCCAGCCTGTGTCCTCCGTGAGGAGGAAGCCCAAAAACCTTGGTGAGGCCGTTAGGAGGGCCATTATGATTCACTGCTCCTGAATGAAATGTCTGGTGCTGGGAGTCTGGTGCAACGCACAGGTCCTGTGCCAACCTGGTGAGAGCAGGAGCAGACCTGGTGAGACGTAGGAGGGGTCTGGACAGGAGTCAACCCACAGAGCCTAGTCCCTCCATGTGCCAGAGTATAGTGCCTCCCAGTACCGGTAGAATAGTTCTGGAGCGGTGGATTGTGTGGCCTTGGGTCTTTCCCTAGTGGACTGACCGAGAGTAGCTACTGGGACGTAAGTCGGGACTTGATCAACCCCGGCTGGGTCGCCTGAGTGAGGGGTATGATGTTGCGAGACCCGAAACCCCAATGACCTTGGGATACATCACTGAGGATACGTCCCAGTTGCATCCATGCGATGTATCTTTAAGCCAGCTGGCTACTATCACTTCGGCCTCTGCTGTGAGTGTGTTTACCAGTGTCAGTCTGTACCAGCCATCACGCCACATACTGTTGAGTCCCTGCGAAGCCTATTCTCCGCTTTCTGATGGCAACGGGTTAGCATGGTGCGATATCTGACAGTGGGACGACACAGGGAGACCCAGAAACGGGGAGGTACTACGCACGTACGCCAACCCCTCTTTTGACCATCTGACCATTAGGGTTCAACTAATGTCCCTTCCCACTCCGTTCCTAACCCTTCCTCTTTCTGCGTTCCTTTAAACTGCTGATCAGATCTGCATCATTAGACCGTGTGTGTATGTGTGTGTGTGTGTGTGTGTGTGTGTGTGTGTGTGTGTGTGTGTGTGTGTGTGTGTGTGTGTGTGTGTGTGCGTGTGCGTGTGCGCGTGTGTGTGTGTGTGTGTGTGTGTGTGTCACGGTCTACTTTCTGAAGCACAAAGGCTGTAAGGGACGACTGGTGTGTTCTCAGGAGACACAGAGGTCCTTTCACTGGACTGCTTAGCACTGTGACAGAGTGATTTTACTGCTGCTGGACAAAATGTTAACACTCTTCACTGGAACTAAATCCAGCAACCAAACGTTTTCCTTCATTTGTGGTGTCATCTTAAATGTCTTCTTTTAACTTTCATTTTCATTTACTTGTGGATCTGGCCAATTCAGGGAGATGACTGCACTATGAAGTCACATCAAGTGACAGACGCAGGAGATGACTTTGTTGAGCAATGAGCACACTTGCTCAAAAAGAAGACTCAGCCCGGTAACCATGGCAACTTTGGTGGAGACACAAGGAGGGTTTTGTGCATGTGGCACAGAGCCGTTTAGCTGGCCCTGTGTGACTGCTCTCTTTTTGTACTCTCTCATCCCCCTCTCTCTCCCTGTCTCTTCCTCACCCAGAGAGAGAGAGAGAGTCATAGAAGGAGAGGGAGAGAGAACCAGTATTTTCCCAGAGTGCTGTGGTGTCCCTGCATGGGGAGTGTTTACAGGATGTTATCTGTCTGTGCCTGGCCCCCACCATCTCTCCGAGTGGGTTCCCATGGAATGCTTGGAGGAGAGGAGTTCCAAGGGGAGTGACGAGAGAGAGATAGAGAGAGAGAGGGAGAAAGAGAGAGGGAGGGGGGGGGGTAGTCTATATATACATCCCATGCGGACTAGTACTCAAATGATACAGCTAGACCGGTTGGATAACTGGACAGTATCCACAGCATTCTTGAACTTGTGAGGTAAGTTTGAGATGTGTTTAATTATTATTATGTCTTCATACTGTCTACATGACATAAAATATTTATTTTTTATTTGGAAATGAATATTTTATTTGGTTAAATTTTACAATTTTAAAACAGACCTTGACTAGGAACTACAGTGTGGGACTTTGAAGACCTTTAAAGACATGAATTCTACTGTTACCTATATCTAATTTTGGCTTGTTTGCACAATACAATTCTCCAGTATAACAACAAACAGCTTAAATTCAATTTGAGCAGGCGTGGAGATCTTATTGTTCACGGATGTGGTCTTCATGACATGAGGATGTGGTCTCCATAAGAGCTCAATAGGTTGGTACTGCCACCAGCTAAGTGGAAAGTAACAGATCATAATGGTGTTTTAAGCAGCACTTACGTGTTATGTGAAAAGCCAAGAAACATACTGCACTGAAGGAGGGGCCAGAGGTTTATCTTATTTGGTGGCGCATTAACTGATACTCACCTTATCACCTTAAAACAGCTTGGATATTAATATTTTCAAGCACAAGCAAAAACAACTATCAGTAAGTAGTTATACTTAATAGTGTTTTTAAATGTATTTTATGCCTTTTGGAGAGATTTGGGATTTTTTTTAATGTTTTTAATTATTTATCTACATTCCAGTAGAGGTTTGCCAGAATTTTGGATCAGCTAGCTCAAATACAATTGTGAGAGATTGTGTAAGCAATAACACTATCTTACTATACGCAAGGCAAAATGTAATTAGTGCAGTGATGGTCCTTAGGACAGCTTGTAAAATGACACCATTGATCTCATCACTGCAGCAATTACTGGTAAGCCTGTGGTATGTTACTTTCAAATCTGTCATTTTTCTAAATAATTTGTTACCACACCATTGTTTCTAATAATATACAACTTTGTGTTTCATATTTTGATTTCATGATTTGGGATTCAATCATAACATCCACTATTGCAAAAAGAATAGGACTGTGGACTTCTTACCCTAGAACAAGTGCAGTTGTGGGGGTTTTCTTTTCTCAGACTAGGGTGTGCCTTTTTCTGAACTGGATATGGGCTCCAGGGAATGATATATGTGTGAGCTCATTTCTTGTGTGTATTTTTCACTGAAAACTACGATATAGTCACCCAAGTAAAGCCCCTTTATTTCCCATGTTGTGAACATCTGTGTTTGCTTTTGGTCTTGGCTATTGTTGGGGCAGTAAATTACATCCCAAAAGGCCAGTACTGCAGTGTTGCGCAATTTTTGTGTAATTTATCTTGTGTACTCTCACAAACACATGTTTGATATTTGCTCTGAATTGCCATGTAGGTTTTCTGTGTACCTACCATGGGCTATGAATATAATTTGTAACGTGTGACAATACCACTGACGGTCTAATCCAGTTCCTGTCATTAAATGAGACTTGAAGGGTGCGGCATGAAACTGGAGGCCTGCAAGTACTGACATGACCAGACGTTTTTTATGGTGGCGGTTTGTTTGTCAAGAGAGACTTGTGAAAATATTAGGTTAGAGTCAATGTTCTCTAGATACTGAACCTATTGTCCATTGGCTTCGTTAAAAAGGAAAAGCATTGGGTGTCAATGTTGCTGTAAGCTATTTGTAATCACACTACAATGATGTTTACAGTGGTTTTGTTTCTTTCCTTTCAGAAACTGCATAGTCTGGCTGTTGACAGACCAAGTTTGGATTAGTAAATCTCATACATATTATCTCAAGATGACCAGTGTGGCAGATTGGCTCGTGCAGAACAGGGGGAAGATTGAGAAAGGTGTGGAGATCATGGGGCAAGCTTCTGAGGTTCTGGCAGCCACTGTGGGCCAACTTCATCCTATCTTGGAGGCTGTCTTTGTGGCCTCCGCTGAAATCCTTAAAAACCCGGAGGGGAAAGAGGCTTGCTACCTGACTGAACAGTTTAACCTGGTCAATCAGAAGCTTGAGGGTATCCAAGATGAGATTGATAAAATTGCACTGGAGCTTCAGAGGACCGCCATGAACAGGCAGAACTTTGATCAAGAGGCCCAGATGCTCAGCCAGTATGAAAAGTTCCAGGACTTTATCAAAGCTAAGCCTAAATTTAGAGAGAAGAAAATGGAGAAGTTCCTCATTCAATATGATAATACAGGCCGTGATTTGAATTTGGATGCCCTGTACAATTCTGTCACTGGAGAGAACATGTCAGGGGATCCCATGCTGGAGACCGTAGTTGCAACAGAGCAGAGAAGCAGGAGAGCAGTTGAGGATTTCTGTGCGAGTCTCAAGAAGCTCTTTGTGGTGGGCATCATTGCAGTCATGGGCCATGCTGCCCTAAAGCAGGGGGTAGTTGGGGATGAAATTGTGAAGAAGTGGCAGGAGCGCATGGAGGATGTGGAGAAGCGAATGAAAGCTGCAGTGGATGACTGCACTGAGAACTTTGCAGATCAAGCCAAGGTGGACATGGAGCACAAGCTTCAGCAGACACCTGGCAGTGTTGACCTTGACTTCACCAAATCCCTTTTGGATTCTCTTGTTAAGAAATATGACTGGGTGAATTGGTCCATCAGAGTCTTCAATGATAAGGAGCGCATTTTCTTCTTCAACTGGTTGGCGGGGAAGAAATACCATGGCAGTGGGGGAGGAGCTAACTACTTTAATCTGTTGACCAAAAACAACCTCAATGTGGTGATCTCTTTCAGTGTTAACCCAAAGCCTATCAACAAGAGCCAGATTCAGGAGCAGATTGAGGGGCAAAAGCTGAAGGGGAACATGATGGATGTGGCCCTATCTTTGAGCACAAGCTTTCCAAACTGTTTGGTGCACGCTGTCAGCCACTATAAGGGGGTGGTGGAGACCAACAACTTCCATGAGGATTGTTACTACTATGGAAAACATAAAAGAGCCTACCTCTGCATCCACCCTGAATAGCACAATTCAGAATAATGCAGATTGTTTTAATGGGGAAAGTACCAATTCAATCCATGAATGTTTATACCTTAATTGTAATGTTACAGTATGCTTGTAATCTGTTCTGTGGCGTTGTTGTAGATGTTGTTCTGTGGTGTTGTTGTAGATGTTGTTGAGGCTGGAATGCAAATGGCTGTATTTCTTTTTTTACATTATGATTATAAATGTACATTTATTTTTTCTAGTGATGAAAAGGCAGGCTTTTCCCCACATCAAATTCACATTTTTGTGTATGTGTTTCAGTTGTTCAGACTCAGAATCTATATGTAATATTGTTCAGGATTATTTTCCCAAACATGCAAGCTGTTTTATGCATATAACGTAGGGCAGTCTACCCATGTAGACATACTTAAGACAATCTTCTCATATCTATAGAGATACTTTTTCTGCCTTAATTTGAAATAAACCAAATGTATTGATGATTTTGTTATCACTGGTCTCCATTATGCTGAATGGTGCTTAGTAGGCAGCCTATGTGTAGGGGGACTAGATCAAAAGTGTTCATTTGATGGACACAAGTATCACTTGCGTGGGACAAGGGGAGGGAACAGAGTGATGTGATTTATTGTTTCCAACAGCCCAAAGGCATGGTGGAGTTAAGAGTATGTTTTGCATTCTGTCTGCGTGTCTGTGTGCGCGCATGCGCGTGTGTGTCCATGTACAGCTAATCTCTGACAACATTTAATCCGTCTGATGTCAAACGTACCTTAATCCGGTCGATGCGAAACTCTGCACACACACTGTGCACAGGAGGATGATTGTAAAACACATTATTTCATATTGGTCCTCTAGATTCTGTCTCAAAATCCTGCCAATTATTACACCGAATCTCTAGAGCATACCTGGGCATTATGCGGCCCGGGGGCCAAATGCGGCCCTTTGGCTGATTCTGACCGGCCCGGGGACCACCAGTGGTGCTTGAGAGAGTTCCAGTTAAATATGGAAAGTTGGTTAACCAGATGTAACTCTTTGAGAGAGTAAAAATGAAACCAAATGGACCCTTGCGGGTCCATTTGGTTTCATGTTTAGAATCTCAAGAGTTAAAATAGTCATCATCTGAATTGGCCTAAAGTCTACACAATCAGAGAATGTAAAAGAATGGTCATTCTTGATCTTTGTTATCCTGTTTTGTTTGTAAAATCCAGCCTGGTATTGTGGACAAAAGCAAAAGAAATCTTTAGTTTTGGGGTCTGGGGCTAAAATGACATTAAAATGATGGTCCGTGGCCCAAATACTGGATAAATAGTGGGCCCTGGTGTCAAAGTGGTTGGTCTTACTCTTACCTTTATCCTGAAATTAAATTAATATTACACAGACTTTAGTTCAGCCTTCAGTCTTGGCCCTCCACAATATTTCATGTATCTCATTTGGCCCCTTGGGGAAAATAATTGCCCACCCCTGCTCTAGAGTCATGTGCTCAAGATAGACTTCCGATTTATATGTTGCTATTGCCTTTAACACCTGAATGCAGCCTGACCACTAACTAGCAGCGCAAACTAGGGAGGCGCCAATATGGAAATTCTTGGCTGATAACGTTCAGAATAACAACCGATAGCTGATACTGATTGACCGTTAACAGAAATTTTGACTGATACCAATGATGTGGCCGATACATTGGTGCAACACTAATCGCAAACAATTACATTACTGGTCAGTGGTCAGGAGCCTGAAACAAAACCTCTATTCTCAGTTAAGATTCTCAAATGAAAATACAGGTTCTATTTCCATGCAGTTCAAACCCCTCACCCTGTACTCACCCTGCCAATACAGACTCCATTGCAGCTATATACAGATCAACAGGTAAGCCCTTGATGCCCTTTAGGGTGACCAGAATCAAATCCAAGGTGTTCATATGTGTTGTTGTCACATTCGACCACAGGCCTAGGCCATTTTGTTTTAAAAGCAAATTTTCATCATGGCCTAGGGCTACATGGCTGCCTGATACGATAGCCTAATGGATATTTGTCATGTTATTTAAACAGACTTAATAACACATTTTGCAGTAAAGGAAGTTAAGGAACAATGACAGCTTCACAAGATAATGCCAACTACATTCAAGGCATTTTAACACCAACTCAATTTGCAAAGGGGGACATCTGGCCACTACATTACAACCACTATTCCTGTGATGGGCGTTTTACATTTGGTTGCATGTCAAAATGTTGTCTGTTTTATTCCCGAGAGGAATATTACACATAATGACACACGTGTTCACCATACGTTTCGTTATGTAGTATTAACAGTCATATGTTTATCAAATGGGTGGAGGCTTCAAATTCTAGTTTAGTCTCTGGGCAGACTGCTCTGGGCATCATTTTTCCACCGCCCAAGTTTTGTCCTTCCCCATTCACTCTGTCTGGGTGTGCCTCTATCTGTAACCCGAGACACTGCATAAACACTATAGCTGTTCCGCAAACTTTCTAAGGTGAGTCCATTTCAGCTCAGTCAGAGTATTTGTTTGCAATAATAGTACTATTAGCATATACGGTAGTACTCCAATATCCTAAATTTCAAGATAAAGATTTAGTGACCCAGTTTTGTCGACCTCGTTAGACTTCGACACAGCCTAATATGCCTTCAATCCTTAAACTTGAATCATAGGTCAGAGTACTAGCCCTAGTCCAGTGTTTATAGCAAAAAAAAGCTCTAGTCCAGGGTTAAGTGCAGACAAACAACAGACTAGGCTGCCACGTCGTTGTTGACATCTTTAAGATGTTGTATATGACAGATAATAACGTAGCAAACATATTTGTATTTAATATAAAGGGCGTTGTACCCAGAGCCGAAACAACGAGGAAAATACATTCCCGTTTTCAACCCAGGAAGTGACTGCAAACGTATTATTACATACCAACCCAACTACGTAGTTGGTGCGTGCATGTGATAGTGTGTGAATGCGTGTGTAACAATATACGCCATCTTAATGCGCTGTTTGTTTATAGCTCGCTGTTTTAACACGGGTCAAATGATACAATTAGAGCCCCCGTACACGAGTTGATCGATATGTTTTCCATTAGGGAGGCGCATTAACAGACCGTTGATCTTGACTTTTCATCTGAGCTCAGGACAATCTTTCACTGGCCAGACGGACGGACGGCCACTTGTCTCCTCCTCCCCGGAGGGAGCGACGGAGTGACTGCCCGTGACTGTGTCAATGTCATGAGACAAGTCAAGACATGCTTTTTTTTTCTTTCGAAAAGCAAACGACAGCTAGAGTTAAATGGACGATTGTAGCCGGGCCAACATTTTTACTTTCATTTTTTAGTTGTGCAGATGTGTTGAAGTAAAACTTGCCCAGTAGTCATCATAGGCATAAGCCTATACAGTATTATGGATCTCAAAGTGGGTATACGTGGGCCAAAGTGGGCCAGTGTTCTTTCAACCTTTTTGATACCAGGGCCCACTATTTATTCAGCATTTGAGCCACAGACCACTATTTGAGGACATTTTAGCCCCACAGACCCCCAAAACTAAAGATTTCTTTTGCTTTTGTCCACAATATGGATTTGGTAAACAAAACAGGCAAACATACAGATCAAAATGACAAATCGTCTACATTCTCTAGTTGTGTAGACTTGTGCTCTTGACAGTGTATACATGAAACCAAATGGACCCTTAACCTTGCGGGTCCATTTGGTTTCATTTTTACATTCAAAAGAGTTATATCTGGTTAACCAACTTTTCAAATGGTTAACCCACTTAGCTGAGGACCACCTCGGTCCATCACTAGGACTACTGGTGGTCCATCACTAGGACTACTAGTCAATTAAAAGGTCTACGGTATTCTCTATAACTGTTATTATATCAGTGCTGTGCATGGACAGTAGAGGAATTTTAGACCAAATGACACACCATGTCAGACAATAAAAATGCTTGTAGATTGCAACACATTGCTTAATGGTAGTCCTATACAAAGGGGTTTTAAAATCACCCTAACATTGTCATGTTTCAGGGCTAAGTACATATTCATGCTGCTATATTGCTGATTCTAAAGACAAAACCACATAGTAGTATCATAGTATGGTTCTTGTTTGTGGACTCACTGGCATCCATGATTCTGTATACTTCAAATAAATACATTCTCTCTGAAAATGTGAATTCTCCCAACACTTTCTCCTAGCTCAGAGTGGAGTCATTATTGTCTGTAATGTCTGTGTGATGGTGCTTCACCAGCACTCAGATTGCATTTAAACTACCCCTGGGGCATCGAGACAGAGAGAGAGAGCACATCAAACCAGAAATATCTCATTTTTAACATAGCCTAATCAAATCACTAATGCTCCACCAACATGTATAGGTTAAGGTAAAGTTGTGCTGTCGATATGTAAGCTATTCACAATTAGAGAGAGGCATGTTAGTGAATTTGTAAACACAGCACTGCCCACAGCCTTCTGTGACAACTGTAAGGTGTATACATGTATGACGTGGAGAAATGGATGCTCTGTCACTAAAATCTGTGTACAGAAACCCTTGGGACAAGCCTCAGCAGATACCAGAGAGCTGAGAAAATAGTTTCCATTGTCTAGTTGCCATGGTTACTTGCTGAGTTGCAATGGAAACCTGAAAAACACCCTTGCCCAGCAAGTTTAACCCCCTACAGTTAATCACTTCCCACGCCTGCTGCACCGTCTTTGATTGGACTGGACTGCAGCGCATGCACTATCGTTTAAACTTTAAAGGGCAGAGGAGATTGGTAACTGTAAAGGTCAGGGTATTGCCTCTCATTGCAGTTGTGTCAGACTGGACAGGAAATCATTTTTCTTATGATGTATCAGAGATAAGAAAACAATGCAATTTAGTACAGTATGTAACGACTACTGACCATTACTACACATTGCCTATTGCAAATGAAACGGGAGCATTGCTTTTATTTACATACAAATTAACATTTCCCCAACATTTTACATTATGTAACAAATATGACAAGAAACGTTGTCCCATGTACCATGCTGTCACATCACATGGCCATACCTGTTTGTTGTGTAGACAGAGCTACATGATAATAGTAAATCCGTGTTTATATATGTTCACGTTTTCACAACAAAACATGTTACAACCCAGTAGGTAGCCTCTGTCCTTTGACAATTTGGTTTCAGCTCTAAAAAAAAACAGCCAAACCGAATACCAAATAATATGGATTTTTTTTTTGCAACTATTCCTCCAAATATTTTCAGTGAATATTCTGTGTTTCCCTACTTGTCAAATGTTTTTTTTTTTCCGACATGCTGAAGGTCGAAATAATGATTCATCTTAGGCTCGGTGCCTTAGCACTAGTGAAGGATAAAATAAAGTCAAATGCATAAATTCAATGAAGGTCTTCTCTCATTGGTGATTCCCTTTGTGTTGTTCAAGCATTACTCACTGGGTGTGTCCAGTCCCAGCAAGCTTTACATGTTCTACAGCACACTGTGAAACTCATTTTGCCGTTTGTCTCTGTCTTTTCCTTATCAGCATTCACTGTGAGGGCTGAAGAGCAAGACAGCAGGCCAGAGTCCAACTTTACCTCTATAGCTCTGTAAGTAAAACAGGATAGTTTGTTTTTAATTAATTCTAAAGTCTGGAGCTGTAAATGATTTACTTTGTGATTATTTAATTGATTTAACCTTTTCGATTAATCAAATAATCAGGAGGATTGTTTTTTTTTTTTTCTTGGTCCTTGAGGGGGTTCCAGGTGGTCCCCCAGCTCCCCATGGAGAGTTTTATTTGAAAATGAAAAAAAGTAAAAAAAAAAAAAAAAAAAAGTATTTAATCATTTGCAGTACTTAATTTACAAGAAGTCTACATAATATTTTTGAAATGTTTAAAACCCAGGTACTACACTGTGACACAAAAATAACTGATATATAAGCTCACAGCCTGTTGCATAATAAATTGCTTTGTTCAAATTTGTGATTAATTTGTACATACAATTCAATTGATTCATTTGATTAACGGTTGCATCCTTAATCTAAACGTGGCAAGGAGGTACAGTATGTGACATGACAATGAGTGGTATTGTCAAGGAAGAATGTGAGATAACAATGATTGACCAAAAGAGCACTACCTATAAGCCAAACAAACAGTAGGCTTCATTTTATTATCTGTCAGGCTCATCTGTAAAAGCTATCAACAGACAATGCTCAGTAACCAGTACTGGGTTTTTAATGTGCGTGAGTTGTCACGTAAGTTTTAGTCGCTGTGCCAGTATAAATCCTCATACATTCTAATCTGAATTCTGGTCTTTGTTATTAGATTCTCCTGAACTACTTCTTCTCATCGTGTCAACAAAGATGGCTGACCAGCTACAGAAATTTGTTGCAGACAAGAAGAGCGTGATTGAGTCTGTGATGGATGTTTTTGAAAAAGGATCTGAAGTAGCAGCCGCTATTATTGGTGACCTCTTCCCTGTCTTTTCCGTTGCTGCACCAATTATCATGCTGTGCATGGACAATGTGGAGAGCAAAGAAGCTGTGTACATGAAGGAGCAGTTCCAGAAAGTGCGTGATCGTCTGGATGTTATCTCTGAGGGGATGGAGAGGGTCTCTGAGGAGATCAAGAAAAGTGCTGTGGATGCCAAGTATTTCTCAGTGGAGGAGAACATCACTAACCAATTCCGGAAGTACATGGACATTCTCAATGCCAAGCCCAAGTTTCGTGAAGCCAAGAAAAAGCAATTCCTGGATCACTTTGAGAGGGCTGGTGGTGACAAAAACCTTCATGTCCTCTACAATGCAGTGGTAGGAGGAGATACGTTTTCAGGTGAATCTGTCCTGGAGATCACGCTTAACTATGAGGAGAAAAGTCGGCGATTAGTGGAGGACTTCTGCTTCAGGTTAATGAAGCTCTTCTGTATTGGTATCATTGCCCTGATGGGCCACACTGCTCTAAAGGGGTATGACGACGAGGTGGAAGAGCTCCTTACTGCCTGGAACGAGAAGATGAAGGAAGTGCAATCCAAGATGAATGCTGTCATTGAGGACTGCATTGTTAGTTTTCCCAAACAGGCCGAGCTTGATTCCCGTCGTTTAGTCAGAGACCATTCTGACTTAACCAACCAACAGCTGGCTGATGCTATCATAGACAAGCTGAAGAAAAAGTATGACTGGGTGTTTTGGTCTGTTCGTATATACAGGTCACCAGCAGGGCTTTTTTCCAGAGGGGAATTCCAGTGCCTAACAGGAAAAAGCCGTTTCCAGGTGCCTTCAACAAGCGATGAGAAATTAAATGTCATCATATCCTACAGTGCCTCACCAGAACCCGTCGACAGGGACAACATCCAGCGTCTGATCCAGGGCCAAAAGAAAACCTCTCTTGTCAGCGTAGCAGAGCTCCTGTTTACAGAGCTGCCCGGTCCCTGTGTGGTCCACACAGTCAAGAAGTCCAAAGACCTGGCCTGCTCTTGCAGCTTCACGGATGAGCTGCACTATTGGGAGGAACTCACTGGGAAGAACTTCTACATCTGTGCTCACTCTGCTTGAAGAGCTGAATAGCTTGAGAAGTAGCGAGTTATACAACCAAACAGACCACCAGGGGACCTTTGTTTGCACTGACTTTGCTCTCATATAGCAGAAAAATAAACTGTTTGCTTCAGTGTCTCACCACTTAACCCACTAATGAATCCATTAATTAATATCTCACGCCTTATTAATTAAGGTCTTAACCTGCATCATTCTGAACCAGTAGTTGTTGAACCAAAACAAATATACAGTATCCATTTAGCCTTGAGTCCCTGTTGGTGTTTTGTGACCACCCAGAAGAGGAAAAAAATCTAACTGTTATTTTTTTAAGATTATATGGAAAGACTACTGGATAGGTTGGCACTAAGGATATATGTTTAATTGTCTCTTTTCTACACTACATTATAAAATGTTGTATTTTACAAAAATATAATGATACAATGTAAGGTAAAATATACATGGTGTGGACATGCATGTTACATCATTATCAGATCAATCAATCAATTATTATCCTTCAACATCTTGTTCATGCCGATCATCCTAGTTGCCCACCTATTTAGTCGTTAGTCATTTTTGTGAATAGCCAACTAAGATTTATTTAAAAAGGGCAGATACATTCCCAGTTTTAGTGGGTTCACCCAAGAAATATGGGCCATTCATGTGAATGGCCCATATTACTAATATACCAGGATATACCAGGATCACAATTGTGCCTTAATTGGACTTTAGACTACTTTAATAACTCTTTCTATAGTTTATTTTTAACAACACGTAGTAAATACATTTTATATACTGTATAGTTGTTTACAATGAAAGTGAGCTAATAGCAATTCCATTACACTTGCTCAACTTACCCCAAGGGCATGTCGAGGCTTAATAATGGTATTGCAGGAATGTGTGTTTACTAATGTCCAGAATCAGTGTCAAATCTTTACCTGTGACTTTGTACAATAGATGGTGGAATTCAAATCTTTTTTTTTATGAATATCTGAGTTCCCAGTCATTCCATGTTAAAAAAAAAAAAATAGAAGTTTAGTGGCACATGTAGGCTATCCTATTCTCTCTTTAATTGTAGGTTTTACAATCTTGTTTATTAGGGTAGGTGCCAATACCCTCACAAAAATAACCATGGTCTATGAACTGCCTTCAGGCACCTGATGGAGGGGAAAGGAACTGGTTGGAATCACATGTTCCTTCTATGCGCTGTCCAACCCGGGAAACTCTCCCATGTCAGGTGAATAGAAGCATTATGGACTTTTTTGAAGTGTATTTGTACTACCATGCTATAATAAGCTGCATGTATAGTATACAAATAAACTTTGGATAATCCAATTAGCAATAATTAAAATGGCTATGTTGATTTGAATGTCCTGCCCTATTGAGTATGCTTATGTTGTGTTTATACTTTTCATATAATGGAACTATTTTAAGGTAATATATGACCCATTGCAGATAATACAAAGTTTATCTAATGTTGCCTGTTATGCCTCGTATAGGTACAGTTGAGTGATGAATGAATGTCCCAAATAAATATTTTATGACAATTCATTGTTTGGAGTGTTAACCTTTCAGTCAGTTAACCTTTTGAGAAATTATGAGGTGTGTGAGTGCTGTGATATTGTTAGATGTTATCCATTTTAAAGTGATTTGAACTGTCAGCATATATTTGAACTGCCAGAGTATATTTTGTTGCAGTTACTTGCTATTCAAAAGTTTCCAATATACTGATTGTACATTCGTTATTTTTTGGGGTAAATGAATAAATAAATCAGAGGGCATTTGTGGAATCCTCCTCAGTTCTTAATGGATTAAATGCAGAAGAGAGGACAGAAAGGATTCCTGCCTGAAAGCCAAATAAGTCCATAATATTTATTATTTTGATCTAGTTGTATCACATCACATCCGGTGGTATCCTCCCGTCGGTCATATCTGTTCCTGGGGGCCCTAGCTGTGCCAGCTGGTGCTAGTTGCTTCTTGATGGATCTGACCTTAGTCGTTAAATCAACCCTCCTACAGGATGTGCATTTTGTACAGGCCAGTGTGAATTGTCTCGTTGTCTCTAACAACTTGGGGATGTGAAATGAATTCTTGTCTTTGATAAATGGCTTTCTGGGTGCACTGGTGAACTGTAATATCCATATCCCTATCTCCGAGAGGAGGGTTGCTCAGGACCATTCACTGCTGATGCCCTCCCATCCATCCTTCCTTGGAGTGGGAAACATTGAGAAGTTCTGTGCTGTAGGATTACACCACAACAGGACCATACCCATTTGAGCTTTTTGTGTTATCATTTTAGGATTTGTATGCGTTACTGCTGTAGTTACTGTTAGATTTATTCTTCTAAATATGTTTATTATAGCTCACATGCTTAATGATTGCCTGCCTAAATTTTTTCCATTTATTAGGCTGATGCGGAACCCTTCATAGGGCACTCTGGTTGCAGGTAGAGAGGTAGACACAGCACACCTGTCTTTTGACAGGTGATGCAGGAAAACTATTACATTCTGTGTCCATGGCCAGGGCGCAGAACTCACTCCCTAAGCTTGTAGAGCAGCCAGTAAGGTATGTTAAATGTTTATTTTCTTTATTGTTGTTTTATGTTGATTTCAATAAGCAGAACAACTGTCTATTTTTGGAGAGCTTTGGGAATGAAAGTATGTATAGAATCGGATACTGCAATTGTAAACTGTTAATAAAGCATTCAATATGTAAGCCCAGGGGAGCGACCTCTGCAACCTGAAGCTCTTCCCTATAGACCTGCGCAGTGACATCACGGTTCCAGAAGTGGATTCCACATTCATTTTCCTCATAGACTTTTCGAAAATTATTCATATAACAACGATTACGCCACGGACAAAGCCAACTCAGGTCGTGACTCGTGACAAATCATAATAGTCCAGTAGTAATAGGGTTACACCCGGAACAAATTAGTAACAAGCTGAAAATTTCAGGATATGTTCAGAATACCTTTAGGAATGACATACTAAAAGTCCCCATGAATCCCCCTTGTGCTCTCTGAGATATTCAAGATGGCGTACAACTTGCCTATTAGATATAATGGCCCTAATCGGGAGTGAAAAAGTCAAAATTTTAAACTGAGAGATATTTCTACGAAAATTCACAGGTTGATCAATTATATAAATACAAGCATTTTTTGTATTGGAACTTTCCATGAAATCCAATATGGCTGCCCAATATGGCGACCACAATATTAGTGTATTGGCTATTAGATATAATGGGGGGTGAATAGGGCAAAAAATTAAACTGAGAGATATTTCTACAAAAATTCACAGGTTGATCAAGTATATAAATACAAACATTTTTTGTATTGGAACTTTCCATGAAATCCAATATGGCCGTCCAATATGGCGACCAGAATATTAGTGTACCTGTACTATATAGTGCTAATATTAAGAATGCCATATTGGGCGGACATATTGGACTTCATAGAAAGTTGCAATACAAAAAATGTTTGTATTCATATAATTGATCAACCTGTGAATTTTTGTAGAAATATCTCTCAGTTTAATTTTTTGTCCTATTCACCCCCCATTATATCTATACACTAATATTGTGGTCGCCATATTGGGCAGCCATATTGGATTTCATGGAAAGTTCCAATACAAAAAATGCTTGAATTTATATAATTGATCATCCTGTGAATTTTCGTAGAAATATCTCTCAGTTTAAAATTTTGACTTTTTCACCCCCGATTAGGGCCATTATATCTAATAGGCAAGTTGTACGCCATCTTGAATATCTCAGAGAGCACAAGGGGGATTCACGGGGACTTTTAGTATGTCATTCCTAAAGGTATTCTGAACATATCCTGAAATTTTCAGCTTGTTACTAATTTGTTCCGGGTTTGACTACATATTTGAGCTAATGCTCTTGGACTATAATGACACACACAATCTTTTGAGACAAACAAATAATTTCTAAGATGAAAAATGAAACAAAAAGTGTTGTATCCTGCCGTTTTCGACTTCTTGCTAATTAGATATTATATGATAATATTGTGTTGCGCAATCTTGTTTCTATTTACCATTTTCGAAAAGTCTATGAGAAAAATGAGGATTCCATTTCTGGAACCAGGGGCGGTTGACGTCACTGCGCAGGTCTAGCCTACTACCTTTACAACTTAGAGTTTATACTGAGCAGTGAGGGAGGTAGCAGCGCCACACACACAACAATCTTACTATCTATCTGCTATCTAACAGCAGCAAGTCCAGTTTATCTGCACTGCAGTTAAATCAAGCAATCACAATGGAAGATACGGTATGGGCCTGGGGTCCAGACATTACTGATTAGATGAGAGCGGGTAGCAGAGTTTTCTGGTTGTTTCTTGCTGCTGTTATTTTCATAATCAATATATCAGCCGCTCTCACGTACTTTGGATGAGAGCCAACAACCTGAGGGGGTTAAATTATGCCAATGATGTCTTCCCTTTTCATTTAGGGTTTATTGGAGGCTGAAAAGCTTCACTCTCCAGTAAAATGTGCCAATGAAAAAAAAATCAGCATATCATCCCATCCCCTGCCCCATCCCACTTCATCACACAAAAGCTGTGGTTGCAGCTTCAGTTATTATCATTGTTGTTATTATTATATTAAATATAATAATTACTAATAATATATTGTTTTAGGATAGAAAGAAATACTGGCATCCTGTTTTTACAGTTAGTTTGCACAAACAGTGGGTGAACCAGGCATACTAGCCTACTCGTTTGACTCTCCTGGCTGATTTTCAGTAGGCTACTGCTTGATGGAGGAAGTTAATGATAACTGAGTTATGTTCTCTGTTTCCCTCCACTATTATTGTTTATTTGGGCAAAATGCTTGAACCTTAAGGGTGGGGATTTGAGCTGTCTTACAGATGAAACTAGGAAAAGGAATGCTATGGCTTGCTACAAGTTGCTAGTTTGGAAACACCCACCATGCTCTGTAATTTTGTGGTTGTGGTCTTGTCTATTTCTAGTAGATTTCTTTGCCCATAAACAGACATGGTTAAATATACTAACATTGCACAAGTGCACCAACAGCTGTGTGCATGTCATCATTTTTGTATAGTAACTTCGGGCAGTTAGAGAGAAAGTTAAAATTCTCCCCCATTACTACATTACTACTGCAACCCTAGTGGCAAACTCATATTCAAATCGTTTTAATCTTTAATTTGAGAGATTCATAATTCATATTCCTTTCATATTCCTTTGGGGGGGATTAAGTGAATTAAGTGAAATCACTCCCTATACCTTAAATCTCATGAGATAGAATTCATTAGATAATGAATTTTGCCAAAGGATTTAAAGTTCCAGTGCCTTACGTTTGTGATCAAGAGATTAGCATGCTTGCTAGGCATGCTGTATAGTTTCTGTTGAGTATTGAGATTTTTTTCTCTTTCTCTTCTCTGGATGTAGCAGAGAAATCAAAATGGTCTGCTTCTGTGGATCTGTATTGCACTTGACTACACCCAGGTATAGGAACTGTGAAGTAGTGACTAACAGTACGTTTTAACAGCGGGCGATGGACAAACACTGTCGGCCGTCATCCATTATTTGTCTATGGGAGCCGTCGATTCGGCCGATAGCAGCATATGGGGCGACGGTTGAAAAGTGGGCGTGGCAACGTTGGCCGAAAAGATAAAAATTGCTGAGCTTTTCGGCCGAATCGGCCAATGCTTGGCCAGGCATAGCCAATCAGAGCCAAGTGCTGCTTTTTACCTACCTCGACCCCCAACCATTCAGGGCAGTTTGGTTCCTAGTTCCGCCCCACTTCCTCCTCCACCATACTTTTTTTTTCTCCAGTGCACCACAGCACCGTCGTTTACAGTACTCATTTTGTATGCCATTCTAAGCGAAAATTTACGGTAATGACCGTCTGCGTCGCTGATATCGGCCAACGTCGTTTGTCCATCGCCCGCTGTTAAAACGTACTGTAAGGATCTGATAAAGTGTGATAGGAACCATAGCACAACCAAATGGCATGCAGGAACATTGGAATGACTCCTGGTAAATGTTAGATGGATGTGATCCAACTACAGAGGCCAGTAACCCATTTTGCAAAGAATAGTTTAAGAGGTTTCTGCCACGGCCTGCAGGGTGTCCTGCATTGAGCCCAACATTACAGGCCACGAGAAAACATCACAAGGCCAAAAAGGGGGGTTAATAGAGGGTTTAAGAGGTTAATCTTTATCCAGCTTTCCCCCACAACCTCCATGGTGTCTTAATGCTAAATATAACCCATATAACCATTGGTCTTGGTTATTTTCAGATCATTTGACATGCAGGCAGGAGGTTTATCTTTCTGTGTCCTCCATCCTCATGGGTCCTCTGAGGCCACCCTCTTCCTCTCGCAGGTGGAGCCATGTGGGCTGACCATATAAAACCAGTGAATAGGCGAAGAGATGCTTTTAATCAGACCAGAATTACTCTTCCACGATTATGATTTGGCCACACAGTCGTGCATTGAGCCCGGCCCATCAGGTGACCTTAGGAACGCAGAAAAACATCACGAGGCATCGAAAAGTTTCACCCGCCATGCAGGGATACATTGTACTCCGACTCGCCACCTCTCCGTAACCCTTAATTAAGTCTCAATGGAAATAACATTCATTTTGTTCCAGAAAAAAAGTGGGCACAAGACTTTATCAGATGGTGGGCTCCAACAATTTGCTGGCTGCATCACGAGCGTCTGACGCTCACTACTGGGAGGAGCTGGGCTTAGGGAGGTTTTCTGAGATGTATCATGTGCTCTGGATACCAGAATTATTACAAACTGGATGGTAGAAATAGAATATATTTGGTTCTGAACAGGAGGAACCTGACAGCCTCCATTGACGCTTGAAGGAATTGAGGTAAAGCATTACTGGAGATGCTTCAAAGAAAACTCAATAAAGTTAATTTGCTACCTAGCTCTTCCTCTGCCCTCCAAACATCAAAACATGTTCAGGGATAACCATTTAGTCATTTAACTCACAGTAGAGTTTTCCCATGACATTTTATGTCTGGAAGTTCTGCCAGTGCTGCTGGATGCTGGTGGACTGGTGAGGATGATGAAGAAAGCTTGGGCGAGAAGATGAGAAATCCCATTTTGGATTGGATCTTTTTGGATTTTATGTCTTTGCTTGTACTTAAGTATAAGACAAAACATTGTTTATATATTTTTCTATATATTTTGTTTCTAGAATAAGTCCTGCACACTGTCTTCACCCATAGAGTTAAACGTTATTTGCAATGTTTCCGTCATTTAACAGCCCTGATGAGGGTTTGTAACGTTGCAAATAAGGTTTAACTCTATGGGGGAAGACAGTGTGCAGGGCTTATTCTATTCTACATATCCAGTTCCCTTTTTCCTTTGCATCTGTCCGTTGTACGTGTGCATAAGGACTTTTTTCTTCGATATATTTTCTTTTTGCTTGTCTTTAACCTTTTGGCTTACTGAAATGATGCCTTATGACAATTTATGGATTTTATTGTTTGTTTTCAGAGCTGTTAAAATACCAGATAATTCTAGGCATTTTTAGCACTTTTAACAACAAAAAACGTGGCTTTAATGTTTGTTTAGAGCTCTAAATGGTTACATGAGGGATCGCAATACAGCATGGGAATAAAATGGACTTTTTAGGGCATTATGACAGTGGATTGGAATTTGTGGAAATGATCAGGGATCAGCCGCTCACTTCACACCAGTGTGATGTTTTGGGCTAGCCAGGCGACCTACAGGCAAAAGCAAACCCTAAACAACTGTTTCAAGTTCAGCACTGTTTTGTGCATACGGATTAAACCACAGATCATTTCTTCCTTTTCCCCAAAACTTTCAAAACCACTGGCACTAAAATACTGACATTTTGTGTTTTGTAAACAGAGAATCCATTTCATTTGTGAGACCTTGAAAATGGTAAACTCTTTGGATTTTTGGATCTGCCCTCAGATAACATCTCACCTCATCTGATTCTGCACCACCTACCTTGATGCGGTCTTCTGTTGGTCGCTCTTTGCATACCAGTTCTTGCACAAGACCCGACAAGCCTATTTGGCACCGGGATTTTGTGTCAATGAGCTGGTGTCAAGTCACTATCTGCTGGCACCCAACCAGTTCTCTCTGTAGACGCCACTAACCCTAATACTAACTGTTATTATATGTGAGCAACTACTGTAGGTAACATGCCATGGGGCAATTGTAACCTAAGGGTCAGAGAAGCAGGTACAATGAATTGGCTGCTGTAGATTTGTAGGAAATGGAAAAGATAATTATGAAAAATGTGTAACAACCTGCTAAAATAAATATTGTGGCTAAAATGGAATCATCCTTGAATTTGTTGGAATTTAAAACTCAAAAAAGAAAAGAAAAGAACATGCAAGCTTGGGCAAACCTCTTTAAATAAATAAATGTTGAAAGAGATTACAGGTTTCCCATTCAGGACCGATACTACATGGAAAACACAGACATACCTGTGGTTAAGCCTTGCCTTTGAACCACTCTACCTGCATTGTGCTACAGACATTCTGACTGCATGAACAAGCACCTGTTGCAGACACTGGATTAATATACAATAGTAGAACTAAGTTTTTAATATGCACAACGTTTGGCAGGTGCATGACTCTTTGTTGCATATTTACTGAACAATCACACTGGAGTTTCCAAGACAAATATCTCAGGTAAACAAAAGCACTGACAGTATAATAGATGCTATGCTTGTATGAAATTTGACATTAAATATTAATAATTGGCAACGGTGGTATGATTTTATTCTTGTGACCACACTGGAAGCTGTTAGGTCTGTTTGGACTGGGAAAGATAACGTGCCATAAAAGACTTATGTGTCCTGTTTTTGCTCTGGGATTTCATAATACTCTATTCCCGTACGTGAGCTGTACTGTTACCAAAACAAACATTTCATATTTTCAATGATATTTATACGTAATAAAAAATCATGCGGAATGTGGGCGGAATGTATTATCATACATCAGCCAATCAAGTCATCACATTCCGTGCTACAAAGAGGAGCTCCCAGTGATGCAGAGGACTGTCTGTGAGTCAATGCGCCTGTCTGGCCTTTTAATTCTACGAATGGACTGCTCTGTGCCAAATGTATTGTGTAGGAAGTAGGCTAATTTCTTTCTGTATACTGTGGATATCATTGACCTTTTAGAACTTGGATTTTATACACAAAGTCGATAGTGATAGTGTAATTGAAAATTTGCCCAACTTTTGGAGTTCTTTTCAGTATGATAAACATTAGAGAAGACCTGGTATGTGTTCTGTATATACTGCTCTAGCTTGTATGCTGAGAAAATAAATAATGTCAATAATACTTTTCTGAAACTGTCAAAAGTTCTTCATTGGGTACTGTACTTTCAAGATCAAGGCATACCTGGAAAGCTTGGCCAGTAGCTAGCCAGGATGGCATTCCTGACCAATGACCTGCATTTAATTTAATTTGTGTCTCTCCACTTTCCTGTCCAAATAAATGAATGACATTAATATGATCTTTAAGAAAAATAATAAGTTCAAGGTCACATTCCAAGAATGTGTATACTTGCAGACAGTCTAATAATCCTAGCAAAAAGGTGATAATCTATTCACCAAAAACTATTAAGGACATTTGGTATATTTTTACAAAAGCTGGTAGAAGTAAATCAATAATTCAGACTTTGTGTCCTGACTTGTGTCCCATTGTGTCCTGTCTAGATTTCTAGTTTCTGAATAACATAATATTCAAAGATTTGCACCACGTTTTCACGATTTTTCAAAAATAGAGATAGAGAGCTCATAGCACGCCACTCGGTGGCGCGCTATGAGCTTGTAGATCTGCTATTTTTCAATAGTTAAAACAATGCTTAGAACACCAAAACGTTCAGTACACTAAAGGGTTAATGAGGTCCTACAGTGTAGATAAAACACAAGGATCTTAATAGTTTTGATTTGGTGTTTGGAAGTGTGAATGACACCTAGTGGCAACTTTAGAAAGAAGATGTGAATAACAATGTTTTAGCTTTTAATGTTTGTGGCAGTGCAACAGAACTTGTGATGATTATGATTCATGATCATCTTATGATTGTGGGATTCTGGCTGTGAATACATGATGTTAATTATTTGTTAAATATTAGCTTAAATATAACATGTCCAGAACAGTGCTCCGACAGGTTTAAGCTCTTTTAAAATATTAAGCATTTTAAATGCAAGACTAGGGGTAACCCAGCATGGAATGGAGGTTTCAATATTTAATTGATGGATCTATAGGCAAGTATACTTTTCATTAACTCACTGTATTATATTCTATGAATGACTAACACAATAGTTTACAAAAAAAAAAAAACTCTGCCTCCTGGTGGTGCCCTGGTGGTTTCCCTCTAGCGCAGATGTTTCATGCAGTTTGATGCAGGTATATGTAAAACTGTGATTGGAGATTAGCTGGTACACACACACACACACACACACACACACACACACACACACACACACACACACACACACACACACACACACACACACACACACACACACACACACACACACACACACACACACGGACAGACAGAGTGCAAAACATTAATCACCATGAGGCAGTTATAAGACAGTTTAGGTAAATTAAAAAAAACTGATGCATCTTTTGATGCTTTGGTGGAAACACAGTTCCATTGCTCATGTTAACTGTGTGTGTTCGAGGAACCCAACATGTCACTGGCTTGTTGGAAGGGGAATTTGACATAGTTCTTTCTCAAAAAAGCCTCTAAGGAATTCCTCCAATAATGACTTTTCCTCCTGGATGGATAGAAAAGAGTAGCCCAAAGGTACTTATTAATGAAAAGACATAATATAATACAGTTGTATATAGACATAATATAATCAAGACAGCATTACATGGCATTAGCACATTGGTATTATAAGTGTCTATATTGACACCTCTTGTTCCTCATTTTTCATCTGGCTCACAGTCATAGACTCCATGGCAAAGGCAGCAGAAATGCTGACTAAAATCTGAAGTACAGCGAGGATAATCATGACAATAACCTGGACGCCTCCCATGTTGGTGATGTACAGACCTATGCCAGTTAGGGCTGCAGCGGCAGACATAGGTTCACGACTGCACTAAAGGCAGTCTGAAGACAAACACAGTCCAGCCAGAAAGTATCAACACCACAGGGTTACAGTAGCTTGTTTTTTTTTTTATCAGTCTGATATTTAACATTTACTCGAGTATAACGTACAAAGACATTGACCACCATAAACCACATGATATGTACACTCTACACTATCCACTATTATGCACTACTATGTGTAAAATGGACCATAATGTCAATACTAATTACAACACCACACACAGTAACAGAACTTTGTATGATTTCATTTTGTGTCATTTGTTCCAGTTTATTTGAATGTGAGCATACTGCAAACCGCAAGCCAAAATTTGGGAGAGAAGTTACAACAATGTCAAAGCCTCATTATTAAAAGCATAACAACAATGTATACTCACCAAACATCGATTAGGGCATTCCACTGCAAGAATATTCAACATGCCAGATGTAATGAACTGAATTTGAGAGAATTGACACGTGTTAGATATTGAAAACTCTGTGAAATGCATGAACTTATATTGTCTGTCAGTTGTTTGTTTATTTTTTATATATATATATTAGAGAGAGAGAGAGAGAGAGAGAGAGAGAGAGAGAGAGAGAGAGAGAGATTTTTTTCCTCAATTGCTTCAGGTACATTTCTGAAATATCCATTTACTGGAGAAGGCTGATAAGTGATACATAGTTTTGCTGCAAGTATTCTGTTTTGTTCGGGTCAACAGTTCAGAAACCACCAGCCTACGAGTGACATACTGTAGAAGCATAACATTGTGCAAGCAGGCTTAGTTATTTTATATCTCACCACAAAGCCAAGCCCACTTATGTTGGAGGTGGAACTGTTCTGTTCCAGTAACACTGTGCAAAACATTCCCAGTAAGACATGCAGCATCTGTATACCCTAAAAAGAGGAAAAGAAATCAACTGACATTGTTTTAAAAGGTAAATTGATGAGAATAACATGATTGACAGACATCTAACCTATATGACAAATGCAGTCAATTAAATTCAAATTTACTGAAAGTGTTGAATGAAATGTTTCACTTACTCCTAAAATTCTCTGAGGGCTCAGATCTTGCCCAGAGCATTTCATTGTGTTTCTTGACGCATCCCAAAGTATTTTAAAAAATCTGGGCCAATAATTGCTTGGTGTGTCTGAGGTCACATTTACTATGACAACCCCTTGATCCTCGGTTATGGTCATAGACATTCTGGTACTACAGTATAAATTAGATAAAGGAGAGAGATGGGGGGGTGTCATAAGCAGCAGCATGCTTTTTGCCTTAATAATCATGTTCCATTAAATAAATACACTGGTTATTGGTTACATTTTCCAATAGTGACTGCCATAATCTATGAAACATTGCCTTGTTCATTACCTCTCTTTAAGGCTATTTTATTTTTAAAGGGGAAATAACATGAAATTCAACTTTTTATTTCTTTGTGTGTGTTTTTGGTGCTTCTAAGTATCCACACAATTTATCTAGTTTGAACACGCTTTCATATCATATAGGTATAGGAGCTTTAATGTAAATTGCTCTCAGGAACAGTTCGTTTGACTTTGGCCTCATAATGATGTCATCAATGCATCCTGCTTTGTATAATTCCTCCTCTCATTCAGTCTTTAGTTCCAAATTTGGATTTCCACTTTGTTTACAATGTCCACCATTGTTGATTTTTGTTGACATTGAATTTAAAGCCTGCAGTTTTAACTAGCATCAGACTCTACTATCCTCCATATCAGCGCACCCACCACCTCAGGACATTGTGGTAGGCCTACTGCAGCTAAACCGTCCTAAAGAAATGACAAGGGGTGCAATTCTGAATCGCCTTGGTGTAGCCAAGTATGGTGTAAGTCCTCTCATTGGCTGCATGGCAGCAAATCAGGTGTGGGTCCGTGCTCATTGGCTGCATGGCAGCAAATCAGGTCTGCGGCCTTGGGCTAGGCCAAAAGCCTATACCACCAGGCCTGGGCCTGGGCCTACCAAATAATTATCCATAATAATTAAAACCAGACATCAAGAGCTTCAACTCATGATGAACAAAGCAGGGCAGTACAGTAACATTTTTAATTGGGGGGTTCAGGTGATTTCTGGACCTTTTGAATTGCAGATTTTAATTATTCTGGGTAATTATTTGGTAAGCCCAGGCCCAGGCCTGGTGGTATAGGCTTTTGGCCTACTACAGAGGCCCCAGAGCTGATTTGCTGCCCTGCAGCCAATGAGAAGACTTACACCATACCTGGCTACACCACAGCTTTCAGAATTGCACCCAAGGACTGTTTATATCAGTGGTGATTGAGGCTCAAAGCATATATAGAAATAAGCTTCAGTGACATATGCTATATTTATTTGCACAAGGTCATATTACTGTATATTCAGGGGCTATACTAAATGAGTCTTGAAAAAAAAAAAGTATAGTTTTTTATATGTTTCATTGTGCAAATAAATACTTTATGTAAAAGAACACATTTTGTAACACTCTAACCCTCCTTGCTTATACACATTGTAATTGCTTCCTTGATTCAATTCTTTCCCCTTAAATATCACCTATATATAAACTTCTGACACTGAAGTTTAGCTAAGATTTACCAACCTTTATCCAACTGTTTTTAGGACAACTTGATAAAGGCTTGAATATTATAACGCCTTGCATGAAGACAGTTGGACTGCATCAACTATATTTAAAAAATTGCCTACCTGGTTTATGTTCAAGTTGGCATGATTCATGTAATATATACTGAGATACTTCCTTCTGACAAGCGTCAATTTTACTGGCAGAACAATGAGTGTCCTCATGATGTGTGGGTGGGTTTTATCTGGTCTCCTTGACAACCATCTACTGTACACAGTTGTTTAAACTGTTACAATTATATTGTATCCTTATAAATAATACAAACGTACAATTGTTTTTGTTTTACCAATGTACAAGCTCAAAATGTGACATGATGCAAGCTTGTAGATGAGTTGTTTCTGATATGTCTGGAAAAGGCTTGGAATAATATAACACATTTTGAATAATATGCTTTAACATAAAACCTTCTCTTCTGGGTGTCCAAAGCCAAATTCATACATTCATTCCAGCTTCCTTGACAAGGAGGTTTGAGAAGCACCGGCTTAGAGCAACAGTTGTGATACAGAATCCATGCCCATGTTGTGAATATCACACTTTATTCAAATATATATTTTAGGAAAACATTAATAAAAAAATAACATGGACATCATCCATCCAGTCACATCATACAGTATACACAAAGGGCATTCTAACAGCTTTACATGAAGTGCATTTTTTATGTTTTGGCACTATCAGCAATATATTCTTCATGAGTGTTTTATATTGAGTATTTATAAAATTAAAATGTATAATGATGGCACTTACATTCTCAGCAAACATGGCCAGGACCGGGCGGCCCGGGCCAAATGAGTGACGTCTTGATTGTGGCCAGATCAAGGCCACAATAGTCATATCTGGCCCAGAATATCACCTGATTTCAACCAGCACAAATCCTGTCCATTAACGATGGATGTCCCTGAAAGGATCAGAGAGTCAGATTGAGGACAGACTAACCTAAATCAGTCATAACTAGTCTGATCTGGCCCAGAATAAATTCTATTATTTCAATTGATGAAGACCTCCAGTGACTCTGATGACATTCAAAACTAGGCCAAATCACATCCAATATGGGGATGGTCTTTACATCATTTCCAGGACGTCTTCACCAATTTAAATAATAAAGCTATAGCTATGCTATTCCGGGTCAGATTTGACTAGTTATGATTGACTTCACTTAGTGTGGCCTCAGTCTGCTATCATCTTCATTCAGGGACGTCTGTCTTTAGTGGACCTGTTAGTTTAAATCAGGTGATATTCTGGGCCTGATTAGACTAGCCTTGCTTTGATCTGGCCGCAATCGATACGTTACTAATTCATCTCCGTCCTGAACCATGTTTGCTGGGTTAGTTTTGCCATAGATAGACAGCTAATGGGAAACAATATTTTTATGCAGCAGAAATAGCGCCTGCTATCTCCTTCGATATTGGCTCGTAATACTCCACATCTTGAGAAACCTGTTGGTGTAGAATACAGTTTCAAAAATACACTTGGAATAAATATACTGTAAATGAAGGCAACAATAGGCCTACTATAAAACACATTGAAGCCGAATTTGCAGTCTTTCATAATAACCAATAGACAGCCAGTTCCAGAGGGCATGTGACTTGGCTAATACAAGTCATATCATGAGTCTGTCTGTTCATACCTCTTTCCAGCCTGACTTCTGTTCAATCAAAGCCATGATCCCCAAGGCAGCAATGCTAATGTTGACACACAGCTGAATGACTGCTAAGACGATCAACACGATGTCCAGGGTCATCAACAACCTCTGATGGCAGAGTCACAAAAAATTGTTCAGTATTTACACTACAGTAGGTCCAATCCATGGGACACAACAACCTCACAGCTGAAGTTATGTTTATTCAAATTGTTTTCTTTGCCCTTTAAATCTTGAATGACATTTTGGTTGGTGTTGACTAAAGATTTAACATGGTGCAAAATTCAGAACCAAAACTGATAAGAGCGACAGTGATGAACATTGTTTGTCCAGTTCCTTATTGTCCTAATTTTATCAACTCACATTTTTAAACATACTTACATCCATCATGAGTGCCACTATCACACAAAGGTCCTGCGTAGGAATACAGAACTCATTGGTAGAGGGGCCTGTCAGGTCAGTGGCATACAACGCAATGCCTACAATGGCAAAAATGCCTCCAATCAGATCTATGGCCACAGCGACACCCACCTAAAATGGAATAAATACTCAAATAGAATTGAAAAGTGTATGTCACATGAACTGATACCATATGTTAACTGTCTCAATACTTCATACCGTACCATACAATACCATACCATCTTTATTTATATAGCACATTTACCGTATATAACAACAACGTTGTACCAAAGTGCTTTACATTAAAAGGTAAAAAAAATACAACTTGAGTTAAAATACAACAGCAGCCACAAAACACAAACAAAACACTCAGCTGATTAATAGGCCAACAATTACCAATAACATAAATAAATATAGCCCATAACATTTTATTTTCCAAAAAATGTCGGAATTTGGTTGGTTAATGTAGGAACAATAACAGACAATCTGTTCTACTACTGATTTTGATCCTATGTAAATTCCTCAGTGTTTTAATCCTTTTGTCCAACTATCATTTGGTTACATTTGCATGCAATGAATGAACACAGTCTTACTGTGTCATATGAACATTTATGGTGGATAAATATGTGGCCTTCGAAAGATGGCAGAACATTTTACTCACCAGACAGGGAGAAGGGAAAGCTCCAGCCACAATGCACATGATTCCAGCAAAGATGTACTAGAAGAATGTGAAAATGTAGCACCCATGAGTCTGAACAGTGCGCTATAGAACGGTGTGTTGCTGAAACACCAATCTTTGACTGTGTAACATATTTCTACCACTCCAGTTGTCTGACACATGGTTTTGTTATTACAATGTGCTTAAATGTCACTCATGTCATCATAAATAGGCTACTTTTACAGCCTGTATGTTTTTGTAGCTTTCATTAATTATGGATGCAAGGTTTCAATATGGGATGAGGAAATACATGATTATGTACTCTACATACCACACCACCAAGCCAATACGGAGCTCCCAAATCAGTCAAATCTCCTGGCTGGTAGCTTGTTCGTCCAGTTCCAATACCAATGTTGACCAGGCCAATAAAGATCTGTATAGCCTATTAAAGAAAATCTATAAATGCCCAGGCATAAACAAATATATATTTGAGATGTTGTTGTTGCTGTTGTTTGTTTTTGTTTTTTTACAGATGCAACAGACACATTTTGTTGCTGCATTTTATATTGGGCAATCTTTCAAATCAATGTTGCTCACCCCAGTAACTGCTGGAGCACTGGCCAACAAATTGGTCAGTGCCTGGGACACAGAGCAACATCCTGGTTTGAAACAAAACTTCCACAACAATTGGCAGATACGTCGGCAATCAATTGTAGGTTTGGGTTTCATGCTGTATTCCTTTTTCGCCATTAGTGACATCCTGATTCTTCCTTGCAACTCAACTGCAAGACAAATGGAATGCAATTACAGTATATCACAGTGGCACTTGTGAAGGCATAGTAACAGTATCAGTATATTATTATATATATTATTAGGCTTATATTATGCACATTTTAATATGCATAGGCATATTAGGCTTATACATTAAGTGTGTGTGTGCCTGTAGTATTCAGGCTGAGCTGTTAAAATAATTTCAGAAGAATGTGGAATTTTCTCACTTCCCTCTTCGGCAAATGAATCTGTGTTTACTTTGTCTTTATGTCTGTTATCCCAAAGCTAACACAAAAAAAGAGAGACAAATACGCACAAACTTGAACCTTAGTACTTACTCCCCGCCTCCCTTTATTTTATTTTTATTTTTTTTGCTATAGCCTACACATAAGCCAGGATGAATGCAAATGCTTGGCAGCATCATAAACAAACACCCTATAATAAATCATCAAACTTCCTTCAACTCACTATAACATCCATGGCAATTGTTTTGATACAATTTAAGTAATAATTGATATCAGTCAAAACATTCATTTTGAATGAATGTATTCTGATGATTTTTATTCATGAAGTAAGTCTGTTCCATCAGTCCTCAACAATTCTCTATAGCATTATACCTGGGATGTGTAAAAAGCTCACCTCTATTGGTGAAATGGATGTTCCCCTACAGGCTGTCTGGTACCAGTGACAGATGGTGGTGGAGCCACAGTTTCAGTTTCAGCAAGAATGAGGTTTGGTCGCAATTTTTATTTTGACTGGAAAGCACCTCCCACATACCTGATACTTGAGCTCAGCATAACACATTACAAAAGAAAAAAAAACAGCATAATACTATAGAAATATTACTTTTGTATTTTCCTCAATACTTTAGCTGTAAAGCATATGGCGGTATCAAATACCCACAATGAAAAAATATACGTTTATAAAGGAGCACATGCATACCTGTATACAACGTATTTTGACAGTAATAATAGTATTAGGTTGTATCATTCCGCTTGTGGTCCTACTCATGCAATGTGTGTCCTGACCAAAATAACCCAATGACTACAAACTCAGTAGGCTATGTCTGTGTATCCTCCATAAGGAAGACCACAATGGTAAAAAAAAGAAAAGAAAAAAAAAGTATTCTATATGGCAGCGCTAGGGCAGAGTATGTTCAGTGTTATCATGGACAGAACTGTAGCTGGTACAGAACAAAATATTAGCAGTATTGTAACCCTAACCCTTCACTGCCACTCTTTTGGACTGAGAAACATACACCAGAATATGCCCAGACCAGTGCCACTAGAGTGTGTCAGAAACACACTATGCATGTTCACAAAAATGATATGACAAAGTTGAACTGGCTTATTTGTGTTTGCCATAAATGGGTCATTAAGAAATGGGGAACAAATTAACTGATATTTTTAATGATGAATAGAACAGAGAGAGAGAGAGAGTATACAGGATATACGTTTTGATCATATTATCACAAATCATGTGCACCAAATAAATCAACAGCAGATAAACGATTCAGAATTTGCATGAAACTTTAATTTAATCAGCCATATTTCCATATACTCAGTGCCAAATTATTTAAGATTATTTTAAGGCGCTAATGAAGCAGACTTTATTAAACAATACAATTCAGCTTGATATGGCCACGTGGGCTCACAACTTTGTTAATGATTTGTTAACAGCTTTTTTTTTTACCAGGTTTTCCAGGTATTCAGATTCAGAATTGTCTGAATGAGGTCAAGCCCAGGGAAATCTGCGGCAATGACACCAAAGCATGGTCTGGGGTGATTTGGATAGAACTGCTTCAGGTACTCATTTAGCCAGGGGTTAACCTTCTCTGCCACTCTTTTGGGAGTCAGAAACATGCCCCAGAATGTGCCCAGACCAGTACCACTAGAGTGTGTCAGAACCACACTATGCCCACCACAAGCCTCATTAGCTTTGGTCAAGAGTTTGATAATGATGTTGTCCTTCTTTTTAACATCAGTAACCTTATTGTCAACTTTAGTACCAGTATCGATAAGTGGGATTCCTATGGTGAAGGTATTTTTCTGAACAAAGACAATTTTCCCCCTGATCTCACCCATGGTAGGCATTCCACTGCTCACCCAAACATGCGGGTCATTGCTAATGAGATTCTGGACCATCTGATTGACAGTGTCTTTACCGAAAAACTGAGGTGTGACCTGCAAAAGGACTGCTTCACTCCTGTACTCTGACAAAAAGGAACGGATAGTGTCCAGCACCTCTCTAAGGGTGCTGTGCTGGTACATTATTCCATGCATTACATAGAGTGTATCACCCAAAGGAAAGACTTTGATGTCCAAGTAGCGTATGCCAGCCCTCAACTGCTCCTTCAAAGACAACGACTGGCACTCAGCCATAGGGCCTCCATGAAACGCCATGCTCTCATGCGTTCCGGGGATGGTCATGAGAGTGAGAGGTCGAAAATCCTGAATGCGTGCCATCCAGGGAATGTTGTAGGATTCTGGGAGTTGAAGTGCTTCCTTATCATTGAAGAACTGGCCGTTCCCATGGCACAGAATCCTGAAAGTTAAGTTATAATATAATGCAGTACTAATATAGAAATAAATCCACTTTATCCAAATTGAGAAACACATGTCGGGTGAACTATTAGTACTGTCAAAACATTTTGTGCAATCAAAGTTGTTTCAACTATACTGTACATAAGGGCTTATGTTATTGTTCAAACCATACTTACATGAAAAACAGCAGGTGGAAGAAATTAAATGTTTGGCTGGTCTTCATTCTTTCAGAAAGGTATCAAACTGGAGGAAAAACAAAACAGTGTTTTACACAATTGAATTTTACAAATAACATTGTTGGTAGATCACCTAATCTATAGGTACATAGATGTGGTAACTTACCATATAATCTATAATACTTCACAGGACAAAGTCAAATCATCAGGAGGAGGCTACAGTAGGTAGTTCCAGTAGCACACAAAACTGAGCTCCACCAAAGCCCTCTTTTATATATTTCAGTTGAGGCGTTGTCTGAAAATATTAATCTGAAGATGTTGACTCTTGATAGGAATTTAATTCAGGGTACCATATAGCATATTTGCATTTGAGATTGCCTTGCCTATCCCTGTTTGTGTTAAAGGTGGACCACTTGGCCACAGTAGATTAGATACTTTATTGTTTTGTCTTGTATTGCTTGGGACAAATTGGGAGGAAATCTTGCATGTAGCCACACCAGCCAAAACAAATTCTATTGCAATATTTATCCTTAACAGTTCTCTGGACAACTGGACAAAAGGTTAGTCAGGTTAGTTAGACAACACCTTGTCAGTTATGCAAGTGCGGTGACATCAAGCAGTCTCAGCAAGGCCAGAAACACCTTACAGAGGCCTAAAAACATCTGGAAGTTGGCCCAGTGCAGCACCAACACCAAGTTGAGACTGCACCTGAGAGGTGCCCTGTCTTGTCTACCCCACTATACGGTTCTGAGTGTACTTGGGGGACGATAAAAAATGGTCTCCACAAACTGCATGTCAACCACATAAAAAGCTGCTGGAACACACAACAAATGTTCAAACCCAAAACATCTCCAACCAACACCTAATGTGTTGGAAATGGATTGGGCATGTATTCTGCCCTTCACTGAACACCACCAGAGGGCCAGCGTAAACGAGACTGACCCAAGAACATCTCCGGCATAGAACAGGTGGATGTTGAGCTTGCATTCTACCCCTCACACTCAACATTCCCTGCTGACAGGTGCTGTGACAAATAATATCATTATCAATGTAGAATCAAAAGTTAAGTTGCAGCATTTGATAAGTTAAGTGCAGCATTTGATATAGATTAGACCTCAGTATTCTAATCAAAGGGTTATCAGGAAATAGATAGGCCAAGTGCAGTTAGTCATATTATTATGACTATGAAGTAAAACGCCTTATGGGCGAGAAGCGACTGTCGGCAGGTTGGCTATTATTATTATTTACTGGAAAGGGCAGTTGTTATACAGACGGTTAAAAGGACAGGGGCTGAAGCCCCCTTGGATATGTAGGCATGCATATCCCTGGAATTACTAGCAGTGCTGCCCATCTCATGTATAATGGCCCTGTAATATCTGCTGTGTGCGTATGCACAAACAACAAAGTAGCAGTTTTGCATGCTATAAGCGTTACAATGCAGCGTCACAGTGCAGCATCACAGTGCACCATTACAGTGCACCATCACAGTGTGACATCTCCCTCCTGGAATACATACTAAGTAGCGACCTGTGGTCGCAATAAAAAATGCTGATTATTCTTGACAAAGTAAAAACTAGGACATTTGGCAATTTGTCTCTAAATTAAAACTCAATTACAAGGGCAATCTGCACTATGTAGGCAGCGTCGATGTTCATGAAAACAGTGAGAAAACACATCCTATATTTGGAAGTGATAATTTAAAAATCTCTTTCACACAAAGCAAAGGCAGAAATAAGTGATTGCAACTTGTTCCTGTTCGCAGATGATGATGTTCATGAAAACAGTGAGAAAACACCTACTATATTTGGAAGTGATAATTTAAAAATCTCCTAAACACAAAGCAAAGGTAGACATAAATGATTGCAACTCGTTCCTGTTCGCAGATGACTCAGCACAGAGCCATTTAGAGGAAGAGTTGCGACAATAATTGTAAAGCGAACATTCACATGGTCTGTCTCATGGTTCATGCAGAGAAGGATGGGGACTAGATCTGGGGTTGAAATACATGTTTTCAATGAGAGCGGCTCAAATAAGTTATTTAAGTACTATGCAAACTGACAACTGTTTTAAAGTATTGTTCAGTTATACTAAAGTCTCTGTAGTGTTTATGCTGTACTATTATTATATTATAAGAACAACCTAAAATATAGGGATTTAAAGTCCTTAAAGCTCAACTATTGCCTGATTCCAATGCATTTCTGCCTACTTTCAGCTACAATCTAGCAGAGTGCCCTGAATTGCAAGAATTTCAGTTTTTAATAGTTTGTGAATGAGGTTCTATTGGAGAAACTAGTATTGTATCATTTGCAAATCTTAAGACAAAGTATCCGAAAATAACCTGTGACAGCTCTGCAACAATATTTTGGCTCACGGATAGAGTCACCGGATGGTAACTGCAAGGTTGCTGGTTCGATCCCAGGCTCCTGCAGAGTTAGTGTCAAAGTGTCCTTGAGCAAGACAGTGACACTGAATCCCTATTTGCTCCTGATGCGCTAGCAGGTACCTTGCATGGTTTCCACTGCCATAAGTGGATTAATGTGTAGCTATGTAAAGCGCCTTCGATAAAGGTGCTATATAAATGCACCATTTACCAGTAGGGCTCCGCCACAGTTGCATGTCTACCTTAACATGGAGTGAATGGCAGTGTCAGAACCTGTCTCTCGATGGCTTTGACTCAGCACTGCTGGTTCAGCTCTGAACTCAGTAGAATCTGCATCTGGCTCACTGATAACAAACTGTCTTTAACTTTAACAGAATCCATTCTACTCCCACAACAGCGGAAGGAGTTCAACAAACCATGTGCAACCCAGATTCGGCACAAACAAGAAAAGGGACGTAATTCTTTTTTGTGGCCCTACAACAAATGTTAATCCCTTGACTCCTTCAAAACTGCTCTCAAAGGGCATTCACCCTTTCCCTCTCGAATACCAGAATTTGTTGGTCGGACCATTCGCAAAGATTCACCATTCGGTCGGAAGTAGCCTGGTTCAGACCCATCGACCTGGTTCAGACCAAGTTTCAGGAAGCTGAACTCGAATCTGATAATCAGGCTGGACCGGACCTGCACTATTTGTATTTTTGTATTATAAACAAGTGCACTGCTAACTAGTGCTACTCTCAGTTTTGTTTGTGTTTGTAACTTAATTGTACTAGAAATTTTCCTGAGAGGATACAAATGTGAACCAAATGGACGGTCTGAATGAAAAATCATTAACATGGTGAAATACATCTTGATGATGTCATCAGATGTTTTCACCATGTTAATGATTTTTTCAGACCTCCATTTATAGGAAATACAGAGTTCCCCTTTAACACAATTTCCATTCACACATACTCGTTCCCATTACACTTCCAGGCCACTAGAGGCCACGACGGTGTTTCTGGGGCAAACGTTGGCGCCTTGATCCGGCGTTTTGTTGCTCTTGACTGTGTCGTCACCGTCAGTCAGTCAAGAAAGATGGCGGAGAACAGCGGCATAGAACCCACCGTGGATTCTAGCGTCGATGAAAATGTCACCCAAGACGGGACTACTATGATCGTGGTCACCGTCAAAACCCCGAAAGATAAAGAACAGATCGTCATCTCGGAGAGTGCTTCTGTCTCACTGGTACTGTAATAACACGTAACGTTTTGCCGCTGGTCATATCGCGGGGCCAGGCGTCAGACGACGCTATAGGCTAGCCAAAGCTAATGGCTAACTTTAGCTAGTTCACGTCATCTGGTTATCTGTCAGAAATTATAACACAGCAAAAGTTGTTTCCGTGTTCACTTTACTCTCGTCCATCGTGTTCCTCGGTGTGCGTATTGTCGTGTTTAGTGTGCGTGCTGTAAGATTGATTACGATCGATACCAACGTCAACTAAACACTAGTCAGTCCTGTGGGTTAATTGCGACATCATAAGTCTGTCAGCTGAAATTAAGTTGACACTACAGTTCAACTTGATGACTAGCTCTGGTCCTTTATAAGCATTAAGCATGGCAACTTACATCTGACGTTGTAACCTAGTCTTTATCACGTTGAAGGTATATTCAGTAATTTCGCTCAATTCAAATATCACACCCCCCACACCTTTTGGATAATCCTCCCTATTAACCTCTTAAAACCCAGCAAGCGTATTCTGGGGAAATATTTCATTGAAAATAGCCAGTCTATGTAGAGCCCTGATGGTCTCCGGTCAAACAAGTATAGGGTTTTAGGTGGCTATAGTGTGTGCTGGCCATATAAGGAGCTCCTCCTTGTCCCCAGTGAGTTGTTTGATAAAAAAAAGTGGCTTTGGTGGTCATTGAGAAATCTTTCATCCAATCAAGATGAGGGGTTCATATGGGGGCGGGCCTTGGTGCATGTGCTGTTGGCCTGCTGCACTCCTCCCACCCCCACCGGAGAGCATGTACACATACACATCTTGTTACAGGGGCGGACCTGGCGGGTTCTCTGCCTTTGCAAATTAAGTGTGCAGAGTCGATGTCCATTTTTCAACCCCCTTTTAAAAACATACTTTTTAGATTAGCCTTTAGTGTCAACTCTTTTAATACACTATTTTTATATTGCTGACTTCTGCTGTTAGGTTTTGCTGCTGTTTTATACTGTTGTTGCTGCTGTCTGTTTTATATTGTTTTTGTTTTGTTTCATGCTGCTATTAACCCAATCAAGCCAAATAACTGAATCCTCCTTTATTAGTTATTGTAAATAAATAAAGTATTATTGAGTACAGGCAATAACTTATGGTATGAAACAGGCCAAATTTAACAAAACATTATAAATTGACCCACATTATTGAATCATATCATCAATCAAGCATCCAATACTAATATTGTTTTCAATGCCCTTGACAGAACTGGATTGGAGATCTGTAGTTTCTTGCTGAGCACTGACCTGAGTTATGTAATTCCTTCCAACAGTTCAAGGATGAGATATCAAAAAGGTTCAAGGCCAAAAAAGAGCAGCTGGTATTAATATTTGCTGGAAAGATCCTGAAGGATGGGGATTCTCTAAACCAACTTGGCATCAAAGACGGACTTACTGTTCATCTTGTTATCAAGACTTCACCAAAGTAAGATGTCATTACCTTTTTTTTGCATCATGGATAAGCATGTTTTGTGATTGTTCATGATAGATTTGTCTCAGATCCACAGGGGGTGATGCAGCCCAGACGTCAGGTTCTAGTTCTGCATCATCTCAGTCCAGCAGCAGTACAACTAACTCCACTGCCAGCACCACATCAAACACAGGACCCACACCAGCACAGCCTGCCAACATATTGAGTAAGTATACAGACTGGGTCTGCCCTTAGTTAGGCCATCTATTACCCGGTGCAATCAGCGTCCTCACAGAATCAAAATTCAACAATGCCAGTGTTTAACTCAACAAAAGGCTTGACTGATTTTGTCAAGTTGTTTATCTCTCTAAAACCAAACTGGTACCAAGAAACCCTGATATCAATATCTCAAGTTTGCTCTTATCCAGGCAAGTTCATCATTCTCAAATGTAGCATGTAAGAGACTAGAATATTTACAGTTGGCGTTATTCTTGCAACAAGACATAAAATATAATAGCTCACCAGCAGCCCCTAGAGGCCATGTTGCTCCTTACACACTATCTGAAATTCTGTGGGCGTTTGGTGCTATGGATAACCAAGAAATCATTGCGTCATTGATGTTTCTAAACTTACAACACATGACTTATTCAACTATACATCCCTAAAAGAAATGAATAAACTCTGTAATAAAGTAACAAGCCAGTTCCTTAAATCATAGCATAATTCACAATTGTCAATTGTCATTTATGGATTGATTGAATTATTAAATTCTTTCCTGTGGATGCTGCAAGTGCTGTATTACCAGCCAGATTGTTTGATTTAATTCGTAATTTCTTTTCCTTCACTTGCTCTGTCTTGTTTCTCAACAGGTGGACTTGGTGACTTGTCTAGCCTTCCAGGCATGGGCTCTTCAAGTTCAAACTTCATGGAGATGCAGCAGCAGATGCAGCGGCAGCTGATGTCCAATCCAGAGATGCTCTCACAAATAATGGAGAATCCACTGGTGCAGAACCTGATGTCCAACCCAGACCTGATGAGGCAGATGTTTGTGGGTAACCCACAGATGCAGCAACTGATGGAACGTAACCCTGAAATTTCCCACATGCTCAACAACCCAGAGCTCATGAGACAGGTCAGAGAAGAGCTTTGCAGTAATTGTATTTATGGTTTCTAGTATTAGGTTTCTTGTATTTTCTAGGTTTCTAGTATTTTCCGTAATATTGTTGGTTACTCATGAATGATTTGCTACAATTAAGGCAATAAGTACTAATGCCTTAATTGATGAGTTTGAACTATCATCTCTGTCTCGGTCTCTCAACAGACTATGGAGTTGGCAAGAAACCCAGCAATGATGCAAGAGATGATGCGTAACCAGGACCGGGCACTTAGCAACCTGGAGAGCATACCTGGAGGCTACAATGCTCTCCGAAGGATGTACACAGACATCCAGGAGCCTATGTTCAGTGCTGCTAGGGAGCAGGTGAGTTATAACTGTCTGTCTTGGCACTGACACACTTGCTGGCTCCCCACTTCCAGAAAAAACAAACAACTATTTGTACTTTTTGTAGTTTGGAAACAATCCCTTCTCGGCCCTGGGGGGTAATGCAGATGGTTCTGGTGCACAACCGTCCAGAACAGAAAATAGAGAGCCTTTACCAAACCCATGGGGACCTCCACCAAGCGCAGCATCAGAAAATCAGAGGACAAGCACCTCTGCATCCTCCGCCTCTACAGGAGGCACCGGTCCTAGCATCTCCAGCCCCCTGGGTATCAACACCATGGGCCTTGGCAACGGTACAAGCTCTTCTCAACATGTATCATCCTGATATGATGTTTTATCTCCTAGGTTTTGTTGTTTGACCCTCAGTGAGTCAGTGGATTTGAGTGTGGATAAGATGATGGCACGGTGTAACCATTACAACTTATAAAAACAGTCATAACAACATCATGCTTGTCTTTCATGCATTAGTTTGACAAGTTATGCAGGTTAGCTGTTAGCCACTCACCAAGACAGTAGGATAAATAGCATTATATTATTATTATTAACATACTAGTACTACTAACTAACCATAAAGAAAACTTAAAATCCTAGATTAATAACACTACTTGTTACTAAGAAAATAAGGCTCAATGTCAAAGTCAAGGATTTCCTCTGTATTTCCAGTATTGACCATAGCATGAAGTGAGTGAGGCATAGTAGGTAAATAATCAAGGAAATGGGTGTATGAGTTCTGCCATTGTTGTATAAAAATATTTTATGTTGCTCTCTCAACCTGATTACTGTCCTGTGCTCAGGTGTGTTCAGTAGTCCTGGTATGCAGAGTATGATGCAGCAGCTCACAGAGAACCCACAGCTGTTACAGAACATGATGTCAGCACCATACATGCGCAACATGATGCAGTCTATGGCACAGAATCCAGACCTGGCCTCACAGGTCTGCACTGTTTACATTTTTGGGGGTGTTAGTTTTGAGGGTCAATTGCCATTTACTTAATTTATGTGGTTGACCATTTTGCTGATGTTGTTATTACCACTCAGGCATTGATGAACAACCCCCTCTTTGCTGGGAATCCACAATTACAGGAGCAGATGAGAAATCAGCTGCCAATGTTTCTCCAACAGGTTAGGTTCCTATGTCTTTATTTTCACTCACTGGTCCATGGTGGCAGTTTACATATTCTGAAATAATTACATGAACAATAAAGGCAAATAATGTAAGCAATGCATATGCCATATTCATGAATTAATATTAATTAACAGTATCACGGCCAAACCCTTATTTCCCATGTTTTTGAGGGCGCCAAAGTATTTTTATTTATTTTTAGGGCAATGCCCTAAAGCAGTGAATAATCAAAAAGAGCCTTACATACTGTAATACTTAAAAAATATCTGTACCATGTCTTGTAAGCAACATAAATACTAGTTCTACATTATATTTTATATTTGGAGTCTGAATGTCTAACTTTGGTCAAAAATGGCGCTGTAAAACTGTCATGTCTTGTTCATGGCTGGTCAGATGCAGAATCCTGAAACTTTGTCCACAATGACCAACCCCAGAGTAATGCAAGCCTTAAACCAGATCCAGCAAGGCCTTCAGACGCTACAGACGGAGGCACCTGGCCTCATGCCTGGGTACATGCACCAGATTCACATCTTTTTCAATTATGGCATTAGCCAGTATCATAGTTGTATCATAGTTTAGAGCATGGGCTCCAAGCGTTTGAGAAATTGTCATAGAATTGAATATTTATCTTCTCTCTTCATAGCATTACATCTGGAGTCTCCCCACTTATTCCTCCCGCCACAGGGGTCAGTGCGACCCCAGGAAGTTCTTCTGCCTCAACACCTGGTTCCAATTCAACTTCAACCACTAGTTCTTCTCAGCAACAGCTCATGCAGCAGATGATACAAATGTTTGCTGGAGGAGGATCATTGGTATGCAGTAAGAAGCTAGCTGTTCTGATTTTTTTTTTTTTTTTTTCAATGCTCTTGTGTTCTTCTCACTCACCTGCCCCCACTAGGAGGATGTAGACCCTCTGTTCTGCTCCTCCTGCCTAATACCCCTTGACACCTGCCACCCGAGCCCATGGCAGTGTGTGCAGTGACAAATATCAGTCCCCTCTTGCCATCCCTCCAACGGACACGGGACAATTGTGTACAGTAGACTCTTGACAAAGCCAGGTGCACCATGGTGGTGGTAGGCAAAGACTTTACCACTGTGCCATCAGTTTATTCTTGCTTTGCTACAATATGAATGAAATGCCTAGACTCACTGATTTGCTTTATTCATTTTCTTCTCTTAAAACCCTATATATAAATAAGGAAACCTCTGTCCGTCTCACTCCACATCAGGTCATAATGATCTGGTTGTCTCTCACACATGCTATTGGCACCAACATGATTAAATCACTGTCTATCTAAACCATAAATTATGCATACCAAGCACATACAGTACATTGCCAGGTATGGACTAATTTTATATAATTTAGGAAATAATTTCAGTGTTTTCAAGCTCAAAAATATTTTGCCTTTTTTATGCCATTTTGTGGTTTAAACTTGAAACCTCCACTAGATGAAGGCTTAATGTCTAGCACATAACTGTTATTATATTATATGCAGTATTAATATGGAAGGATGGCATTGGCAATACACAATGAATTTTTATTTTTGTTTAGGATTCCCTAGACTGTTCTATTTGAATTTAAATTCAAGTAAGTATGTGTGGCCAATATGTGACTATCAACTTGATCATGTCTCTTGCAGACTCAGACCCCAGAAGTGCGCTTTCAGCAACAGCTTGACCAGCTCAACGCCATGGGGTTCATCAACCGCGAGGCTAACTTACAGGCACTTATTGCTACAGGAGGGGATATCAACGCTGCCATTGAGAGACTGCTGGGCTCCCAGCCCTCCTAACTCTCAGGCCCTCTCAGTTTTCTGCGAGCAATGGCAGGAATGAAGGAAACGGTGATGCCTTGAGAGAAGTGGGATTTTGATGATTGAAGGTTTTGAAGACTGGAAGAGAACAGGATCATAATGGGAGTTTCTGAAAACAACAAAATGTCCTTCATCACATGCAAATCTGTTCATGCTCCTCTGACTCAGTGGACTTCCAATTACTCATCTCTTTAGTGTGATCTTTGAATCTTAGGAAACCTGAACAGGGAAATTGTAAAATGAGATGGGGGGCATTGCTGATTTCAGTTGCTAATGGAAACGGTTCCATGCTAGTGCTGTAGAACAATGCTGTGAAATGATGCCACAACTAACACGGTCTCATTACTGCCTTCAATGCAACTGGAGATTATTTCCGAAATGAGTAAAACTCATTCAGCAGACTTATGCATGAGGTTACCCAGGTATTCATTCACTTGAATGGGTTGTGCTTGGGTGGCAACTGAAGAGTTGAAGGTTTTGTCATTTGACAAGGTTTGGCAGTTTCTGGGTTGACGCCTCTCTAGCTCTTTATGTTTGGAGAACTTGCTTGTTTTGAAAACTTTCCCTCTTCTCTATCTTTAATCCGGCCTGATTGACTAGTATTTATTGCTGTAGTAGTTACCATCTGTCTATTTCTTTGTCTATAACTCACACTTTGACAAGTTCTTCATGTTTTGTGTGCTCCTTCCTCCTTCCGCAGCCTGATGAAAATGCTGTTGGAATCCTTTGTGTGAATACTTTTCACAGCTGCCTAAGTCCTAAGATGTCTGCTTACATGTTTAGCTTATTTGGCAGGGGGACATGAGGGAAGTTAAGCGATTTGTTCTGGGTGGATTCAAATATATAAACAAGATACTTGCAAATTGAGGGCAAAAGAAGTTTGGGTTTGGTATATATTTTAAGACTTTGGCGTAACGTTACACAAAAGATTTTCCGGAGGTAGGATCCATTTATATTTTAGATATTGGGTTGTCAAATTGTATTGTATGATCGATATATATTTTGGAGTGAAGTCCTTAGAACAGTGTTCTCTTGAATTCAACCAATTGATTGATTAGAAACAGAAGCAAATGTCCAGGGATGTTTTGCAACTGAAGTTGAAAGGATTGAACCTTTTACAATAACTTTTTGTTGTTTATTTTGACAGTGTAGTGCCTAAAAATGTTTCGGGTTCAGCAATATATTACCATTAAATATGTGAAATCTATAGCAATGTCGTACTAATGGCATCTGACTTTTGTTAATACCATGTATTATTTGCCGTATCTGCTGGTTTAAGAAATTCTATCCATCTCTGCCTTTTTCTCGGACTCCATTCACTATTCTAATAATATCTTTCAAAAACCTTAATAGCGTGTTGGTAATTCATTTGACTAATGCTGTAGCAAGGAAGTTGTAATTAGGTTTTCAATGTCATGGGTCCTGACTCCTGGGACCCAACATCAAAGTTTTTCCATGCATTCCAAACAAAACTGTAATGTAGGTCTAGCTATATTCCATATTGTTAAAAAAGGGTTTCATAGTTGTACTTTGCCCTTCCTATCCTAGAAATAAGGTGCAGGTGAATTTGCAATATACATACAAAATACAAGTACTCAAGTAAAGTAGATTTGCAGAGAATACCCAAAGGCTGATATGCTGTGCAGATAGTAAAATGTTTTACTTAGTAGGCCTACATTGTATGTTGTTTACTTAGGTCCAGCCAGTCCATAGAATAATGAGCTTGTACACGCTGGCTCCATCCGCTGTCATTAAAATGGCATGTGTTGGGGATGCAAAATTGTTAGTATTTTCTACTTTGCAGTGAGCATAATGGCACCAGCAAGATGCCAGAGGGCGAATAAACATGCACTGGCCATATATGGAGCATGTCATTGAATTTACACTTTATTTACATTTTCCCCGTGTATGGGGATAAAAATGGATGATTTGACTGACAAAAAGCAAGGTTTCATCGTTAACTGCTGCGGTCGCAAAAACGAACCATAATCAGAAGCCTCACCAAACTAAGCTAAAACCCTGTTTGGTAATTTGCCATGTCGGTCTCTCCCCCGTGAACTTGTACCATGTATCTAAACTTACACACACCTCTATGCTTAGACTCAAACACACAACAAATCACACTTTTAATCATGTGATTTCCGCAGACCAATCAAATGAGCGAAGAACGACGTCTCGCTTCCCACAATGCATTTATCCGGAAGTGGATGGTCAGATCATGTGACTGATGTTGACGTGAATTCTGCTATCTGAGAATCTGAGGATTTGAGGTTAATTTTAAGTCGCTTCGCCTCAGAATTGGTTTGCGAATTAATATTCTACGGCAGTGAGTAGTTTGCTATGTTACGACCAAAGGCGCTGACGCAGGTTCTCAGCCAAGCCAACACAGGTGGAGTGCAGAGTACGCTGTAAGTAATAAATGCTGCAACCAATGCTATCAACCAGCTGAACTAAAATAGGTGTTTTTAACACTCAGGGAGAAGTTGTACGTTCAATGCTCTGTCGTGGCGAATGGGAATGTTTGAAATGGCTGTTCTACAGTGACATCCAAACACTGCAATATTTATGTTGTACTATTGCTACAAATATGATCCTAAAATAAAAAGATTTAAGATAATTAAAGCCGGGCTGTAGCCCGAGTCCCGTGCAAATTCCTGCCAAGTTCAGCGATCATTGACAGGACACTGTCACTTTTTCCCATGCTCTTCACTGCCATTGGACTGGTCCCATGAATTGAGCTGTATATACTCAGTCTAATGGCTCAGTATGGAAAAATCATGGGTGAAGGATGTACAGTATATTTGCAAGTTTTGAGGGTTTTTTTTTTTTTTTTATCCTTTTGGCAGCCTTTTACTTACTTTCGTTGAACTGTACCCATTCTACAAACTGTTCATGCAATCAATGCAATCAATCAATCAATCAAACATAATGCAATAATACAATCACCCTGTTGTCTCCAGCTTGCTAAATAATGAGGGATCCCTTCTGGCTTACTCTGGATATGGCGACACAGACGCACGAGTGACAGCTGCTATTGCAAGCAACATCTGGGCAGCCTATGACAAGAATGGCCATCAAGCTTTTAATGAAGACAAACTCAAATTCATCTTGATGGATTGTATGGTACTGTATATGTTTTAGCAAAAAATAATTGTGTGTGTGTGTGTGTGTGTGTGTGTGTGTGTGTGTGTGTGTGTGTGTGTGTGTGTGTGTGTGTGTGTGTTTTGAGAGATTCAAAACATCTATATTTATTCTTAGTTGTTGCAAATAATTTGCATTACACGCCATCAACCAATTCTTCAGTCAATTCTTTCATCCCTTGTTTCAGGAGGGCAGGGTGGCGATTACGAGGGTAGCCAACCTACTGCTGTGCATGTATGCCAAAGAGTCTGTGGGCTTTGGAATGCTTAAAGCCAAGGTGAGAAATATACAGTAGCTCCACTCGCTCATTCAGCTATGAGGTGCAACATGAGTGTTGTCGTGTTTACAGCTGCAACTATGGATTATGTTTACTGTAATCATTTCTTAGATTATATCTTTGGATTAATGGAATAATTTCAAAAGCTTTCCTTTGTTGATACAAGATTTGAAATACAATAGGCTTAAGTATCGAGCTTGAGGATACTATTTAAAAAAACAAAAAAGAATGTGGAAGCTGGCTGCATTCCTTATTTCAACGGGCAACTGGCACCGGTTTTTAAAGCTATAGAGTATGTCTATGTGTAGTATTTGAGCTTGTGTGTTACTTTATGTTTACTATACTTTACAAATTTCAAAACAATGTTGGTCTTCAGAATATTTCGCAAGTTATTGCGAAATATTGCGTTTTGGCCATGTCACATTGGTTGATAGTTGTCACTCATTTTGTTTTGAGAAAATATTTTTATTGATTTTTATATTTTTATTTTAAAGCTCTGAAAATTCACAGAACAATCATGAAATAAATGTCAAATGGCATTAAAATGCAAACGTTACATTACAGACAAAAAACACAACACACCCACGCCACAGATTCAGCATGACATGTACTGTACATTTCAGGTTACCAGACTCTTGTTTTTTCTACAGTTTAGTAAGTCACATTGAAGCGTTTCTTTTGCGATATGTGAGAACTTTTCCTATGTTGCAGTAACTTACACATCTTAACTTTGCAAATAACATGATTATTTTGATGTATTTGCAGGCAGAAGCCCTGGTGCAGTACCTAGAGGAACCTCTGACCCAAGTAGCAGCATCATAAAGGGTGTTTTTTTTTTTGTTTGTTTGTTTAAACTATGTGGCCCGAGTACATGGATTGACTTGTGGTGTTCTATATGTATCGTCACATTGTGATAATGCAAGTGTAACAGCATGATTGGAAAACCATGCCCCTTGTTTCGGTAGGAGATGCAGAAGGTGAACTTGAAGAAAATTAGAACCTTTTCCAATCATTCTGTAACACAGGGGTTCTCAAACTTGCGTTTCAGTGCCCCCTTTCCTGATTTCTAATTTCAATTTTAATCGCCTATAATTGCCAATATTTTCATAGAAAATGCCTACATCAAAGCCCTGTATGTCAATATGTTGGAAATAAAAGTAAGTAGCCTATTTATTTTCTATTCAGTAACATTTGTGCTAGTCAAAATTTCGTAATTGGATTTAAAGCTTTACAGAGCAGCATGTTCACATTGCATTTGTCAATATTTTATTCATTAAACATAACAGTAAAACAAAATTTAATGTTTCAATTTTCCCTCAAGTACACCCTGTAGTATATCTAGGGGTACAGTGGTAGATGTGCCCCCATTTTGAGAAACACTGTTAACACATACATGAATTTGGTCAATATATTTAATTTCTTTACTTTAAGTTTTTGCCTTCTTGACTTGAGCCTTCATTCAAATATTGTTCTGTTCTAAAATGTTCTCATAAAACGTTTAATGTCTGTGATTACAGAAATGGATTCAGTTTTCAAAGGTTGTTGCATTATTTAACATGATGCATCACATTAAAGACTTATATTATTATGACAAAGATCTATGGAAAACAAATTGAATTTAAAGTTTATATCATTGAGAAACTGAAAATCATTTCACATGTTTTGATACAAAGTCGTAAAATAGAATGTTTAATTAATTTGACTTTTGACTTAAATTCATATCGGCAGTGGTACTGGTAAAGTCTAGAAATATCAAATTGGCTTGACAAAAAACCTTGCAATATTAAAACGTTTACCATTTGATTGAGGTTTTCCCATATATGTCATTGTCCATCTTGTATATCTTAGTACCCTCACTCCTGGCCTAAACTATGTTCATCTCTGCAAATATTCGGTTCTGTGTGGTGTCATTGTCTAGATACCAGGAAGACAGGATTGTTGTTCCCCAGGGCTCTAACCCCTGCAAAAAAAGGTTGCTTTCCTCACTTATAAATAAATTCCCCTAAACCAACCCCCTAAGGTAAGTGTCAAGTGTGAAACACATAAGCCAGGGGATTACCCCATTTTTACATCGAAAATTCAAATTAATGATGGGAGCAGCCATTCCCAGCTTCTTGGACCTATGATGGAGGTAGTTTAACTGGTCCACAAGGTGGCACTCGGCTGCTCCTGGCAGCTACTGTACCTGTCTAACCTGCCTACACTGGCCTGCACTCTCATCTCACCAAGAGAACCGCCCTTGTCCCTTGCTTCACCCCTCCCCTTCTTAACCCAGCCCCCATCAACTGAGTCAGTGGAGCTACCTGGCTACACACAGCCAGCCTTGTTCAAACAAGACATTTTCTATTAACAAACAGGGAAGGACAGGCTTGAGGGTGGAATTTGTGTGTCAAAACGTTTTTACAGATATTAGTTTGTCTGAACCTGATGGTTTGAAGAAGAGTGGTAAATCAGTGTCATCTTGCATCTTCCACAATCTGCGAATGCAAGGGCTGAGGACAAGGCAGCAGTGTGTGGGGAGGCACCACCAGTGAAAAGGGCACAAGATGGGTTCAGATGAGGCCTACAACTTTGTCTTTAAAGGTGAGGTCTTGTTTTCAATTTACACATACACAATTCAATGACCAAATAGCATTTCCAAGTAATGCCATGGTTGTTCATAGTGTATCAAGTATGTAGCAGTTGTACAGTGCTAATGTGTGCATTCTATCAGCAATCTTGAACAAATCCTTAGTCACACATACTGTACACGCACCACGTGCAGTGTTTGAATGCGGATGTGCATAAAGTTGCAGTTTGCAATTTCTTAAGTGCCCTGCTTGCGATGTGAGCATTACCAGTTGCTTCATTCATGAGCACATTCCCTACATGTAACAACCAGGATGTGTGTCTCTGCACGCACGTGTGTGTGTGTGCGCGTGCGCATGCACGTGTGTGTGTGTGTGTGTGTGTGTGTGTGTAAAACCCAGCTTGTCAGTACCATTCCACATTATGAAATTGTATTCCTAAATGGAAACCATGGTATTTAATTGTACTTTCAGTATTGTATTTAAAAAGAATCGCAGCATTTTCTCATGTCAATCAAGTACTTGAATTACTCAAACCAGTAAGTAAGTTATACGTTAGTTTTATGCCAGTAATATATATTTTTAGGTTGTTTTAGATTAGATGATCCAAACCAACAGGAAACTACATTTGACTACAAACTCTTAATCTGACCATCATATATTCTTCTCCCACAGCAGAAAAGCACTGGTTGAAATAAGTCCCTTAACAGTAAACTGACTAATAACTAATAGCTAATATGGTTCACAGGAGTTGACAATCAGGTACAAAAGAAGTGAAAATCAAGTGACATTGATATGCCAAATAAAATAGTATCACCCATTTGAGAGAGAGAGAGAGAGAGAGAGAGAGAGGGAGATTGAGTTTGTAAATTGAGTGAATTATTACAATTGTTTTGTTTGCTCATACAAAAGTGGAGGAAAACAAATACTAGTAGAATTTAGTATTGAAAGCTTCGCCAGCATAGCTTAACCCTTCAAAAGAAGCCTTGTGTCCATATTTGTCATGGCAACCTGGGCATTGTTTGTTTAAGAAGTTACTCAGTGCTGGAGGAGGGGAAGGCAAAAACAGCCATGCTGTCTCGCCTCACCAAATAAAGAAAACTATGTTCAATGAATTAGCTGTGAAGTTCAACTCAAGGTCAGTTGTTCAAATGGTCTGAAAACTCTCTTTCTATTGGATTTACAAATATATCACATCCCTATACTTAGTATTATAATACCGCAGCCTAGATAGTCTGTCTGTCTGTCTGTCTCTCTCTCTCTCTCTCTCTCTCTCTCTCTCTCTCTCTCTCTCTCTCTCTCTCTCTCTCTCATGGGAATGGTCACAGTCACCTTTTTTCCCCCAAGAAATGATTCCCAGTGGAACTGCTTATCAGTGTGTCATTGATTAAGAGTGAGGATGTGTATTTATCTTTTGTACACTGAAATACTTGCTGTTGTCATGTTATTCTGTGTTTGATTACACTATCCATATTGTGCATTGACTTCATTTTCTTGAGAAATGCACCAAACCTAACTTAACTACAGCCCAATTGCTATTATATTTACTGTTAGATTTACAGTATTACTATTATATCCAGACACAAGCAGACACAAGTTACTGGAAGATACAGGAGTGTCATCCACTGAGCCTTGTGGTTATGAGATGTGTGTCAAAGATCAATAACTTGTTCCACCTGATTCGGAATTTCTTCCCAGTTCCTACTGTTGAAGGGACTTTAATTTCAGGAAACAAAGACTGAATGAAAAGTGTGCGTGCGTGCGTGCGTGCGAGATGTACAAATATTCACTTCTGCACAGCCAAAAGCAGGAAATCATAGTGGAGGTAATGGGGAAAAGAAAAAATATACAGTACAAAGAGGGAAGAAGGGGTGAGTGGGGGAATTGTATTGTATCGGGCCAGTTTTGAGTTGCAGCCAACTGTCAGTGTACTTTGAGAGAGGTTTTAAAGGAGTCACAGGATTTGCATGTCTCTATGCCTGGTAGGTTGGTAGGGCCTTCCACATGTTGGTGGCATAGGAACGAAATTAATTTAAATCAATTTAGTATTGTGTTTATTTCGTATTGTGTGTATTTATACTAAATTATTTGGGGAAACAATTCATGTGGTGTACATGAATTTATTTCAATGATGCAGAATGTCTCATAATGTCAAATAAACAAACACCTGGACACTGTCTTCACTTGCTCAATATACGGCAGGTCACATTTTGGTCAAACCTTGACCTTCATAGAACCTTTTCAAAACAGGTAGGCCTACATACAGTTGAGTGTAATGACATTAATTGTAGGTGTGTTTCATTTTAGGTGTCACTGTGCAAGCATGGGCAGCTTGAAACAACCTAAATGAAACACACCCACAAATTGCCATAATTAACATCACTACAGTACATTCAGCAGAGGTGGAAAAAGTACAAAAATATATTACTTAAGTAAAAGTACAGATTTTCCACTTGAAAGTTACTTAAGTAAAAGTACAAAGTGCCCATTAAGACAATTACTTAAGTAAAAGTACAAAAGTACCTCAAATTAAATGTACTTAAGTATCAAAAGTACAGGGTGTTAAAATGTACTTAAGTACAAAAGTACAAAAGTACAAGTAAAAAGTACAAGATGCTTTTTCCTACAAAAAAGCCTGTCAAAAGTGGCTTAAATTATTTCAAATGTTGCAATATAGAAATAGTGTACACCACTGTCTACACCAATGGCATTAAATTACAGAACCCCTACAGAATATGCATAAAACCCCATACCCAGAAGTGAGGGGCGCGCTTATCATTATCATCATACAAAATGATATTTAGAGCCATTTCTGTCCCCACTCCTTAATTTGTCTTTAATGTTCGCCTTCAAAATTTACTCAAAACTGTGCTTTAAATATTTGGGTTATACTAATTGGCCATTCATCAATGGCATTTAATATCTGTGTAAGGACAATGCTTGTGTTTACATACAGTCCAGTCAAATGCATATTAGTAGAGGTCCCTGAATTGGGAAAGCCATTGTTAAACAAAACAGACACCATAGGCCTATTAGCCCTTCACACCTCACCCACTCTACTCTTAGGACAAGCTGTGATTTTGTCACCCCAAAGATGTAGCCTATGTTCAGTGATAGGTTGTTCTCTTTATAAATAATCGGTCATTTCAGTAGCAAGGACTTGAAATGCACATGGGGCTGCAGTAGGCTGTGCACTGGGCAAATGTTGATGACATTTTTAAAACACTTAGATGAAGAAAGCTGAAACAATTTAACAATTTTAACTACCGTTCGAATTTTCATCAGAGACTCATATCATATATAGAGTCACGACAACTCCATTCACTTCATGGTGCCAGTCCAATAGAGGCTCTTCTATATACTTCTATTGAAAATAGGGACAACCGGGAGTTATGTAATGCATTGGAGTCTATGGGTTGGCGCGAGTTTTCCCTGAATATCACAACTCTTCTACTAACTAGATGACTCCGTTTTTCGTCACAGCACAGATCTAAACCTGGAGATCGAGGATATATAGTTTTTCGTGCAGTTCACGGCAGGACTTATCTTATTATTATATTGCCATCACCTGCGTGGGTCAGTCGTGTAACTTTCCCGAAACGATCTGTGTTTGTGTTCTACAACACAGAAAGCTGTGATGATGAGCTGGTCCAAAATGCCGACACACACGTGTGAGTGCGAGCGAGAAAGAGAGGGAGAGGGAGAGAGAGACAGAGGCAGAGAGAGAGGGAGAGAGAGAGAGAGGCGGCGCTGCACGGACGCTTCTCTGTGTGGGTGTGAATGAACGAAGGGAAGACGATGACTTTATAAACGGGATAAAGCCGGCATTTATCGTATATTTTGCGCGGAAAATGTAGCGAGTAACGAAGGCTCTAATTTTAATGTAGCGGATAAAAAGTACGATTTTTTGCTCAAAAATGAAACGAAGTAAAAGTAAAAATTCACGGAAAGAAAAATATAAATAAAAGTACAAATTCTCAAAAAATGTACTTAAGTACAGTAGCGAAGTACTTGTACTTCGTTACTTTACACCACTACAGGACATTCAGCTTAGTTTACTTAATGAAAATAGTCCATTGAGCAAATGTAGACAGAATAACTTGCTGTACAAGATAATGTATGCCTCACAAAATAATTTCCCTATGTTCAGTATTGTGTAACATTATTTCTTAAATTTCATAATCCATTCAGTTTCCACGTAGGTGTGGCGATAATATGTTTAATGTAAGACAAGATTGTGACAGTCTTAATTATATAATGAACCACAGCCTCAGACAGCTAAGACGAGGGACTTATATTAAGATGGCTGAAATCAAGACAGCACACCTTGACTAAGGGCCTTACTCAAGGGCATCCTTGGGAGTGGCAAAAACCAAGCCCTGTGAATATAAAGGAATGCCTGAGTGTTTCATTTATATATTCCAAAATACCAAGGCCCTAAAACAATGCCCTCAGGGGGTTCCTCCCAATACCCGGTACTCCTTCACCCCGAAAATCTTGTTTTGTTTTTAAAAACAAGAATGGTCGGACCATTTGCCTTGAAAAGGACCCCTCACACTTGATATTCTTGCTACACCTGCTATGAACACATCCTAACAAAACCCCCTTCACTCTCTCCTGAACCTGCTATAGCCATCCCTTGTACTGTTGGAAAATGAATGCTAGAATTTAGGAGGTATGGCCAGGTAAGATGGGTGTGAGAGTGATACAACCCTCACATATTAATGTCATATGTTTGAAAGACCCTCCTATAATGAAGCTAACTACAGCCATAGGTTTGACCTTGCCACAGTCAGTGTGCTCATCAACAAGTCAAATGTCCTTTTGAGGTGTGTCAGCTCAGCCACATTTCCTGTATTTGCTTGCCAAATAAAGGTGGAGATTATGTAATGTCCCTCTAAATCTCTCTTGCCTCTCGTCTGCAGTTGTTCTGATAGGAGAATCCGGTGTGGGCAAGAGCAACCTACTGTCCCGTTTCACAAAGAATGAGTTCAACCATGACAGCCGCACCACTATTGGTGTTGAGTTCAGCACTCGCACAGTACAGCTGCGTGGTTTCACCATAAAGGCCCAGATTTGGGATACAGCTGGGTTAGAGCGATACCGAGCCATCACCTCAGCGTGAGTACAGAAGAGCATTACACACAGGTTGCAACCAAGTTGTAGTAGTACTAGTTGTAGTAGTACTTACTACTACAGTAATACTTTAGTAGTAAGACTTTAACACGTACACTGCCTTTTCTTAATCAAAAATCTGTTGAATCTCTGTGTTATTAAAATTGTGTGAATGAATTCGACTAGATTTAAATTCGATTTCTCCAGGAGGACCAAAATCCTTTTGCGACTGCGACCACGGTCGAAGTCGCAAAAGGATTTCGCTGGCTCTCCCTGTTAGGTAACCTTAGATGGTTGTCTTGTGAGGGGATAATGTATGATCAGGCATTATGCACAAACAGGCAATTATTGTTCAATTTCCTCTCCCATGAAAGCTGAAAATCTTTCATCACCTTCTTTGTTCCTAGTCATTTTCAACCAGCACTTTCTGGCCCAACAATGCAATTTGTTTTCATGAAGTTAAATGGATTAACACCTTTCACATGTGTTTTTGAAAACAATATAAACTTTGTTTGTATGATTGTTTTGTTTGTTTTATGAGAAAAATATCTGAGGATATGTTACATGCCACAAGTCAGGAGTAGTGTACCTCTTTGCAGTCAGGCCAGCTTTTTGAGCAAATATGGTACTATTTTAATTCAACTCCTTAGGAAATTCCCATTTGTGCATGTAAGTGCAACGGTTAGTCAAATTCCATTAAATAGGAAACTATTTCTGCAGAGCCGGGGAAACTCAAATGTAATTATAAGTTATTTCACAGAGCTATTTTTCACAGGCTATTTTTCCTGTGAATGATGGGGCGAGTGTATAATTATTTCATATTTATTTATATATCAACCTGTTGTTATTTCCTTAACAAGATATTACAGAGGAGCAGTTGGAGCCCTGTTGGTCTATGACATCACCAAACACCTGACCTACGAGAGTGTGGAACGCTGGCTGAAGGAGCTGTATGACCATGCAGACCCCCATATAGTAGTGATGTTGGTAGGAAACAAAAGTGACTTGGCCTCAGAAAGAGCAGTGCCCACAGAGGAGGCTAAAGACTTTGCAGGTACATGCAAAACCAATTACATTTAACTAATAATTCTCACATACTGTGCATTCATACATATTTGTACACAGCATGATACATCTAGGTGTGTGTGTGTGTGTGTGTGTGTGTGTGTGTGTGTGTGTGTGTGTGTGTGTGTGTGTGTGCGTGCGTGCGTGCGCGTGTGCATGTGTGTGCAGCCTGTGCACGCATGGTGTGTGTGTGTGTGTGTGTGTGTGTGTGTGTGTGTGTGTGTGTGTGTGTGTGTGTGTGTGTGTGTGTGTGCGCGCACGTGCGCGCATGCGCGCGTGCATGCATGCATGTCATACAACGTATTACAGCCTATGCTGCACAAGTTGGAGAGTAAATAAATTGTGCTTTTTTAGCACAAGGATAAAGATATTTTACTTTGTTTACGTTCTGCAGCGAGGAGAGGCCTGTTGTATGTGGAAACCTCAGCCTTGGAGTCAACTAATGTTGAAGTAGCATTCAATGATGTCCTTGCAGGTAAGGTTTCAACTTTCAAATCATGTATTTCAAATGCAGGTCTTCAATGATCAAATATGTTGTCTATTTAGGAAATAACCTGCAATAAAATTTCTAGCTGATGTAATAATTTGTTTATTTGTATAATACATCCACAATGTACTTCCCATTCATTCAGAAATTCACAAGAAGGTGAGCAGTAAGGAGGTGATTCGGGGCTCCATCAATGCTGTGTCCTTGTCACCCAGCCCCAGAGCAGACAACGCAGAGGAGGGAAAGCCTTGCTGCAGGAACATCTGATCTGACTAAAGCCTAATTTATTCGGTGGTATGCGACGGAGTATAAATTAGGCTTAACCTTTAACTTAAGGGGAGATCAGAGTGGAACCGTATGTAGCAAACCATCCTGCAGACCACAACAGCTTTTGGAGGACAGGCCTAGTGCCAAAACACTGCTACAAGCCCATTTGGCAATGGAAAAAGTTTGGGAAAAGTTATATAAAATATGCAACTGTATGATCTGAAGCGTTAATGTACGTTGTAACTCTGAGAGTGTACAGTACAAATGTGTAAAAACTCAAATGTGTAACATTTGTACACTGAGTTCTCAGTTACAAATGGATGAATTCAGACTGAGGGTCTTACTGTGTGGCATTTGATGAGATGCGATTTCAATGACCCGAGAGCAGGCAGGCCAACAGACAGAAAAATAGACTTGTCTAAACAGAGTATGGAAAGTTACAGTAGCCTATGTGAATGATTAAATGCAACATGGAGGAGGCAGGGAATACAAGGCAATGTTACGTTTTAACTTTGCCTTTAGAGGCAGTGATTTCAAAAGGTTAAAAGTGATTGTCTCTCATTTTCATCAACACTGAACATTGGGTGCTCATATTACTTTTTATTTAATATAACATACTGTACATATGCTTTCATAAATGATCTGTGGTCAAATATCACTGACTGTATATAACTGCTGTGAAATAAATGATTAATAGCAGCCTTTCCCACTGAAAAGCTTACTTGTTAGAATAGAACAACCATGGAAATAGCTTTTAGATCATATGACATGAAAACTGTCCACTGAAACCGTTACGAATGTGTTCTACATGGACTGCAACTCCTAGAGCAGTGGTTCTCAACCTTTTCTGGATCAGGAAAATCTCAAGTGGTCACGGCCCACCTCCATCTGCTCACAACAGCCATGTTACAGTAAGACAAGTGGTCACGTACATCAGTATCACAGTAAAAACTATACATTCAAGATTTTAAAGATAAACAGTATCAAGACATGTCTTTAATTTTTTTTTTATATCAATCAGTATTCTCTCGCCCACAGGTTGGGAATCGCAGATTCCCAATAGCTCTAACCCTAGAGCTAGAGCTATTTAAGAAATATTGTGGTATTTCCCAGATCGTAACAATGCACGTCAAATCGTCAAAATAGGGAATTTGTGACTGAAAATACAGTAGTAACTGTAAAAAAATAAAAAACTGGTATTGATTGGTATTGGTAATAAAAAATATATATTTATTAATAACATGGATCTAGACATTTTTCATTGAATTATAGATTACATTATAATGCTCTATGAAAGTGTACATAACATGTACTGTATAGTACACTGTATAAAGGAAAGTGTATACTGTCTAGTGTGTACACACACACACACACACACACACACACACACACACACACACACACACACACACACACACACACACACACACACACACACACACGCACACACACACACACACACACTATATTTAGCTCATTTGTTTGTTTATTGGCTGTAAGACAGTCACTGTAATGTACCTGTACGGCTGTACACCGTTGGCATTGGAGATCACCACCATTATCATTCTCAAACAATGACAAGCAGAGCGACAGCAGCGTTTGACCAATCACATGTTCTCCTGTTGACAGGTGACCAATCACATGCGCTCCTGTTGACAGGTGTCTGTCCTTGATTGACCAGTGTACAATGAGCGAGAGGCGGGGCTAAGCCCATGACGTAATGTCGTTAGGAAATGGCAAATGATGACAGCAGCAGGCGTAAAGAAAGAAGAGGAGACGAAACTTTCCGCGGATAGTTGTTTGTGTAGTTTTATTGATGTCCGTAAATGACGATATAGCAGCACAGCAAGGCAATCCTCTTTTAGAATAAGTTATAGTGTCACTGTGGTTTCAGTCTGTTGTCAGGGTGAGTGCTGAAAACCCTGAACACACTCGGCGGTCGGTCGACAGTAGATAAACACCAGCAGAAGTTTGTTCGACCACCAGCATTGTTATTATAGACCGATACTCTGTAGAATAGTTTACCGGAGAGGAAGACGACATGACGAACAGAGAAGACGAGTACGACTATCTTTTCAAAGGTTTGTAATAATAACGTCACTGACTGCTTTGATAAGAAAACTATATATTTTATACATGCATGCTAACCGCTTCTATACTATGTTCAGTTCTTCTTGGCCGTTCTAAAGTTAAGGCTACGTTTGAATTGTGTACGTTTCCATTTTTGTATTATGTTAAAGCCCGTTGTACTCGAAGCAGTACTATCACATTGCATTCATCATGTGTCATTTGCCCTGCATGGGAAAATGCCCTTTAAGACAATACACACATGTCACTGTAACTTTGCTAAAATGTTGGCTAGTTGGATGAACATATGGCTTCGTTGGGGTTTGTGTCTGACGATCAGATCAGGTTTAAAGCCAAAGCATGAGTTCGTTGACTTCGTTCCATCCACCCGTCCATCTCAACCGCTTATCCGTAGTTGGTTCGCGGGGGCAACAGCTCCACCAGAGAGCTCCAGCTAGACTTCACAAAAGCACGAGTTGCTACTATAATAGTCACACCCAAAGTATCACATCTGCTATGGTTAAGTAATCATCATCGTCTTGCAGGCCTGGCTGTGATGCAACCGCATGGAGGAAGTAATGGTCAACAGTGGGTTGTTGTAATAAGCTATAGCAGGATATCATCAACTCTGGCTGCACAGATTGGTTTTTAGCTTTTTTTCTGTTAAAGGGAGAAACATTTCATTGACTATTAAAGAAGCTGGTAGTTCAGGTGTCCATCTGTGCCCACGTTCAATATGATTATTCTACCACTATAAAAGCAGTGTACACTACAGGACACACACACACACACACATACAGTATATATACACACACATATAGTTCCCCTTGTACGTTGCCCTAACGTAGACAAAGGGAAATGCCATGCTCAGGGTCTTTTGTTCATATATGGAACACTAAACACAGAGTCACCAAACTGGAAATACTTGAATGAAGTCGGTGTGTGTGTGTGTGTGTGTGTGTGTGTGTGTGTGTGTGTGTGTGTGTGTGTGTGTGTGTGTGTGTGTGTGTGTGTGTGTGTGTGTTGTGTGTGTATTTGTATACCTACACAGTACACACTGCAACATGGACACTAAAATGCTGATTTGGGAATGACTGCCAGTTTATCTCCCACCTTACCAGGAAGAACTTGAATGCCTGGTTCAATACTATCACTTCCTTTTTTAATGGCCTTCTTTTTTACTGCACACACTACTTGAGAGCATGCGTCAGTCAGGTGAATCATGATTGAATCACAGACTGCTCCCAGATGAGCAAAAGCTGCCCTGCTGCTCTCCTGTTAGTGAAGTCATCCCGCATACTCGTGCGGTCTTCCTTGCCCTCCTGTGAATACATTCTGATTGCCTAGTACATTCAGATGTGATTTATCAAAGTGAAATTTGTCCTTAAGTATAGTATATCACTGAATATGAACACATTATTAGTGTTAGCCTTTCTTTTATTGACTGTTGACTTAGAAGTTACACTAACATAATGCTGTATTCATGCTTTTCATTGCATATTTAAATAACATTTTATTACAAAATAAAAAATGCATCATTTGATGCCAAATGTGATGTTGTCATTTGCTTTTCACAATGGAGTTTTGTTAAACAACACAAAGTCTAATAATGGCATTATTGGCATGGACTCCAGTTCCAGTCTTAATTAAGTGGCGGATGTGTGACAAATTGTTAGCAATTGTAGTGTGTCTCTCTGCTGCAACAGGTTGTTATCCTAATTAAGCCAGCATGCACCAAATAATTATATTCAGTAACATTCCATGGTGTCTATCTCTCTTCTACAGTTACTCTGGGCAATGCAGGCACTGAAATGTTAATTTTCTGCGATGTCATGCACATTCAGACAAACCTTGACTTGTAGACCACTTGGCATTTGGCCTTGATACCTAGTTCAGATATCCACTTATAGCCAGCATTATGTGACAAATTCACATAAATAGCACAAGTAATCCTGAACGGATTGAGGTGTGTAAGGTTAACCTTATTTATGTTTCTTTTGGGTGAATCCCCAAAAGCACTCACAATACCAGTTTTCGATTCTCAAACACTTGCCAGATCTAACAAAATGTGATTCTGTTGTTACCTGTCCCTTTAGTCTCAATATGCTTGCACTGGGTGGGATCGGCCACGTAAGTTGCAGGGTTGTATCTTAGAATAGAAAGGTGTCATGTCTTTCGAGTTGAGGAATGCAAATCTACACAATGCTTAGTGGTTGGGTGTGTAGCTTGGCCATGATATTCCATTTCTCATGGCAAAGTTCCTGAAGGTGGTTGCATAATTTTTTTCCCCTTCTTGGTCCGCCCTGGTTCCTTTGTGTCACGTGAAACCAAGAATGTCAGTGTTAACTCTTTGGCATATCGGCGAGTTACCTTAGTAGGGAAATTTACATTTTTAGTCAAAGGAGACCTCCACTTCAAATACAAATCCAATTTAGAAAAGTCAAATTGATGAAAGTTAACAATTGGGAAATGTGAACCATTGTCTGGCTTTACATATGAGACAGCTACATCAGTGCTGACATGTCTTTACCAGTGTCAGTTACAACATAGTAGTTTAAATGTAATGATCTTAACTACTAGGCAGCTACAGTTTCCCTGCTGTAGGTGGAGTATTGCTTCAGATGATGGATGTCGTGATTTGTCAATCAGACTTCAACATCTCACAGTTCCTATTTACCAATTGCAGCAGCCGGTGAGATGGCACTGTAGATTCTCTCTAACCAATTGACTCTTTATCGCCAATAGTTATAGATATATTTCAGGCAAAGTCCTTCTTTTTAAGTCGGCTTCATTGTAATCTGCTCTGTTAGCCTTTATACCAATACTTGGTTGGTTACCTGCCAAAACCGTTACTGCGGTCAGGCACGGATTAACAATGGAACTTAGTGGCGTCTCTAAACTGCCTCACCCTGGCCAGCCCTGGCGCCTGATGGAATAAAGTGTTCCTTCCACGTGCTACGTCCAACCAGAGAAACTCGCCCCAACCAAGTGTAAAGAAGTGTCTTGGACATTCATGCATGAATGAAGCATGAGTTCAAGTCTTTTGCTGTGTCAAGCTTGGTAGAGGGGCCAGGATCACATTAAAAAAATGACAATTGACAAAGCCAAAGTGGTGAAAAATGGGTTACAAAATAAAATTACAAGAAAATACCACATCCAGTCAAGGAGCAGCTGTACAACTATAGTAGCAGCGGCAATATACATGTGTATATTGCTGGTTGTATGCCTGGTGTTCATTTCCCATGTTTTTTTTTTATTTAAAAAGTCTCATTAATTGTAGTACATCCTAACCCTGATATCTTTATCTGCATATTTCCATATTTATTGTCCATTGATCTTTGACTATTGAATGTTGTTGTCTTGTTTTCCAACGTAATATTTTCCTGTCTTCTAGTGGTGCTGATTGGAGACTCGGGTGTAGGCAAAAGTAACCTGCTCTCTCGATTCACTCGTAATGAGTTCAACCTGGAGAGCAAGAGTACCATTGGGGTGGAGTTTGCAACACGCAGCATCCAGGTAGAAGGGAAGACAGTCAAGGCTCAGATCTGGGACACAGCTGGACAGGAGCGGTACCGGGCCATCACCTCTGCGTAAGTTATATAATGGACTACGGCAACCTTTTATGTGTACCCGTTAATGGTGTGTCAGTCGTGTCATATCTTTGTCCAAAAAAAGATATACAAAAAGGATTTTGCACGGCCAGTTACATTGCTTCTGCTGAGTCTGAATTGAAATGTTGCTCACATCAAACACTGTGTAAAAGAAAAAAAAGCTTACCGTAGTTAAATAGCACAGGGAACTGGTTGGTTAACAGCAGTACGTTTGTCCATTTACGGAACAGAGCAGTAATTGTGGGAATGGAAATGATGAAACAAAAACATAATTTTGATTGATGCTTCAGTGCGTCATTGGAATACAAAAAAAATAAAAATGAATTGAAGCGAACCCAACCACTTTTTTGATACTGCTATGATGCTGCTTCCCAGTTCCCAGCTGCTGGGCCAAGGGTTATCAACATTTTTCATGTCAAGGACCCCCCAAATTCCCACTAATTAGCCCACGGACACCATTTAAAAAGATATGCCAGGGACCCCCATATGACTGATTTATAGGGCTATAGTTCTCAACTTCTTTAATTTCAAAGACCCCCTGTCTACATCTGTCTTTGTTTCTTTTTGCTTTGTTGTGTTTTGTTCCCAGCTGATGTTGTGTATTTTTGTTTTGTGTTGTATTCGTCTACATTGAAAATTACGTAATGCCCTCAATTGTACTCCAAATTTAAATAAAGGTTATGATGATGCTGAGTTTGGCATGCATATTAGTCTCAGACACCCAATGACCTTTCTATTTCTGGAACCCCAATTTATAGTCTTAATTTAACTCTTTGAGTGTTTCCATTTATATACTCTCACAGTTAAAGACCCATAAGGGTCCATTTGTTGTTGTTGTTGTTTTTTGGCTAGCTGTGGATGGACGCTCTGGAACTCCTGCAGTACCCCACTCTGGAAAACACTGTGCTAGACAACATCGGCTTATAGCTCCAATTCACTAGCATTGAAAATGACTTGTACCGTGTTGTTTTAGCGCCTTGTCAGAGTATCAAGCTACACTATTCTGAACACTACATTATGCTACACTCAACTGCTAGAACTGTTGCTCTAGCTACACTGAGTAAGTGAAAAGGGTAGAAAGTGCAAAGGGAAATGGTTAATAGAAATAATTTGTTTTATTCGGTGTAAAGCAGGAATAGGGGAGAGAGAAGAGCAGTGGAAGTTGTGAAACAAAAGCACTATTGATTGATGCTTCATTGCGTCATTGGAGCGCTGAGAAAAAACTGAAGCCATCTGAACTTTCTTAGTGTCTGTCATGTAGCGGCAGGCATCAGATTGTAGCTTCATGACTTCTTTTGAGAATGGCTTGTAGCCTGTTGCTTTGTCGCCACTAGCATGAATGCAGCATTAAGAGATGTTCAGAGTTACTGTCTGTAACTACAATGAACCTGTGCAGTGAAAAAGATGAATACTTTTTCTATGGTGGCATATTTCCTTTTTTGTATGATAAAAGAAACTTGGTTTGGCTCATACCTAACCACACCATAGGGTCACTATGTGACTCCATGCAACATGCAACTATTTGCTAGTATTCCGAATGGCATTTGATTTGTTGTGGTTTGTTTTTCTGCAAGGCGTTGATTTGGTGTTGTGTTTTTTTTTTTGTTGTTGTTGCAAGGAGTTGCAACTTGCAGCTGGAGTGGTTTGGGCCTTAGTTAGTATCCAGTGTAGCCTCGACACCCAGGCTTTCATTTTTGTCCGCGTTGCACGACACCCCTCCACTGTAACACTACAGTGGAGGGGCGGGGGAGGGGCCGCGGATGACGACACATTGGTGAGATCAAATCAGTTCAGCTCATCTGCTCATCTCAGATGTTAAAGTCATACATATGCAGCAGTTTGTGAATAAATACAAGCCTGGCATCAGCACGATATCCAAAAGGAGATTATGAAAAACGGATCATGGCTTCCTTTCTTCAGACACCATACTAGCATTTGGAGATTATGGAATAGTAGTTAAAATGACTCAAAATCTCCTGTAACAAAGAATCACTAGAAACAAAGTGGTCTTTCTAATCCAATTTATATTTCTTTCTGTGTCTATTGTTTAGGTACTACCGTGGGGCAGTTGGAGCTCTCTTGGTTTACGACATTGCGAAGCACCTGACGTATGAAAATGCTGAGCGCTGGCTGAAAGAGCTACAGGACCACGCAGACAGTAACATCGTCATAATGCTTGTGGGTAACAAAAGTGACCTGCGCCATCTACGGGCAGTGCCTACAGATGAGGCCAAGGCCTTTTCAGGTACCCTCAATTTTTTGCACTTCGCAAATAGTATGCAATAATTAATTGTAATACTTTTTTTCATTTTAGGCAGTTAGACAGTACCAGACCAGAGAATAGTACCAATTTAAAATGTTTCATGCACATGCAATATATTGTGGAACCACAATGACTCTGGTGACATGGTCAACTTTTTCCATCAAATAAAACACTCACATAAGCATACACATGCGCGCACGCACACACACGTTGCTTAGTAGAAAACGTCAAAAGACAAGAGTAGAATTTAGTTAACTTCTCACAAGATCGAACAAGAGGTTAATTTTTACAGGAGTAACTTGACAATGTTTAGCCATTTGCAATTAGTAGATTGCCTGTGCTGGGCCTATGTATTTATCTTGACCTTGGCATATGTTTGGTTTAGTATTGTGCATAATGCTTTGACTTGTAAATGACTCTTGATAAGGCTGTCTCGAAAGCAAACAAATACAAGAGTGCCGTAGGTCCACATTTGAGTGAAATGAAACAGTAGGCTTTGTAGTTTTTGTAGTAAATTAATGAAATGTTAAGTACATTTTGCAATAGCACAGCTAAATACCATTGTAGGTTTTGGAAGACCCAATGCCAGTGTTGGTACCATAAGCTTGTACATTTTGAAAAATATAAAACCCTGGTTTACTATGATCAAAATACAACGGTTTCCGGTTTTACAGCTTAGTTAATATTAACATGGCCCTGCATTGATATTATTAAATTGCTGTTGCACTCAATCACCATGAAAGGCATCATTCCTTAATGTAATGTATTGTTAGTCATATTTGGATTTTGCCTAACTTGTCCCACTGTGGTCACCGTAGTGAAACGTCACTCACCTTTATGGTGCAATAAAAGGTACCAGTACAGAATCTGAGCCCTCAGTGTGCAAGCTTTTCTTTATCACTTTTGATGTCACAGCAGACCAGCCATTGTATGCGCTGGAGTCTAATCTATCATATACTTTGCTACTGTATGATTTCAGCAGCCATTCAAATTATTAGCGTGATGATCCACTGAGGTTAGTTTACCGTGGACAGACGGTTGCACACAAGACGGATGTATAAATCTGGATGGATGGATTATGGAAACTAGCATTATTTGAAGCTGCCATACCACTTCCATAAACAATAATCTTAGCACCCAACACTCTCATGTCAGCTGAGACTGTGTAGCCGGTGTAGAGGATGAAACCCCGGTGATATAATTATACCGTATCAAACGGTATAAGCATTATATTGCCCAACCCTAGTACCATGCATTAATTTACCTTCCTATACGATGACATGTGCTTGTGTTTTTACAGAGAAGAATGGCTTGTCCTTCCTGGAGACTTCAGCATTAGATTCATCAAATGTGGAACTTGCTTTCCAGACCATCCTTACAGGTCAGTTCTCTCTCTCTCTCGCTTGTTCGCTCGCTCACTCACCTGCTCGCTCGCTTCTGTCCTCTCTCTCTCCTAAAAGAATGAATGGATTGGTACCTTTATCACACCTGGACATGACTAGGTACAACCACAGGCAGGCTCTACCAACGGTTCAACATTGATTTAGGCATCATGTTGTTTCACAGTATATTTAACACGTTGATTAAAAAGTTGCATTGTGGATGAGTGTTGATGCTTGTCTTACACACTAGGTGGCAGCAGAATCCAGTTAGTCAAATGGCATCACTGGTCAATGAGTCCCAGCAAGTCAGGGCCTGGTGAGGCTCCCAGCAAGTCAGGGTCTGGTGACTCTGAAATCAAAATTTGAACCCTCCTGTTCACTGAGGAATTATTTAGTTTAGTTTTGTTTCACCTTTAGTTACTCTTACAAGAATCTGTTTAACCAGTTTTATGAGAGGGAGAGACAGACAGAGGCCCATAGGAATTGTTTGGTCACAGATTGGTTATGCTCATGTGAGCGAGTGGCTTGCCTGTGAGTCAGTTGGATAGGTGGTTTCCAGAACTGTCAAATCAACTCGTATGCCCTTACAGGCATAATGGAGATCCAGTTGTCCAGAACCACCAACAGTATGGGCATAGTGTTTGGTTTCTTCGTATATTGAATCAATGAAAAGTAGTGCTTTAGACAAAAACTCTTGACTCCATTGTAATCTCAAACTGTCTCAAGCAACTAACTCCTCCACCTCTCCCTGTCTCATGGAAGTAATTGATAATGTATAAAGTTGCAACACTAACTTTGTTGAGGCAGTATTTCTTTGTTTTCAAAATATATCATTTTCTTATTTTCCTGAAAAATGTTAAAAATTTTCATTTCCTAAAACACAAACATTTTGAAGTTAGATGGTTTCTTTCTGGCGGCAGAAATATGCATAACCAGGTGGCGAATGTATTTCTAACCTTCATTGATCACAGTGCCAAGTGGACCGGCACCGGTCCAGTAATTTCTCATTCATAACAACGTCAAACAAACAAGCCCCATTGAGCTAATGACAATACTAATTAGCTCATTAAGGTAGGAGAACAGAAGGAGTTGGAGGCATGCTAGCTGGCCAGCGGGAGACCCTCAGATCATTGTACACATGCAAGGTACAGACAGAGAAGAGGTCTGGCAGAGATATGCTGTAGGTCACTTCTCTAAGTGTACTATCCATTTAGTAACTAATAGAGCATTAAAAGTCAGTGGCAGTGTTACCAACAAACTTGTATTGTGTCACAGCTGTAGCCAAGTAGCTTTTCTTTTTTTATATACTCTTATTTACTTTTCAGAGCTGAACTCACTGGGCTGTAGTTTTTATTAAAAGTTAAGCAGTGCCTAAAAATAGATGCGGGAAGCCTAGAACCCCAGATGACAAGAGTCACTGTGATGCCAGATTAAGATGCGGTTGTAAATCCTGCATTCAGAAGCCTGTCTCCTTCACCATATAAAACACTGCCCGTTTGCAACCTTGTTTTAGTCTTATCTGCTACTAATTCACTGTCCTCATTCTTGGGGCCCATATTAGTATGACACACTGTGTGATTAGTTGATTAAGACTCGCCTGTGGCTTCCAGGTGCCGTAAGGGTTTGGGGATATGGCTAATATGGTTAGTTTGATTCTGGGCTCCCCCAGAGTTAGTGTCCGACGTGTCCTTGAGCAAGAGTCTGAACCGGTAACGCGGTGTGCCTTTCATGGTTTCCTGTGAATGTGTGTCAATATGTGAATGTAAAGCTGTGTGTGCAAACTATGTAGGGCTTTGGATAACCGGGCTCTATGGTCCAAATGTTGAGTAGTCGTATTTATGGGTGTCTGATTATTGTCATTCAACGCACCCATCAATCCTATTTTCTCTCCTGCAGCTATCTACAACATAGTGTCACAGAGGCAAATGTCAGGACGCAGTGACTCTGACTTTTCACCCAACTCCAACGTGGTGCCCATCACAGTGCAGCCCACACAGACCTCAGCCAAGCAGGGACCCTGCTGCCAGAACAACTGAGACCACACCCTGTTACCTCCAACTCTAGGGCTGGAGGGAGAAAACAGGGGTGACAGAGACACGGTAGAGAGGACCATTACATGCAGAGGCACAAGTATAGGGGTTGGATTTAGTCAATTAAGAGATGTTCATATGAAGAAGGAAACCTGAGTATGAGGAAGTTTAGAAAAAACAAGACTAGGAATGAAAAGGAGAACAAAGCTGGAAAGTGAGACATCAGCTTTGCTTTCCTGCTTCTCCTTTTGTATTGTGTCCTCCAAATGATCTGTCCCATCCATATACGATGCATTTGCTGAGTATCGGCTTCTTAAGCATGAAAAGAACTTGAGCAGACTCAAAGTAGTATGAAACTAAGGATATTCTTCTGTCCCCTTGTATCTCATCAGATTTCTCTCCCTTTCAATCAATCAACCATTGAAATCTCTATTTAGAAATGCTGTCCATTGGTTCCCTTGAACAACTGGTGAATTGGCATTAAGAATCATGATAGAATACCCCATTGTGAACTACAAACACAATCTCCTTTGGTCAATCCCATCATCCCAAAAGTCATTGCATTTATATCCCTATGATAACTTATTGAGCACTAAATGAAGGTTTCATTTGGCAGAGGGGTTTGTGCTACTACTCTAGGTTAAGACTTGATGCTGCTTACTTTGCAGGGAAGGGTGTCCTGTCTCTGGTAATTAAATCCATTTTTATGAGGGTGCTGTTAGGGGCAACTATCCTCACTAATGGAGGAACAGGGAGTTAAAAGCGATCTCATCCTGAGATGAGAACAAGTCATGAACCAATTCAATCTATTCCTAACAGGAAGAGCAATATCATTCTGTTCCCTCTTCTACATACAGTATGTCATTTCTCTTTTGATTGTTTGTGATGCATGTTCTGACTGAGCACATTTGCTATCCTTTTTTGGACACTGCTATTCTACGGACGAGTCAATCTTTCGCATGCTTCTTCAGAGTGTTGTTTGAACAAGATACATACAGTAGCAGGATGATTGCATCGGTATTAGACAAGATAACTGTCGCTCTACTGTCTATGACCATTTCACTACTTCAGCCCATGGGTGGGGGTAGAGTGGGCTGATGGCAGAGACCAGTTCAAATGGACCTGGTAGCTGGGATGGAGGAATAGATCAAGTTTCAGGGGATGGGGTAGTGAGGCACTCAGCCCTCCCTGCTCCCCTAGTCTCTGATGCACCCAAGATGGCCTGTTTTACTGTAAATTAAATCCTCCACTCTGCCCACCACCTGACCCCCTCTGAGCTCACCCTCCTCTGTATTGAACTGCAACACGAACACGCCTTCTGGAATCTCCCTCAAGAATACACTTTAACGCCTTTAACTTGTCATTGCTTTCCTGGGGGGCAATGTATCTTACTCGGGGGTGGGTGGGATTTGTTTAAGTAGACACTATAGACAATGCACTGCAGTAACATGGTCTTAACAATGCAGTTAATGTTGCAGGTTTGTATTTTTCATTTAAACTCTGCAAAGTTACAATCAAACTGCATTGAAACAAGTTTCTTCACTTTTGGAGATATTAAGTTGCACATTTGAAACAGAAATTAATATTTATAAAACTTGAAGGCCCCAGTATACAAAAAACACTTCTCTATGCATTGAGATAGCTTCAATGTATCAAATGCCATTCACTTCCATTGTTTGAGCCTAAATGAGATTACATTAACACTGAAACTACTGTATCTGCATTGAGCACCCCAGATAAGATGGTAACAGCATGGTCCTTTTTATTTTGGGTGAACTTCCCTTTAAGACTGGATAAAATATTAAATAACCGTTTTTGTAGTGTGATGGGTTGTCAGATGTTGTTTTTTGCCCTTTTTAAGTGTTCTTTGGAGTCGATACATACGGTATCTATCCTGCTGGCATGTATCTCCATCAACACTGTTGTCAACTTCACAGATCCTCAATTGGGTGTATGTTAAAGGTTTTTAGATGTTTAATCTGTATATTTGGAGTTTGGACTGTATAAATAAATCTCATTTGTTAATTCACAGACTCCCATTATTTTATAAATTAATTCGGAATAGCCATGTTCAGTAAATCAACACAGACATGAAAATGTGAACAAAGCACACCGTCTTTCTAGTATTTCATTTTTTGTTTTATTAGAAACATTTACAATACATCTTGAATCTTGGAAAAAATAACAAAGAACGGAAACTAATATGGCGCAGATACAATAATAAAAGTGTTCCAAAATGTAAATCACAAAAAAAACATGTGCTATACGAAATAAACCTGCAATATCACATGCCTTGTAGGGGCATGCCACACTGTAACAGAGTTCAAAGACGTTCTTTTTTCATCCATCAAAGTGACGGTCAGCCACAGAGGGCCAATGGCAAACCCTCTTAACTGTTCACATAGAAACCAGAAACTAATGCCAGGTGATGCTGGCCCAAAAAACTAATGCACTAAGACCACTATTAGACCGGTATGTACTGTAACAGCTCTACTGTGCTGGAAGAATCTGAAACGCTACCAAAGACAAACTGACTGTATGTGCCACTTTGGAAAAGTTTAGGAGTTTGATGGGCAGCACCAGTTCAGTCCCCATGCTTCACAGGTGGTAGCAAATGTGTCAATGTAATGTGATGTTTCATGGCTTTTTCTGTGTCAACTCTCGTGTGTTACTGTTGAGCTTAATTTCAGCCCTTATGAGATGGCAACAGCTTTACATCACATAGAGAAGACACACAAAAAACAGTGGTGGAAAAAGTATAGCTGAGGACTGAAATACCTGATGTCAAACTCCATTCAACTTGCTTGTTTCCAATGAGGCTCAACTATGAAAATCTACCAAGGAGAAACAACCCAAGATTAGTTATGTTAACAAAGATCCTGCACTGTTTCTCCCATCTAAGTGACCATACAACATACATGCAAACTAGTACGGATATGAATCTGTTGTGTGCAGCTAGTTACATAGATCTACTACATGGTGCACTTTTTCCGCTATTCGATGTCTCCGCTTAATTTGCCACTCTGTCTTTTAACACATTAGAGAAAACTTGATCATTAAGGCTTTGATTCTTTCTTATTCAAGCTAACTTACACTCTTGCTATCAATCGCAAACTGTCCCAAGTAGTAGATATACAAAATGTATGCATGAAAAGTGTGTACAAGTTATGCATGACCCATGGAAAAGGGCCACAGCTGCCTCATTCATCCCAAGCATTGCAGTCATAACATGTTTTATAGGTTTGATAAGTAAAAGTGAGTTTAGATTAGATTACAGAGGAAATGATTCATGGGTTGAGTCAGTAACATGGGGTTAGTTGAAAGGGGAAAGGGGTTCATAGCAAGCAGCATCACACAAAGAATGCTGATGCAGGAAAAATATATGACCGAGGCACAAAATTGATGCTCTGTGACTAAAATATCTCCAAATCCTAAAAAATATTATATTATTTTCTGTTATTCCTTCGTGAATGCATTGGTGTTTGAAATAGTGCATGTCCGAAGTTAAAATTTAAGTTATAGATTTTTCCACATTCCTTCATTTACAGTGAAGTACATGGAGAATGTGGCTTTCCATAACTTTCATAAATAAAACTTCTAATTTTTTCATATTTTAATTATTAGTAGAAACTGACTTCCCTGTTTAGAAATATATTAACTTCTTGTACTTTTAATTAAAAAACAAAACGTCTTGAGGTTACTCATAAATATGTTGCTTCCATTTTTTTTTTTTTACTTTTCATAAATAACATCCAGATACTGACTTTTTTCCTCTGCTTTCTATGAAATAATAACCCATGATAGCAAAATAGATTTGAGAAACTGTAATATTTCCTCTTTTTTTTTTTTTTTCACTTTCTATAAATGTAACGTGGAAGAACTCAAATATAGTCTACGGTGGAAACCTCTCACAAATTCTTTCCAAAGAACAAACTAAAACTTAAAGCTCACATTGTAAAATGAGGAAATAATAAGCGTAAGGAGTGCATTAAGTTGAGTGGTCATCTTTTTACATTCAAATGCATTACTTGCTCGTCTTATGATTTTGACAGGATGGTAGAATTGCTTAAGTGCATTGATTGAAATAAGGATTTCCTATCACTCCTTAAGGGATTCTACATAAATGTATAAAGACCTTTTCATAGAAAGAGAAGAAAAACACCAACAATTTCTATCATTTCTATTATAGTAAGCTTAATACAATATTGTAAATAATACTAACAAGAACTTAATGAATGAAACGTCATTGTGTGAACGAGCGACCCAACCCCTTTGTATCTCCATTGACTGTATTTCATACTGGGAGAGTTGGATAAATGAACCTTAACACCATAGCATAATCACTCGAGTCATAATTAAATCTTCTATCTCAATTAGTTAAACTACAAGGTAAATATAAGGATTTAAACGGACGTCCATTTTAAGATCTTAAAGCTTTGTATACACTCGTCTTGTGATGATGAAATCGTAATGGGATCTTACTTTTTTCAATAAATCTTACTTCATGTACTATATTTTTACTAACATGCAATTCAACTGAAGGGGAATATAGTTAATGGCTCTCTATATATGATATTAACTGAATCCACAGTGTTATTTTATCCAATGTGGTGTTATTACACTGACAACTCATTTATATCTCAAACTGCTTACTCAGGGTGTCTTTAAAAACAGTAATTCTGCTTGGATTTTGTCTACACTGTAAACATAATACCATATTCAGTATTTATTCATTTTTTATATCTGGGGCTCATTTACTTTAACTTTTTATCTAACAGGGTAATAGAGAAGTACTCTTAAAATACTTTTAAATCTCAGTTGGGGCTGATGTGCCATGGATTGGTGTCTTTGGGGAGCTGTGAGTCAGCTAGTGTTAAACTTATCTCGCAACACTGAAACTTGATATGCCATAATTCTACAGATAATTGACTGTACTCTCCAAGAGGTTCAACAGTCAGAGGAATTTTAGCTTTAAAAGCTGATTATTTCATGACCCGAACCACCAAACAATTCAGTAAGCTCTGTATTTCAACCTTGAAACTTTCTATAAGTTTTGTTCTTTGGCTATTTGACCATGTCTTTCAAAAAATACAATGATAAGTTGTTGCAACAGCTAAATGTATCAAACAGTGCCATCAATAATAAAAAAGGAAACAAAAATATTTTCACTATGTAAACACCAATATCCTCAAGATATGCTATTTTAACTTAAAGGTTTATTCCTACATGCAAGTAAATACAAATTAATGACTGTAAAATAACTCCTTTCTTGAAAGAAACTTTTGGCTCAATGCAGTTCACACGGACAACATAATGATTGCAATAAGGGAGTGAGAGGTATATCTTATATAGTCCCAGCTTTAAGGTCTCAATTATCTGTCAGTATTTGATGTGATCTGTCAGAACCACCAATGGGATCCAGCAATGACAAACGGAAAAGGCATCAGGTGTTCATATTAAGTTCTTTAAAAGCATTTTGTCTTAAATAAAAACAGAAGTCATCTTAAAGTTAGTATTTGAACACCCTGTATTAAAATCGGATTCATTCATATTAAACATAAGGACTGGGATTTAAGCAATAAATGACTGAATGAATAGAAGAACAATTACCATACATGAAACTGCTACTAAGCAATTATGTCTCTTCCCACATTGGTATAAATCCATAATGCATTGATAGGAGATTTAAGACAAATGCAATAGGATTGTCATAATGAATGAAGATCGAATTTGGATGTATGAATGTATTGGATTTATTGAGTGGTCCGTTTATTGTCACATTCATATTATTGCTTTTCAACTTATTATAGACAGAAACTGATTCATCCAAAGGATTCTGGGGGTGATTTTACTGATAACTTTTCTATTTGAATGTTTGGATTTATACATGTGTAGTAGATTCATAAAGGCTATTCATTACAGTATATAGTAGTCTGGTTAATTTCCTACCTAAATATTTGGATGAAATACTAAGTTAACCAGTTTACATAAATTTCATACATGGATGGATTTACCTAATATAGTTTTATGATCAAAGGTATGAGGGGACGCATATGAAAATTTCTTCTCCCTAAAAAAAAAAAAAAAAAAAAAACATTCTTTGATTCCATACACCAAACATTGAAAAGGTCATTCTCCTTTTGTACTAAAAATAATAAAACCCTCACTTTTAAGTGGGCATCTGATCTTCATAACTGATACATATATACAGAGATGCTCAGAACCTTTTCCCCATAAAGTACAATACTCCTTATCTTATACAGCGTCTAACCAGGAATCAGTAATCCCTCTTTCTTATACCAGTGCAAAGCCCAACCAAGTCATCAACACGTACTGAATTGATTGAGAGCTCTCCCAAAATTATCACTAGTACTACTATTACAAAAAAGTAAGAACCACCATAATAAAACAAATGATAGGGAATCCTTATGTGCATGTCTTTTCCAAGTCTATGAGGAAATATTCACCATCAGTGGTCGGTTTGGTATTAATCAAATGCTTATTTTTTTGTTTTTAGTGTTTTTTTGCTTGTTTATTTTGCAATAAGGTGCTTTACTCTACATTTTACGTAAAGTGATTTAAGGGCCTAATTTTCTGAATCCCTCTGATCCTCTCCTACACTGACTGATTCACATTCTTTTCTCCAGAGACAGGTACTTTAGGTTTTGGGCGGGGGGCAATACCATCAAAAGGCCTACGTTGCTACCTTGCTTGCCAAAGTGAAGGCAATATTAAAAAAAAAAAAAAAAAAAAAAACATTAAGGCGGAAAAACAATCAAAACATTGAAACAACATCAATACTAATTTAAAAGAACAGTGTCATACTGCCTTGAAATTGACATTGAAAGCTTAGGCCAAACCACTGTGCAATATTGTCATTCATAAAATGGTCACTATCATTTATTTCTCTTATCATATAGGATTTACGGTACTCTTTTTTGCTAGTCTAGTGCTTTCGTCACAGTCCACAGACAAAAGGAGCGGTCTGCTCATTGTAAAAAGAAAATTAAGTGTGTGTTTGGGGGGGGGGGGGGGGGGGCTGTTTTTCCTAGCCTCCGATGCAACAGCCTAATATAATTATCCATCCTATTTCAGACAGAAGCTGAGTACAATTGTTCAGTAATAATAATACAGTAATAGAACATAATCCATGTTAATTTACATGTATTCACCCATCATCACTGTCAACCCAATTGTGGCAACACCTTGATACATCAAGCATCCTTAAATTTACAAGATTCGCAAGGGCTCTTTTCTTTGGAGTGACCTTCCCTCCTTAAAACACCCCTCCCTGCCCACCTTTTCTTATCGTTTAACAGCTGTAATCCCCACCCTCTCACATTTTTGTCTACCCTCCTGAAATTCCCCACACTGGGGCTGAAACAGACGCAGAGCATGTGTAATTTGATCCAGCATGAATGGCGGCTAAATGTGGGCGTTTCCGCCACTTTCCTGCTAATTGCAATTGTCTGATTTTATTTTGAAATCTCAACATAGAGCCATGGCTGGCTGCGGGCGTCCACAATGAGGATGCCCCACACAGCAGCTAAGGGGCTAGGGTAAGCCAGGAATGAAGGGCCAGGGGGGTGGGAGCGACTTCAACCTGCCTGTGCTGTCACACAAACAGACCTTTATCCAAATTTCAGGAAGGCGGGAAGACGGGTGGAGTGGAGAGGTAAAATGCTGATCTCCACATATTAAAATATGCTGTGGTGAACACACACAATTGTTTTTCATTAATATAAAAGGCTGTTACAGAATCATATTGTGTCATTCTGTGCTGATGCACTGTATACAATATATTTTGCTCGCAAGAATGCTTATGTTTACGATTGCAGACAAATTCCGCTTTTTCTATCAAATGTGTTCTTAGAACAAAGGAGGCCCCTCTCCCTGGTAGGGATAGCTCAGAACAGCAGAGAGGGAACAGAGGGAGAAGAGGAAGGAATACGGAGGGGATCCTATTCGCCCAGCTGCACCCACACTCTGTGAGACCTGCCCCCTCCGCGCTTTTAACAGCGGGGTGGGGCAATCAGCAGTTCACTGCAGGGCCCCGTTTCACATACGGACCACAGTCCCCACACAGCTCGCACCTGGCCCATCCCATTTGCCTAATTATCAAAGCGTTGCTCCAGGCCGTGTCCAAGCACTCTGGGGCCCAAGCCACCGCCGGACCCAGACAATGCAACCCCACTAAGAGAAGCAAAGCATTGTGGGACAGCTGTGGTCATTACTGCCTTCAAAAACCAACAATCGAACTGTAAGGAGTGAGGGGTGGGGTGAGGGGTACTGCATGAAGGCCACTCCCTAAGAATTGAGAATAAGAGCAGAGGACTATAAAAGAGACGTCCAACTTGAGGTCACATTCAGTGTACCATGAAACACCTGCTCTTGTACAGCTCTGCTAATTACAGGGGAGACACCAAGCCCCTGAGAGCTCCCATACAAAGCTGCTATCATAGAACGAACGAGCAGAATGAAGACCACTGATTTAGGCTTCTTTATTTTATGTTTTTGACCAGTTTAAATCAGACTCTACTACTGAATTAAAGAACCGGCAAATGCTTTACTCAGCTTCTGTCCACACATCAAGGCTCCCTTTTATTTACACTCTGTACACCTCAAGAGACATGCTTGACGGCTGGAGGTCTTGTTTTGTCTCATATCGTTCAGCAATTGTGGCCAAATGACCACATAAGACAGTAAAGCGTAGATAAGGTGGCTTTGAAACAACTCCATCGGGGAGAAGTATCTCAAAACTTGCCAGATGGACAAATTCCAAGGCTTTTGGCCTTACAAATTAAATCAGTGCTTAAACGCCAGCAAGGGACCACATGTTTTTCAAGTGCCACAACAAGCGTTCCTGAACCTTTTCACTAAACAGCAGTTCAGCTCGGATTCGGATGCAATGACTAATATTTGAGTAATTTGACCAAGTAATATTATAAAGATATTGTTAGCAATTAGTTTTGTATAGCTTCCATCAATCTCTGTAAATAAAATGTAAATGATATAACCAAATATAAATAGTATTTCCTATGTATTGTATTAATTGTAAATCTGATCAGCTACCTGGTGAATTTTAACTAATTTCCCCCATTCTTTTTAGGAGCGACTGGAACCAACACTCTCCCTTATTAGTTATTTGTTAAAATTAATAATACCACCTATTTTGGATCAGTCACTATGGAATGAAAAGGGCAATTTCAAGGTATGATTGACAATCATATTAGAGACCAAGACGATTGTAAGGTGCGATGAAAATTCAATCTTTTTTTTCCTTCTTGTTAAGAACATATTGACTTTCTAGGTCATTTAGGTGCAGATTGGGTACCTCAACAATCATCCTCTTCCTTCTATATAAAACCACTTCATGGCAAAATAAAAATTTGAATCATAAAATGTTCACATTACTATCTACCCCTGCCTACACTGTGATTCATGAATGAAAAACAGCAGCAGTCAAAAAACTGAAAATGCAAGGTACTATACTTCTCTTATAAACAAAACCTTTATAAAATATATATATGCATATATATATAAAAGAAAAACTTAAAAATATTTCTTATACTTTTTAGTAAAGCAAGCAGCACCTTCTAAAATACCTGCTTGGTCGTTTTTAAATTTTCTGAAAAAAGACAACAAAAAACAAAACAAAAAAAAGTTACTTACGTATTATAATAATCATAATAGCAGTAAATAATTATTTAACAAACACTGATGGAAAAAAAAGATAAAAACTGACATTTCTACTGTTTTTTTTCCTAAGAGAATATCCGGATGGCCTGCGTCACCAAGGTGTGGCACACGGGGCACTCCGGGTGGTTAAGCTCACAGATTCGGATGGCACACTCCATGCAGAAGAGGTTATGGCCACAGGGCACAAGGGCGGCCGTTACTTTGCTCTCAAAGCAGGTCATGCAGTCCCGCACAGTGGCCGGGGGCGAGTCTGGCACAGGCAGACGGCCATGAAAACCCCCACCGGCTGAAGTGGGCTCACTGTGGGCACGGCGGGCCTGGGCGTGGGGTGAACCGGCCACGGCCACAATGCTGGTGACTGAAGAGTTGGTCGTGCTTCCTCCGCCGCAAGGCTCAGGCAGGCCTGGGGAGAGTCTGGTCAAGGGAAGGGGAAGGCCTCCGAAGCTCTTGGACCGCTGCTGGGCATAGAAGGCCACCTGTTTGGGATAGTCGGGGTCACCCCAGCTCTGGGTCCCCTCTGATCCAAAGTAAGAGCAGGGCTTCTCTCCAGAGCTTGAGAAATTGCCCTTGGTATAGATCCCCCCTCCCTCGCTTCCTCCTCCTCCAATCATGGCATCTGAGAAGTTTTGGCGGTAGCTGCTGGTGAGGGGCTTGCGCTGGCCCCCCTGCAGCCCCCACACCTGCTGTAGCCGGCTCTCCAGACCGCCGCTGCTGCCTGCCGGGCTGCTTCCGCCATCAGGCCCCAGGCAGTCATTCTCGTTGTTGTGGTCATGCAGGCCTCCTGTTCGGAATGCAATGTGTGCCTCGATCTCCTCGCGAGCACGCTCGGCATTGCTTGGTGAACCGGTTATCTCAAAGACAGGGTCACGGTCCCGACTAGGGGTGACAATGTAGGTGCAGGTCTGCTGTTGTATGCGTTTGATAGTGGAGCCCTTGGGACCCACCACCAGCCCCACCACACGGTACGGCACTCTCACCTGGATGGTGGTTTGGCCTGGTAGTGGTGTGGGTGGAGAGCCACTGAAGGATACACCCAGCTTGTTGCGGGATGCCCGGAGCATGGAGAAGTGCTCCGCAGCAGAGATGATTTCACGACGAGCCAGTGCAACATCCTCCTTACGGCCTGTGATCAAGAACACAGGCTCCTCTCCTCTGACAGGGGTTTTGATGTAAGTGTTGGTCTTGGCCCGCAGGGCTTTGATCTTGCAACCTGCAGACATAGCAGCAAAAGTTTGAATAAAACAAAAGGGGCATTATTGATTCAATTGTGATACACAACCAACGAAATATGCAATTATAAAACCTTGCACACACACTTTGGCAAGAGTTGGTAAGGTGGGAGGAAATTGAAGTAGAGGCTGCACAGAAAATGTTCAAAGATATTATTTTGGGAAGAGAGTTGCAGCGTTATCTACCATGAATGCAATGTTTTCAACAATTCCATTAGTGCCTTCTAATTTAGTTTGACACACAAACATAAAGTCTTAGAGAACTAACTAGCAATGACTGTAAGGGAGAAGGATAAGTGCAGCACTTGCATGTAAAATAAGTATCTAGATTCTATACCTTCCTTTCCTTGAGCTTAATGGTAATTAAGGCAAGACATGTGCTTCAGGTTTGTGTCGCAGATTGTTCTCATTTGCCTTTTTGCCGACTTGATAGTTAAGAGCATTTAAGGGAGAAACTCGATGTGTGAGAGTTCTGGCTAATATCATTTCATGTCAAATTACCTGAGGCAGCACCAGCATTGAAAAATAGGTGAAGCAAGAAATAAATGAATACCGTAATTGCCAAGTACATTCAAAGTCATATGTCGATGGCATCAAACCTTAAAGCAAGTATATGTTCAGGCATTTCTCTCACCAAGACTTGACCACTTGGCAAGCATATCTCTTAGGCGAAGTAACAATCATCTGTTACAGATCTTAGCACATATTAACATAATAGCCTAGGTATGCACATCAACTTTCATACTTTCCCTGATCTAAATTCATTTGACATTGTGGAACCTCATCATTTTGTTCATAACACTCTTATTAGCGTGGAAACCTTGACACCTCTGGCAAAAAGTTATGAGTTTTACTAATGTTGCCTCAATAACTATGTAACACTGACTGCACAATCCACCAGTGACACTAGGGATGGGGGGGGGGCTTATACTGCTGTTTGAGTTCACACAGCCCTTTTTAAAAATGTGTTAAAATGGTGTAATTACCACAATATAGTATTATTCTTGCAATGGATCATCCATAAATGAAATTAGTTCAACTATAATATATGTATATTTATTATAACAAAAGAATATTGACAAGAATATAGGAAAGTCGCATTTTTGTAAGTTATCCCTGAGTGCAGTTGTAATGCTTCAGGTGTAGTACAATGATCTCACTCCTCACTACACCTTCATGGCATGCATGTCAAATGGAAAGCATGCACTTGGTTGTTATTTTAATTGTGGCCTGCACAGTAAAATCATCAGTGAGCGGTCATTTTTATGCTGATGGTTACAAATATATCCAAATGGGCATGTGAGTCTATTGGTTTACATTCTGTACACTCTCAGGGTCACAAATGTGAAAATCGACACAGAGATGTTTTCTGTGTACAATACAAACAAGCTTTAATCTAGTGATGTAGTCAACATATTACAGAAGAAGGCACAAGAGCCTCCTCTGGAATCAATGCCTGTGACTTTGACAGAGGAGAAAACGATCATATTCGTCCCCCTTTCTCCGTGACGGGACGCTACACCACTTGCCAGATTCACCAGGCAGGCAATGATGCATGGTCCTGAGGAAGGAGGGGCGTGGAGCATCAACTAACGAAGGCCCTAAATCAAAAGCAGCTCATCTCCAATCCCCCAAATCAGCACTTCTTCTCAGTCAAGGCAAAAACAGTAGTTCTTGCTGCACTTGTGCTCACTGGGTCCACCCAGATGGCTGTTCTTCGGTTACCCCATTAAAATTCAAAGCTTACACTTCAGACTAACGAACAGGAGACGCAATGGGAGATGAGGGGGCACTTACAAACTATAGACATCAGCACAGCCACTAAGACTAATAGTAATACATACATACATACATGAATACTGTACATACAGTCAAAGCAGGTCATTTTAATACTTGTGGATGCTGCTTGACTTGTGATAATGATCTGCTTATCTTGCGTAACAACATAAATTAGGATGAAGTGATGTGTCCTACCCAAACCCACTGTCTCTCCCCCTCCCTTTGACTTAGGCAGCTATGTGGTATTGAAAATGTGCACTGAAGTGGAGCTCAGGAGGAGCTCTTGTGTGGGGTTCCTATGCACGACTCCCATTCAGCTTTTTAGATGCCTCTACTCCTCCATCCATCCAGGTTTTTCCTGCCCGTCTCTCTCATCACAGCAGAGTAAACAATGGGTGCAGCCACACCACCACATATAAATAGAAGGAGGGAAATTAACTTCTTGTTCCTGGTGCTGACAGAAAATATACTGATTTGAAACTACTTCTCAACTTTTGGCAGACTGAATAAATAAAAATAGAAAACAGACAATAGCCTGACAAATGCAATAGGGAACATAACCACCAGCCTACATAATGTACATACATAATGTTTTTCCACATAAACATGTGGAAAAACAAAAGAGCATAGGTTCTTTGATCCAACTTATCGCTGAGTCATGCTTCAAGACCATCCAGTATGCCAAGTGATGGTAACACAGTGTAATGAAGTGCCCCTCCCATCATCCCCGCACTTTAACACCTTTGTTTGACAGCTGCTGTCATTCAAGTTCATGTCCAGGTAAAAGAAAAAGAAGAAAATAACACCAGACTGCAAAAAAACATGTTCTGAATCTGGAATTTGACTTCCCAACTCCAAAAGGGGGAAAACGTGCTCTCTCCATTGTCCAGTTGTCACATGGGGCAGTGCTCACCATAAACAATGAACTGAATACATTTTAGTGGGGAAAATATATTTCACTAAAAGGCAGCTGTAAATATCCCAGCATAGCATCTGTGATGATTTTAAAAACAAGACTTGTTCATTTTCGAGCAAACAAGTCGAGGTGAAGCAGCATTCCCTCTTTGGCCATGTAGCACGTTGCGTTTTTTGAACAGTCTGGCGCGTTTCAGACGACAAAGGAAGCAAGTGCTCTCTCTCCCTGCTTCAGCGTGTGCGTGCGCGCGCGTGTGTGTCTGTGTGTGAGCTGACATTGATGGCGTGGATGGAGAATAATGCGCCCATGAGGCAGCGGTTGCACACATGCTTTTGTGTTCCCTCGCATGCAGTTCCATGTAATGAGTACAAAGGAGCGAACGAGTCGTAAGAACGTATCACTCTCCGACGACTGGATATGAACTTGAAACAGTGTGTAACAAGAGTGGGGAGCCCGACGTCTCCGTGGAATACAACAAAAAAAAACACACACACACCACTCCCTTTTCTTTGTCAATAACACCAGGTAATACTTACAGAACGCAAACTAAAACACAACGCTGACCACGGGGAAGATGTAAAATAGCTCCGTTAATAGCAGCATAACTTTGGAAGAGAGATTTTAGATTCTGAGCGGTTTTACCTTGTCGCCCCACTATTTCGGCCACATGTTCGGAGCTGGGCACGGGAACGCATTCTGTTATGTTGCAGCCTCGTCCTTTCGTCTCACTTGAGGAGCTCTCGTACAGGGCACATAACTTGCTTTTCCCTTGCAGGATCCCCGTGTCCCCGACACCTCCGACATTGTTGGTGTGGTTGTGATGGTTGTTGTTGTTATTGTTACTCCGGTCCTGCACTCCCGTTGTTGGGGCTCCGCCGCCGTCCTCGCCTTCCCCGAGCCCCAACAGGGACAACTGGCCCAACGCGACCCTGAGGGCACGGGAGTCGTCTTCTTCGTCGTCGGGCGGCACGAGGAGACCCTCGCCTCCGAAGCCGGAGCCGGCCAGATCCCCGCCGTAGCCCCCATTTTTCTCCATGATCCCTGCTAGAACCAGCAGGCTAGGCATGGCTAACAAAAGAGTGTGAGACAAAGACAAGGGAAAGAGACTGGAGAAACAGCACCCGTGCCGCCGCCTCCTCGCCCCCTCCTCCTTCCAATTCCCCCTTTGCGCTAGTCCCTCCCATAGACCGGCCCCCTCTCTCTCTGCCCGCTACACTTTCAATACAGTCTTCTTCTCCCAGGCAGCTCTGGGCGAACGGGACACAAGGCCGTCTGCACGAGATGGGCCAGGCTATGTATTGCTCCACCCCGTCTGGTTACACAGTCCCCCTCCTCCTCTCCCGAGCCGCCCTCCCGTTGTACCATTCCGTCTCAGGTTCCCCAGCCTGTGGCATTTCACAAAGCTACCCCGCGCCTTCCTTCACCTATAGAAAGAAAGAAGGGGGGTGAAAGAAAATTATCTCACCGTTTTCCTTTGTCCACCCCAACTACTACTAGTACTACTACCCGCCTCAATTGCATTCAATCATGACTTATCTTGAAATGCAGGGCACAGACTGCGTCTTATAGCGACTTATTATGTAATTATAGCGGGACGAATACAGTTGCGCATCATAGGTGCAGATTTTCAGACAGTCCATGCAAGTGTAGTGTACACGCGGCGGGCTGCTTTCAGTGGATGTAGAGAAATTGGTGCCAACTTCAGTCTAAATAGCCAATAGGCCCGCTTTAAAACACGATAATATTATTGCTATTTAAATAACTACAGTGCCGTGTTCTAGTAGCCTATCTATTTGGGGTAAAGGAACAGCCTTTGTCTTTCGGGGTAATATATTGCAGGCTACCCTATATGATGTCACACACGACTGAAGGAGTTAAAAGTGACATTTTGGGGGTCCGCCCACCTCTCTCGCCGTGGTTTGCGGCAGGTCACCGCGTTGTTGTCTCGGGCACCGCTGCGCATGGGGATGTTATGTAGGAGGGGGGCTCTATACGAGGGGATGAAAAAGGGAGTTGTCAGACAGGCGTTGCAGACCCTATGCAGCGGGGATCTTCAGAAAAGCGGCAAGCCCTCGTATATTTCCCGTAAACGAGGCTTTTGCAGCAGCCCGCGTGAACAAAGAACAGACTCGCGCAACAGACTCGCCAAGATGCAAAATGTCCTCGAGAGAAGCCACGCCTGGCCGCATGGTTGTACAACAATAACACAAAGACTCATGCGATACATCACCCATACATAATATCGTTAAATTGACAATACGAATACCATTTATCTTTTATTTTTTTTTATTGTTATCATCATCACCCAACATGTGCTTGTATTTATTAATAAAAGTCTGTCTGAAGAAATAGCCACTGTGTAATGTGGCAGACTTAGCCCCACTACTGCCTACACACTGTAGTGTAGAAGCATGTGGCTTTTATCCGTCCAGCATGGTAAACTCCGCATAGTATTCCAACTGTTCATCATACTTTATTTTTACTATGCCACAATAAATGCCAACGATGCACATTTCTCCTAAATACTATCACTTCAAATGAGACATGATGGAAACAACATACACTATATAACTCTGTAGGCTAATGTATTTTGCTAAATCACAAATATTATTGACTGAAAACCATCCCTGTGTGTTGTTATGTTGAATTGATTTAATAGTCTTGTTCAGATAATCTTCAACCCCACTGATTAAATTCAGTTTATCATTATCATAGGCAGCTGTCCCCCCACATAATTGGTTTACACCTCTAATAACCATGTGAAACAATGCCAAATATCCTCTTATTTAGGCTTATATGACAGATTGCATGACTGTTACTTATATTCAGCATAAATACCATATGCTCTTTAATAACACATACATGACACACATAAACACACATGACGGCACACCACACATACATACCATATAAGTGCATACAGACAGTATATCCTACACTGAGATCAAGAATAGAAACAATGTTGGTGTATAATGATTATGTGGCATCAGGCAGAAATACAGAGCAGGTGTATTTGCATGCATAATCACAGTCTAGACCTCCTCCCTGTGCCAATCAGTAAGGGTTTCTTTTTCTAAGAACATCTCCAGACGTGAAGTGCCTGGTATTAGGCCAGGGTTGGGGGAGAAAAAATATCACCCTACACTGCAAAAATCCTGAGTGTTGATTTAAGGCTAGAGAGCTTACACTCTCAGAGTTCAATTAAGTTTTTTTCAGCCTAATAACACATGGTGGGTTTCCACCCAGCATCAAGTACTAATTAAGGAGCCAAAGATGCACCACAATCAACACAATGTACACAAACATACTTTATACTAGGAGGGTTAAATTTACACTAGTAAATAGCTAGGTAGAAGTTTGGGGGGCCATGGTCAGGATGTCATACATGGGGACAAGGCACAAGAGGTCTTTTCCCTTTCCCTTTTAATGGTGTACCAAGTGAACCGATGTGTCCAAGACTTTGTCTGGCTCCATTAAATGGGGTCTGCTGGGAGCCCAAGGCCTCAATCAATAAACAGGATGGATAAGGGATAATGTTTCCCCACACACACCCTTCTCTGTCTGGAGATCTGACTGCATGTGGTTGTCGGACGCCCATTTTGGTTCTTTCTGTTTAGCTTCCTACCTGCCGCTCTCTCTGTCATACATATATTTGATCCAGGCCCAAACCCTAGAACTCTATTCTACCCATTGGCTCATTAATGTGAACAAGTCTGGTTTACACGCATGACCTTACTGCATCAATTTTGTCAAGGTACAGTCACGGTTACAGTGTGTGTGTGTGTGTGTGTGTGTGTGTGTGTGTGTGTGTGTGTGTGTGTGTGTGTGTGTGTGTGTGTGTGTGTGTGTGTGTGTGTGTGTGTGTCAATGTACATATGTGTGTTACACGATGCTTGTTAAACAAAGAATGCTGAGATCATGTTACAGTATACTTGCGAATAAAAAATACTTCAGTGATCTTGACCATCTGGTTGTTGGACCAGTGTCATCTCTCTTATTTCTTCCCGTGAAAGCATAGCTAGGTCTCTGGGGAGATTTGTTGGTTTACTGTGCCACAGAGGCATACAGTATACCAATTTCTTTGTCCAACAGCTCGTGGAAATACTGCATCCACCTATGGACAGTATCTGTCTTTCAAAAACTGGGTCTTAATAGGGTGTAAGAACATGTCAGAGAATCCTTAAAAGGGCACCTCTTTGACTTCCATGGCCAGGCAGATGTCCTTTTCACAGCATTTCTGGTGCCCCTGCTGTCACTTGAATGAAGCCTCTATGAGTACAAAAGGACGTGTTGGCCAGCCACCATGATCTGACATCATAGTGAACCAGCACTCAGGGATGAATGATGTAATATACAGTACCTCATGTACAGTAAATGATATCACATTTTGTTCCCTTACGTCAAAGAGATTAAGCACAACGAAGCAACATTGCTTTGTTGACTAGGGGTCTATGGCCCCCTCTTTTGTTTCTTCCCAGAGACGACCGGGTTCATATAGTTCAAAGCATTGACAGTGATGCAGAGGTGAATTTGTGCATGGGACTGTTTTGAATTAAACCGAATTGGGGCATGTTTAAAAGACGATCAGTAGTTATTAACAGTCATTTTAGTTCAAAATGAAAAATTGTCAGTACATCCTGGAATCGATCCTGCTTGTTTGCCTGCACAGGTCACAGATTTTTTACGATAAGCAATCCACAGATCAGTACATGTACAAACAAATACACAAAGTGATATGGGGATTGAGGGAGCTGGGGATATGAGTCAGGTGTGTATGACTTCATTGCTTTTCTTGGCTATTAGGTCATCCCCCCTCCCCCTCTCTCTTTAACTTATCACATTGATGCCAAACATCCAGTGACACGCTTGTGATGAGCAAGGATCACCTCACCTCTGTTTCCCTCACATCACGTGACCTCACACACATCACACAGCAATTACAAGCCTCTGGTACAGCGCGATTCATCTTCAGTTGCTTCAGCATCAGTTCAATACTCACTTTAATAAATAATAAATAAGTTGGCTCTGAAGAATGATATTTTGTGTTTTTTATTATAACATTATCCGATTTATTTGCTCAGTTGTCGGATATGCATAGGCGTCTTTATAATGTTGTATTTTTTTTTTATTAAATCGTTTATGGTTTAAACAAAGCATAAACAAGAACATGCCATGAACGCAAACAAATGTTCACAACTAATGAGTTGCCTATTTTGGTAGCCCCATTGTGTTTTGAAGGCAGTTCTCTCTTGAACATGAACTTGAAGCATGGCCTATACCTGGTCTACTCCTTTAGTGGTGGCATCATGCTTATATACTTGTAATGTAAAAAGAGAGAGGGGAAAACATTCTCAACCCAGCTATCTCGTGTTAAATGTATTCTGAAATAATATGTTGCCCAGCAGTTTGCATGGATTGGAGCAGAGTCTGGCTCTGGATTGGAGCAGAAGGAGAAGAACAGGTAAGTATGTCCGCCAGGTGGCGCTGCGTCATTGGTAGTTTGACCAGTTTGACCCAGTTAAGCATAATGAGGTGCAGGCCGTTGAAGTGTGGACTGTTCACAGTTTTGTCACAAACCAACACAGTGGGGGGGAGTAAAAGTAGGATTATTGTCGACTACACATTGAGCATATATGTTCAGCCTGGTAAGTTTTAAAACACGTGTATTCTTTCACAAAAGACACAAGTTGAAAATGTAACACACCAGGCTTGCTGCTTGGAAGCATTGTTGAATGAGTGTTCAGTTGATAAATTTGGGAAACCGAGGTTACAGCTATGTAGGTTGCTAGTTAAACCAGAGCCATCTAGTAAAGAGTTGCGACATTGCGGGTTCAGTAATTGAGCGCTAGAGGGAAGTTCATGCATCCTGACTGGGGACAGACTAGAATTGGAAATACATTGTTTTCAACGAAGGCGCCGAAAAAATAGATATTTTAGGCTTATGTGCAGCATGGCAACTGTTTTGCCATGCTTGAAAAAGATCATTAAAGCCTAGAACGAAGCTCATGCAGCCTGAACGGGGACAGACTGGAATTGAAAATACATTCAGGTTTTGCCCCTTTGTTGTTCACATTTTCAATAGTCTATGTAGAAGAGGCGCCATTGGACTGGTCCCACGAAGTGAACGGAGTTTGCATAGCTCTGGCTATACTCTTTAAGGCTCTGAGTTAAACCAGTGGATGGCGCTTATGCTCCTGAATGGCGTGGAGCTCTCAAAGCTTCAGCATCCCAGTAAATATACAAACTGTCATCGAATATGGATAATAATCTGTCTAGGCATACAAAAAGTGTTCTCAAAGAGAAAAATAGTTCGCACAACACGTTTCGAAACGCTGTCAATAAAATTCAACTGCCTGTGAGCTACTAAATGGTGTTTTATTAACTATTTTTCTCTGTATGTAGCTTTCACAGTGTTTAGCTCAGCACCCAAAAGAATTTTTTTTATTGATGTGCGTACTTTTCCTTGGTTTCATACAAAAATTGGTTACATTTGTTATTATACCAAACGAACTGGGAATTAAGCTTCCGCCCTGTCCTGACCAGAATGCCAATGCCATCCATGGATTTGGCACGAGATTGGCATTACACTGTTTCAATATTCTTATCCTCGTGTCCCACTGTCCCAGAATATAATTAATGTCAGCTCAGCCTAAACTTCTACAACTTCTACATAAAGACCCATCAAATGTGCTCTCTAGAGAGAGAGAGAGAGAGCTGTAAGAGTGACACCTTCTTAGAGCCACTACTTTCCCAGAATGCAGTGGATTTAATAAGAATGATTAGGTTATTAGATGATTTACTTTGATTAGGTTAATTAAGTACAGCGTTTATTTTGTCATTCTCATCACAGTCGAGGGAAACCAAATGCATTTTCAGAAGAAAATGAAAACCTGACATAGATGTATTGTTATTTCTAAGACTTTCTCAGAGATTATGTTATGTTATTATGCTTATGTTATTATAAAAGCATATGCTGCACGGTGACATCAGAGCCCACACATTTCAACTAGAACACTATCTCAACCAGGCAAGTGGCCTACCCACGGCTGAACAAAGGCAGAACTAGCCGCATTGCAACTCTAGATTCTTTTATTATTGGATTCTGGAATAATCTAGAGTTCATGATGGAGGATTGACTCCCCCATTGCCGAAATGGCATTGTCATCAGTGATCTGCTTGTATTAAACAACATGAAACTCACCGACTTTGCAGCTGTAGAGAAAGCTCTGTCGATCTTCAAAGGTTTTGTGCCATAAAAATCCACTGTAGACATATTATGAGCTACTTTCTGTCCAGGATATTCCTCAACAAACATCACAAGCTGCAGTCTTGAAAACAAAGAGCCATGGGGGAGTGCTTGTTTTATACACTGACACACACAAACAGCAGGTGGCAATACTGCGTGTGCACCGACCAGGTGTGCACCTGGTGTGTGTCAGTGTATAAAACAAGCACCCCCCCTTGGCTCTTGTTTTCGAAATGGCAGTTTGTGATGTTTGTTGAGGAATATCCTGGACAGAAAGTAGCTCATATGTCTACGGTGGATTTTTATGGCACAAATTTTATGGTGAGTTTGACGTTGTTTAATACAAGCAGATCACTGATGACATTTCGGCAATGGGGGAGCCAATGCTCCGGCATGCAACTCTAGATTCAATTCCAATTATAAAAGAATCTAGAGTTGCAATGCGGCTAAGGCAGAACATGATATTGTAGTGATGTCCAACTCCATCCTTTGTTTGTGGATGGAGTTGGACATCACTGCAACTGTTATGCAGGATTGGGTGGTGGCAATTGTATTGTTGCATAATATGTTGTTCTTCACGCACATAAGAGTATAAGAGAATGCTCTTACTCTGTAAGAGAATGCTCTTATGCTTATGAGCTGGCGCGGCAAAGGAGTGTTGTCTGGAGGAGTGAGTTGGAGGTGCTATTTCCAACCGTTGGACAGTTGTGGCACACAGCAGTGACACACAGAGGTGTACTGTATGTACGAGAGAAATCACACCTAATAACACCTGATTACACTTGACGTAACACCTGAGCTGGTGGAGACCTGTGCCCCGAGCTCAGGTGTTACGTCAACCCTCACGGGTGACGTAACAGTTGCACGGACAGACATACGGGTAAAGCATAGTCACCACCATACTGGTAGAGACAATAATGTCTAAATTGGGGAATAAAGGGGTAAAAAGTAGTGGCTACTGGTACACCCATGTGAAGTGAGGGGTGCTCTTATGATCATCTCCATGGCCAACGCAGTTTAGGTCCTCTCCTTCGTCTTCAATGTTTGTGATTGTTTACATAGCCTGGCCTAACCTGAAATGTATGGAATCATTAGAAATGGTTTTGGGGGAGCGCCATCCGAATTTGGACGGAGGTTGAGCTGATCTGATTTGATCTCACCAACGTGTCGTCATCCCCGTCCCCTCCTCTTTCCCTCCACTGCTGTGCTACGTTGGAGCGACGCCCACCCTGAAAATGTTACTCCCATTTCTAGGCCAGCCTGGACAAATTAGTTCAGGCTTTCCGTTTTTGCACAATGTGGACGAAAATAAAAGCCTGGGTGCCCAGGCTAGTGTTTACACAAACACTCAAAACTGGCCAATTTAATTATCAGTGACATTTTTAATGTTTGTATACATATACACACACACACACACACACACACACAAACACACACACACACACTGTGCGCGCATTGTAGCCTAACTGTACATGTACAAACAAATACATAAGGTGATATGGGGATTGCTGGGCTGGACAAAGGAGGGGAGAAACTCAAATGTGTGGTTGGTAGGTTCATGATTTTCATGATAGGTTCATGCTGAGGCAGGAATTTGAGTATTGGCTTATGGGGTCAAGATTTATAGGCCAAAACAGAGTGTGTTGATATAGGGCTACTATGAGGCTGATTTAACAAGATCAGTGTAGTAGTTTGCAAGATTAGCTCCAGACAGCGAGATAAGGTTTGAAATGATTGGTTGTAATTATGGAATAGTAATGAATGGAGGTGTAGAGATAAGGACAGTTTGGCAGGTATTGTGGCTTGTAAAGTATTATACTGTAGTATTCACTTACTGGCTGTAGAAGGAGGGTTTAAACATGGTCAGTTAACTCAAGAGTTGAGCAAAGTATTAGTAGTTCATATTTGTTCATATCTATCATCGAATATCCAATTTATTTATTTCTTCATAAAACATTATATACTGGCACTGTAATATACAGTAATTCCCAGAAAGCTATTGGCTGAATGCTCAATGCCTATCCTTAACACTTTTTTTTTAACATACTGTATAGCTGTTACAGTGTTTATGATGAACAGTCAAACATCAGTGGACAACCTTTAGATGATATTATGCATTAAAAACACAAGAGCATAAGTTGGAGTTGCAGCAGCTACCATAGTTTAAAGGAAAAAAACAAACACAAGAAATGATTACATTTTAATAACTGTGGCAATGCTGGTGCAGAAATAATCGTCCCAACAATTATTATTCCTCCCTATTGCCAATATGGTAGTGTAATATACATCTGTACCGGACCAAATCAACTGCTTGTGAATTGGTTGGAGTCAGGTAAATGTTGATAATAGACACACACTATGTCACTGTCACCAGATACAGTATCTGGTGCTTCACTTGGACAGAATTAGATAGTGCCCTTTGTTAGGGTTCTAATCAGTTGATTGTGGCACAAAAAGCCCTGCATGTCAACTTGTCAAGGACAAATCATGGCAACCATAACTGGCATGGCAACCAAGTGTACTTTGCCCAATGATAAGTACATATGTGGATTATTCAAAGCTGTGAAATACATTACCAGTTGAAGAACCTAGGGAAGGTGTTTCCGAAGCTCTTTTCTATACACTACTATCCAACAGGCATGGGATCTTTCATGTTTTAAAACAAGAATATCTGTCCCATCCAACAGGCATGGGAATTCTCAGGTTTTAAAGCAAGAATATCTGGCCCACACTACGTAGTGTGGGCCAGATATTCTTGCTTTAAAACCTGAAAATTCCCATGCCTGTTGGGTAGTACTACCCAACAGGCATGGGATTTTTCAGGTTTTAAAGCAAGAATATCTTGCCCTCTGCGCTGGAACTTTAGACATGTTAGACTTTGTTCCCCTATAGAGGAAATTACTACCTATGAAACGAATACTAGAATTTGCACTTGCATACCTGTCTTGCACCAGCCACCTAGGTGGCCAATGCATGCATTTTTATAATTCTATTATTTCTTTATATGTGCTGTCCTCTTGGAGTTCATTTGGTTCATGGAAAGGGGAGGGGAGTAATTCAGGCCAGAGCAGCAACGCTCACGGCTGGCATGCCTTATTGCTTGTCATGTCTCGTGCGTTGCATCACAGGCTGTCATGCCTCCTCTTGTCTCTTCTCTCTTGACAAGTGCCTCAGGTAGTTCATTCTGCAGTATCTCAGACAAGCTACATACCGGAATATTGTTTACTTGACATTCTTAGCTTGAATGTGTTAAAATATGACTGTATAACCAGGCTGTAGGTTAATGGCTTGGCTAACATTTGAGGATCCCATGAACTAGGATGACTGGAATCTGTGCCTACAGTGTGGTGTTTCACAGAAGAGGGTTTGTAGCCACTAGCCAGTAATTGAACATGCACTAACTGAAGGAGAATATCTAGCCGATGAACTACGTGTTCTTTGTAAGCAAGAATTCCATAGAAACACGAGGGCCAAGAGCCTGACACAGGGAGGCAGGAGGAAGTGGGCTGCTGAACAAGTAAACTGTTTGTCTATGGGCTGTGTGACTCAGGGCAAGGCCGCACATACTGCGATGATGCCTCCTTTCCACTGACAGGGCTGAGCAAGGGTGCTCCCACTCACCACAGTGCCCGTCCCATGCCCAAAAACAGAGAGGTCACCAAGCACTGTGTTTAAACACACACTCTGAGACTAGCATTTATTTCCATGGTGAGAGGGCATAAATCAGTCTATTCCCAGCACCAGAACTTCATTGGATCCATGATTCCATTAACTCCACCCAGAGGCAATAAATATGAGCCCAGTATAATCTTGGGGTTGAGTAGCAGAGGCTTTTAAGCTTTGAAGATGACCTGTGGGAATGTCATGCAGTGGAGATGTTTTGGCAGAAACCTGCGGATTTTTCACAGGCTTGATATACTGGTATATCTGGCAGAAAGGTCGATTTACTCCAATGGTTGAGACCATCGCTATCATATGACAGACGTGACTGATTTGCAGGTACTTTGTTTTTTTCTAGAATGGATCAATGTGCACTAGTCTTGTGTCTTGCTTTGGTCAAATGCATTGACGTGTTTATTTTTGCTGTTATAGAACATTCTCCCACATTGTCTTGCTTGCTGCCTATGAGTTAGACTAGTAGTTGCAGGTTTGAGACTACATGTACAAATTAATAATAACCCTGCTCCACTGCTTTGACTGAAAGCGGAAAATAAAGAGGCAAAAGTGGGGGCAGGAGGTAGAGGAAGATAAAGGCACAGACTGGTTCTCTGCCTCCGTATGCGTCTGTCCTGTGTGCAATGACTGTCTAGCCTGACTCCTCCCAGATTCCTCCCCTTCCCTCCTCTCCCTTCTCTTTCCACTGTTCACACCCCCTTTTCTCTCGCGCTTCAGTGCTAGGTACATGTGCAGTGTGAGACTGCAAGGCAGCCAGTTCAGGGCGCGAGCCAAAGGCACATACACACACACACCCACGGACAGCAAGGCAGAATTTTTTAACGGATCTCGTCCCGACACTTCTGAAGGGTATGATGCATACATACACACACGCAACACACACCTCGCATCTATCTGCTCACAGACTAAAATAACACACTGAAAACAACAGCTGGTAAACTTTTAGAAAGGCTGTATGCCGACTTAGTCTTTACTGAAGGCTGCAGTTGAGAATGAAGCTCACACACCCAAGATAAGGTTTGAAATGATTGTGACTGTTTTTATGGAACTCATGAATGGAGGTGTAAAGGTAAACACAGCCTGGCAGTGCTTGTAAATTGTTATACTGTAGTTTTCACTTTCGTCTTTCTGGCTGTAGAAGGAGAGTTTAAACGTGGTCAGTTAACTCAAGAAGACTTAAGTATTAGCAGTTCATATTTGTTCATATCTAATATCCAATTATTTGTAATTTGTAATATCCATGTGTATAGTAGAGTAGAGTACATGTTTTCCATGCTTGTACATGTGGTTCTTGCAGTGGGTTGGGAGGAATGGAGCCAAATATTTAATGTATTAACTCATCAACTTGGTGCAATACTCCATCTGATGATGGATGATGGGTGTCTTATTGGAAGTTGAACAGCAAGTTGATGTAAACATATAGTGTTTGGATGAATAATAACAGTACTTTTGGAATGATAACTAGATTTTGTTTATAGTGTGACAAATTCCAAAATGTAGTTTAGCACCCTCTGTTGACTTCATTGCAGCCCTACTGTTGACACTGCAGACGTTTTGCACAGAAGTCTCTGAAGTTTTTCATACAAATTAAAATTATACTTATGTTTTACATGTTTATTTCTCTTTACATGGAAGTCTGTTGACCATTTGTAACATGGTGCTAAATAAACTGTAGACTTCATCATCATCATCAGATCATTAGATCCAATGTTGTTCATAAAGATGTACATATTATCTATTATAATTGCATTACTATGACCATTACTATGGTCTGAATTAGAAATCAGATGCTGATTCTGAGTGGTGTAGCAGTAGACACACCAATTATAGTTAATGACTGGTGGACTGATAGCGGTCTGTTAGTAGTTCTTTGTAGCAAAGATGATGAAAGAGGGAAATATTGTTTGGATGTTCTTGTTGATCCTGAGATGGGACTGTATGTTTGGAGAGGCATTGTAATTGCATACAATTAACAGATGTGTGTGAAATCTGTGAACCTCATGTCTGTGAGAAATATGCATCACATTGACCTGAGCGAGTGAGGAGGGTTTAATAACTACAGCAGCAGCAACATAATGCTGTGTGTGGCCCAGTTTACTCTCTAAACCTTTTCATCTGTTTCAGAAAGATCACAAAGTTGAACAAAAGCAGGAGATTGTAAATTCTCCTATTATAAATAAAGGAATAATAACCAAAGTGTGTGATGAGGAAAAATAAAACAAAAACATTAACGTATATGCCTGGTCTCAGTGATCTGTACACAAGCTCTCTCCTTGGATATTTAATCATGCAGCATTGGATATAACATTAATTAAATCAAATGTTGCAAATATTCAGATGACTCGCTATGGAAGGATAGCCAGTAGAGTTAACTAACATGCACAACTGTAGTACTGGGCCTGCCAGGGCAGGGATCAAGTTCAAGGCGGGATCATGTCTTCAAAGCAAACTGCATCGATGCATGAATCACCCAATGATTTCAAATGACGCGTGTGTTGGGACAGGCTTCATAGAGGCTTCCAACTAACCCTTCCTCTCTCTTCCCCTCTCCACAGCCAGTGACTCACTTCCTTTCCCGCACCTCTCCCCAAACCACCTCTGATACCGTTACCATGGAAACGCCCAGCCACAAGCGCACTAGCCGTGATGCTACGGTCAGCAGCCCACTCTCCCCGACCCGCATTACCCGGCTCCAGGAGAAGGAGGACCTGTCTAACCTGAACGATCGTCTGGCCATCTACATCGACAAGGTTCGCTCGCTGGAGATAGAGAATGCCGGCCTGCGGCTGCGCATCACCGAGTCTGAGACAGAGGTCAGCCGGGAGGTAACGGGCATGAAGGCAGCTTACGAGACGGAGTTGGCCGATGCCCGAAAAACCCTGGACCAAGTAGCCAAGGAACGTGCACGCCTGCAGCTGGAGCTGGGCAAGATCAGGGAGGAGTACAAGGAGCTCAAAACCAGGTAGGAGCAGCATGTGGGTGGAGCTATGAATGAGGGTGGGGACCATTGTCCTGTAGTGAGCCACAAAGTATGGTTTTTGAGTGGTGCCTTATTATCAGAGCACATAGATCACCAACACCTTGCCAATACAGCTAGATGGCGCTATTCATATAAATTCTCATTCATACACTTGGTAAATGTGTACAGTATATGTTGTTCAGTGTTTGAGATATTCTATTCAAAGATATATTTGGAGGTTAGTCCACCAAGATGTTTTTCCTGAGTATAGAGTGGATATAATGGTTTAAAATAGTTGATGATCTATTTTGTGCCTGCACATTCAAGCAGGCTGTTCATCTGCTTGAGAGTTTAAATATTTTAAACGTTCGCATTTGGAAGTGTTTTTGGCAAACCCCTCACATTTTAGCTGGGATGAAATGCTTTGAGGGACACACAGCCCTAGCTTTCCTCTCTGTGCGTCCTAGATATTCGCTTCCCCTTTTTACAGTTAACTCGCCATTGAGCTTGAAAAAGGTAAACAAATGGAAATTTGGCATTTATCACACTATACCCGAAGCATGTACGAAAACAGATTTACGGACCCAGGATGTGGAACATGAAAGACAACCCATTAAGTTGATTGCATATTTTATAGTCCCATTATGTCTCCCCACCTGTTGAGGGATGAGGCATCCCGCACAGGTTTGTCTTAGGAATGTCACTCAGAATGCAATGTTTATCTTATTGTAAAGCCATCAACATGCCATCAATAAAGGTCCATTTAAGACATATGGACTTTGATGGTGGGTCCCAGGCCCATTCCATGGCAAGAATGCAGGTAGTATAGTGTAGCAACAATTGCAACAATAGAGCAGAACAGAGGAGGTGTAACACTCCCACTCTCCACCTACATGCATACCTAGTCATTATTCTGACACTCAAGCTAAGCAGGCTCACCAGTACCAAGGAATTCCCCCTGAAGGAGGTGTGGGTAGTTGTCATACCTTGCATTAGTAGAGCACAGCCCTCATACTGATTTTTAAAGGTGTGGAAAGTAGTAACAAGTTATAGTGGAACTTTAAGCCCCTGGGTGCTTTGGGGGTGACTCACATGCTACTAAGGACTCCACCTTTAACAAACAGTCTGTACTCTTCAGTTAAATTACATTCTTGGGGTCTATTCTACTATGCTTCCAAGCAGACAGAATACTCCATGCATGATGGAAGAATCTTGCTCAGACATGGAATTTGAATTTTCTCTTACTGGCTTTAAAAGCGCACAAGTTGTATTGTTTTATTCATTCTTGTATTTATGCATTCAATACACACACGCACACACACACACACACCTATTGCCAAAGGAACTTTTGAACTCGACCAGGTGGTATAAATTTACATTAGAGCTTAAATAAACTAGTGGTAGACAAGCCTGTGCAGCATTCCTTTTTGGGTTTATGATCTGGTCGGAAGTGGAAGATATCGTTGCATCATTAGACCGACAAGTTATTAGACTACCTCCTGTGCGACTTTGGCTCAGGAGGTAGAGCAGGTCGTCCAATGATACGTGTGTTGGTGGTTCAAATCCCAGCTACTCCTGTCTAAATGGCAAGTGTCCTTGGGCAAGATACTGAACTGAAATTGCTCCCGAATCCCGATGTGCTGGTTGGTCCCTTGTACTATGTTAACCGCATTGGAAAAAGACGCTATATACTGTAAATGCACCCTTTACCATTTACAATGATCCAATGTAAGTTCTAAAACTTCATTCCCTCAAAACAATTTTTCACAATAAAAGCCGCAGGCTACGAGACAACACACTTTTATTGGTAATAAACATTTGAGGGACAGGAAGTTCCAGATTGAGGGTACCGGCCCAATGACTACGAAACGATGACTACAACATAACAGTGGTATCATCCCTACTTGACCATATCAGTTAGTGACAGACCGACAGGGCTTTTCCTCTGAGGTAGAATGACAAGTGGTGTGAGGCTAGTGGGAGGCGGAAATTGTGAAAAGCAACAACATTCTCCTTTCCTAGCAGGCCTCGGCCTGCGGTGACTCCCTTGGAATGTCTCTTGGATGTTTCAAAGTACACTTCAGGTTACAGTGAATCTGAGAAAATGGTGATGCATTGTGTCCAACCTCGCTGTATCATGCTCCATCTATATTGCATGCACCTATGTGAAAATTAATCTTTGAAGTCGGTTAACATATTTGCTTTTTCTACATGAGATTTGAGTGCCCTGGCCTATTATCTCTGCATGTTTCCGTCCTATGCAGTGAAAGAATAGGCAGCATATTGGATAGAAGTTGTCTCTTGGCAAATGCTTTCAATTAAAACCTGTTCACGATGCCAAGTTATATCAACACACTAGGCTTTCAGTACTGAACCAACAACAAAGCCTGCTTACAGAGAGCACTTTGGAGGACTATGTTCTTGCAGTGCTCATGAAGCATGGGCTGTGAAGGGCATGCAACGTTCAATGAGTATTGCTGCAGGTGAGGGTGTGAACAGTCTGGTGCACGATGATCTTTTGTTTGCATTTACGTGTTTGGGCGTTGACCTTCAGTGCGGAATCAGCAGTGTCTATGTTCCACACTGAGAGTTATGGTGTGTTGACTGATGGCAGTCATTGTTGGGATTATGGGTAAAGTAGTTAATTAAAGATAATGTTGATTTTGGCTGGGGAAAAAGCAAACCTGTGTGTGTGACTGTGAGCAGTAACGGTTGCCAAAAGGGTATTGTTAGATTCCTCCACCTCTTAAGAAACCTCCCCATCTCATTGTGTTGTTTATCATTCCCAAGCTACACTGATAGACGGACTACATGACATGCACGTTCAAAGCTTCACGAGTCCCTTCGTTTCCTGAGGGAAACAGATCTTCTTACACACGTGCTGTCCAACGGCATCACTCCAGTGTGGGCCGCCTCTGTCTGCAACCAGTGAGCATGTTTGGTCAGTGTTTGGTTACCATGGCGCTCACTCGGGGGAGTCTTGGCATGGGCGTGTGACAGAGTGGTGACTCAAGTTTTTTCCTTTTTTTTTCACAGCCAGGCAGGACGGGAATGAGTTGGCTTTCTGGAGCCCCTCTATATACCGGAAGCACTAGAGAATATGGGCTTGTGTGTCATGGTTATTAATACATGCTCCAGGGCTATTCTGATCTGCCTGAGGTGTGTTTGCAGTGCAACAGACATTACTAGAACTTGATATGTCATGATTTATATTTTGTACAGTGCCCTTGGTTATCTCACAAGTTTGAAATAACAAAAATGGACAGCAACAGGTGGTTGTCAATAATCAGGTCTGTTAACTAAGCACACCTGTTCAGCCCCTATTTGTCAGTTTATATGAATTAGCATTGAAATGGCTGTCTGTCCCTTCCCTGAGGCAAGACCCCAAGCTCTGGACCTATAATGCTAACCTGTTCTCTGAAAACACAGTGAAAAAAACAAAATATTTGAAATGCTTGGTGTAAACATGTGAAAACAAGTTTTTATAACTACTTGAAGTGTTTGTCCTTTCAAACGGGCAGTGATCTATCACACCTATAGTTCATTTTTAATGAGACCTGCATTTTTTCTGTACGGGGAAGTCAAGGGGCAACAATACAAGCGCAGCTGCACATGACAAGCACGCTTGCTCTTTACATGCACACACCCGCGGCTCACCAGACTCGGACAGTTGTACCCCTCTTGAGCAGACCTGTGGCAGATCTATCATTGATGCATGCAACATCTGCAGCAGAGCTAGAGAAAATAATTTAAAGATGCACTGAAATGGAGGACATTTTACTTTGAAGTTTCCTGAACCAATCAGAGCTCGCATCCCTTCAGGCTATGGGATGTAAAGAGAGCGGGACGGCTCTACTCTGACCTATACACACGCAACGCATGGTTGTTTGTTTGCAAAAGTCGCTCAGCTCTGCCACTACTGTTAAGTGGCTTATTTCTACCATATAATGTTTCACATATACAAGTACAGTATATTCCAACGCGATGATTAAGTTTAAACCGAGTAA
>CM076967.1:19890860-19986603 GCA_039105355.1 Benthosema pterotum
TTAGTTCATGCATGTGGAGAGGGGAGGTAAAAGTCACTTTTACATAAGTAAATGCATGAAAATGTGCATGCACAATGCGCATTCACACACATTTTGCGTGTGTGCGCATCTTGCAGCACCCCATAGTGAACGTCCAGCACCTCCTATTGTCAATATCTTCCCGCGGCCATGCTTCTGTGCATATTTGTTCCTTTAGCTAGCACATAAGCATGGTGAGGTGGAAAACGCATATGTCAAGGTTCTAAATATGCTGGATGATTTACAGTCGAAGAGCATTCATTGTTGGATTGAATGCTCTCTGAATCATGAAAGATTTTGGTTTGGACTTCAACAGACCAGAACTTGGTACCAAATGGAGGTTTTGGCAAGGCTAGCGTTTTTGTGTGACTGCAGAGTTTATAATTCAGAGTTTCCATAGAAGGTTAGCGGGTTCTTTTTACGTGCCAAGCTGGATGAGTCACTTGCTCACTGATGGAGTAAATCAGTTTATAAGACGATGCTACTCTGGAACCACACATGCTAAAATAGACTATATAAACAAATTCACCACTTTTTCTCCCTTTAGTATAAATGAGGAGGAGTTTGCATTTGGGAAGCTGGTGAGGTGGGCGTAACCTTAAGTGTTCTCATCTGGTCACTTATGTAACTTCCATTTGATTTCCATAACCATGAGCACTCATTTACTACCCAAAACACTGGAGATGAATAGCCTGCCAGGAACATTTCCATCTAATCCAAACAGGGCACACTGTGTGTATGGAAGCAGTTCAATAAATCGGAGGCCTACCCAGATGTTTTTTGTTAGTGATTGTTCCCATTTATTTGTGTTGGTGAAGTGAGTTTAGAAAAAAGTTTTTTCCAAGTGGTTATTCAGTGTTCTGTTGAACCACTAGGGGAAAAAGGGAAGATGTTGTTTAGAAGGGATCTGTGTTTCTGTGCATTTTTTTTTATTTGGAAACAGCGGGAAAATGTGCTTCTTTTTCACAATCTTTTCGATACTTGAGATCGCATTTTGTGTAGTCCTAGGCACATGCCTATCTACCCTTGGGCAAAATTGTTTCAAATATCAAAATACAGGTTTAGCTTACTCTTGCCCTAGGATACTGTATTTTTTCCACATAAGGACAATACAGAGAATATCACATAGCCTACTGCAACTAGATAAAAGTAAAAAGTATGATCAGTTTGATATATTTTCTGTCTGACAATTTGACTTGACAAATGAAACTGGTTGCCCAATTTGTTTTTCTTGTGTTGTTACTTGTGCATTCCTACCAACCAAACTAATCTCTGTGGTAACGGTGTCCCACAGATGCCAGCCTTTTATAGATTTGCGTGCGAGCACAGTGCACACCACCGCCAAAGGCAAGACATGATCACAGCTTGGTGCTGCTTCAAGTTAACTTAATACATTACTACAACGCATTTATCAGTGGGCTCACATTTCTAAATCCAGCCCATCCTTATAAACTCAGCATGGGGTTTGTTTGCTTGTTTATTTACCTACTTGCATACTCACTTTTGATTGCAAATCAATGCAGCTGGATGGAGGACTGTGCTGTAGGAAATGAGTGTAGTTGGTAGCTCTCTGAGACATTTACTGGTCCTATACCAGTAACCAGATCATGGTGCATAATGCCACATAATCAATGCATAATTACCATAATGAATGGTGTTGGAAATGTTCATGAATGTAGATGGATATCTGTGTGAGCAACAGTATTTATTTTAAACATATTTCCAAACTCCAGTTCCCAGCATTTAATACTAAACAATACATTTTAATCTATCAATAACAGACTTATGCAGAGAGATGCTGGATGAAGCGCCATGGACCTATTGATAAAACTGGTAGATTAGTTGAACTCTAAATATGTAGTGAATGATCTAATCATTTCAGATCTTGATATTTATACACAGCATGTGCTAATGAGCTTTCTGCACTACAGTGTCATTGAATAGGCCATGAAGAGGTCAGGCTGTCTGTGTGTTCTTCCCACTGACTGCACCTAATCACCTTTGGATAATGTAATCAGGCAGCAGGAAAAGCTAGCCGTTATGGTTGCAGATACGCATACAGTACAAATACCAGGCACCAGGCTTCTGACTCACACACTGATGAATCATCATTTAATGAGTAGCAGGGACGAAGGGCTGGGCCTAACACACACACACACACACACGCACACACGCACACACACACACACTTCATTTCATAAGAACAGAGAGCCTTATCTGATCATGAAACACCTTCCATTTCCATGTTGACTTAAGTTCCTTTCAGACAGAGAGCAGGTGACACAGACGTCGCCTGGATCAACGACAGGACTGCTCATGAGACATGTGACACACAAAAAAAGCAGTATAACAAAGTGACACAATCCAGGTCCATTTAGCCTCAACACAACAATTTATAAGGATATACAGTACATCAATATTATTTACATTTAATTTCATATTTACGGTAATTGTAGAAATTGTTCCAGTGGTGAATGCCAGACTGTACTTACCACGTATATTTGTAGGGCAAGTACAATACAACTTGCAACTTCATTGTTGCGTATATGATGTATGTGTAATTGTGTATTTGAAACACATACACACACGTGTTCTACATCACCCCAGTGGCAGGTGTCAAGTCTGTCCAATTGCCAGTTGTCCAGAACCGACAAAAATACCTCTTCCCAGATCTCCATCTAGCGGTTGTCTAGAACCCCAACAAAAGGCAAATGTTTTTAAATCGTTTGAGAAATCATTGCAAAGCACTCAGATGATAACAGCAAGGATGGTAGCATGTAATTTTGAAAGTACCCTTTATTTGTTGGCCTACCTTTTAATTAAAGTAGCTCATACTTTTCTCTTATTGCTTATTTAGTTTCACAGCAGCAGCCTGAAACAAGTTTTAAGTAAGAGACACAGCCTTCTCTGTCTGTCTGCTTCTGCCTGTTCTTGTTCATATGAATTGGGAACCCAATAAGATTTCTGTCATGATAGTTGGCATGCGGTTAACTTCAGAGCTAAACTCACATGACATCACATGAATTAGAATGGATGAGTGACTCTTAGAAAGGGAATGCATTACTGTTGTTGATTACTAGGGATTTATTTACAGCTCTTTTTCCTCTCTGTTCGTCCCTCCTCCAGCTCTGTGCGGTTGTTGACTAGATGTGCGTGCATGTGTGAGTGACTTGAGGACGATTAACAGCCCCAGCTATTGTTGTATCTGTCCCAGAAGAGACATAAGAAAAAACATTTGCAAAGCATTTGCAAATGCCTTTTTTATGTGTGTTGTTGCGCAACCAGCTTGGTGGTTGTCCTTAGGTTGCTTTTGCATTAGCATTGTGTAGTATGTTCCTAAGAATTATGCTTCTAAGATCCCTATTCATTTGGGTGTGATTGTACTGTGTATAGACTGAGATCTAAGTGTTTTTCTAGTTGCATAGCCTGGACCTGTATAGTTTGGACCTTTGTTCTGTTGAAGTGGCCCACCAGCACAGTATATATACTACACGTTTATTATATACATTGGATAAAGAGCCAATTCTATTCCTGGACCACGTGTGTTCAAGGAGCCCCTGCAGCTTCCACCATGGTCACTTTTTCCTCTCAGTGTTCATTTGGAAGGCTGGCATGTAATTAGTAATGGAACCTTAAGGCAATCCATAAGGAACCAGGGGATCCCCTGTTCTCTCTGTGTTGAGTCTGAGCAGTGAGTCATCATGGAATTCCACCCACACACGTCTGCCAGATATACAGCATATGTCTGTCTGTCTGTCTGTCTGTCTGTCTGTCTGTCTGTCTGTCTGTGTGTGTGTGTGTGTGTGTGTGTGTGTGTGTGTGTGTGTGTGTGTGTGTGTGTGTGTGTGTATGTTTTTGGTATAAAGTGAGGACACACACGTGCTTTCCACCTGCAGAGTGAGGACCGTTTGGGAAGTGAGGACATTTTGCTGGTCCTCACTTTTTTGGGGGATAGTGAGGACTGACTTCATATTTAACCCACAGAGTGAGGACCTTTGGAAAGTGAGGACCGGGCTCCACAGCGCCCCCCTACAGCGCTGTGGTTGGTCGGTCGACCGGTCCTCACTTTCCTTTATGCTTATTGCTAAGCATAATGGAGCTATGTTGTGCCAGGATGCATAACCAAAAATGGAATAAATGGTTTGTACTTGACATTCACAATTCTTCATGGCCTTGAACATGCTTGAATATAACTTCCAATAATAATTACAGATTAAGTTATAAGGTTCAAGGTTTCTTCTTTGTTACTTCTCACATGCAGGTATATAAGAGCACAATTCTTCATTCAACATTGTACTATGTCATTAATATACCTTTTGAGTTGTTATAATAACATCATATTGAGTCACTACCTTTTCTAAAGTAATGCAAGGAAAGCAACGGACCCCAAGTCTGATGAACTGTCACCCCATGTACCAGTTGCAAGCGATTTTCAGTAGTCCTTTCTTCCGGGTCGATTTTTATAATGGCAGTCTATGGGAATTCCGGGGGAGCTTCAAGTTCAAGATCGGTATGATACTGTGGCTGGTTATGTGCCTTGTCAGCTGTTTAATTGCTGAAGTATGGAGCTTAAACTGCAAGGTCGGCGTCTTCACCTACAGCCAGGACCAGCTCCTGTCACTCAGGCAACCAGCCAGACCAGGAGACTCTGACTTCGACTCGCTGGATAAGTATCCAGAATTTAAAAATACCGGAACACGAAAATGGACTAAATTCAAGAAAAGAGGATCGAGAGGCGGAGTGAGAGAACGGCTAAGGAGACGAGGCAGCAGACCCCCCTTGCCGGTAATAACTCTTTTCAATGTTTGCTCGTTGACCAACAAGAAAGAAGAAATACGCGCTATGCGTCCGCTTTCCCGTGCAGCGAATCAACCCGTGCTGCTTATTGGGGACTTTAACTCTTGTGACTTGTCCGATCACCTCCCCAACCTACATCAGTATGTAGACTGTCCGACGTGCTTGGCACGCACTTTGGATAAGTGCTACGGCAACATACCCGATGCCTATAAAGCCACCTGCAAGCCTGCCCTGGGGAAGTCAGACCACAAGGTCGTACATCTTCTTCCACATTACAGGGCTCGGCTGAAACGGGAAAAGACAGTAAAAAAGGAGATTGTGACCTGGACAGAGGACTGTAAGGAGGAAATGCGATGCGAGCTGGAGACAGATAGAATACAAGGATAAAGTGGAGCATCACTACTTTTCAGGAAATGCCAAGAAAGCATGGGAAGGTTTAAAGGTGATGATGGCCAGGGACTCTAAGCAAAAGCGCACCCCCCTGTCACACCCCTCTCCATCCTTTGCTAATGACTTAAATCTTTTTTAGTCGCTTTGATAATAACGACTTCAGTACAGAGCGTGATAATGTGTGTAGGTCCATTCCTGAATAGGTCCCTATTACACTTAATGAACATTGTAACTAGCCTGTCCTGTATCAAGCCCAACTCTGCTCCTGGGCCTGATGGCCTGAGAGGCAGAGTTCTTAAAAAAAAAAACATTTATGTACTTAAAGGTATTCTTTTGGAGCTTTTTCAGTACCTGCTTGATTCTTTAACTATGCCCAACGGATGGAAAATGTCTTGCATTGTACCTCTTCCCAAAAAGCCTGGAGCCACTGAACTGAAAGACTTCAGGCTCATTGCCCTTACCTTTATTCTGGGGAAATGTTTTGAGAGAGTATATAGCTCGACTAATAACAGAGTCTGTTTCTAATTGTTTTGATCATCTACAATTTGCTTATAAAAGTCAGAGGGGAACTGATGATGCAACTGTCAGCCTGGTCAACACCTTGACTAAGCACATCCAGGTTCCCACCCACTATGCCAGGGTCCTGTTTATTGATTTTACTTCTGCTTTTAATAGCATGCAGATACACACTCTCCTGCAGAGACTCATTGATATAGGGGTTAATGGTGGTATCATCCACCTAGTCAAAGACTTCCTCTCTAACCGTCCTCAACAGGTCCGTGTCAATGACACCCGCTCTGACATCACTGTGCTTAACACAGGTGCTCCGCAGGGGACAATACTATCACCTTTACTTTTCTCCCTGTACACTAATGAATTCAAATTAGATCAGGAGAAGTTTATCTTATCTTAAGTTTAAGATATGGCTTTGGTTGCCATGCTAAAAAAGGGAGAAATAGTGGGGGAAGAAGCATTCAGAGGACACGTGTCTTCTCTCCAAAACTGGTGCGACGTAAGCTCCTTAGATATTAATATAACAAAAACAAAGGAACTGGTTATTTATCAAAAGGACCCTGTGCAGCCCTTTAAGATGAAGGGACAAAATGTAGAGATAGTTAACTTTAAATACTTAGGATCTATTGTTGACAGCAACCTTGACTTCAATGATAACACAGATAATATTTTTAAATCCTGTAACCAACGTCTCCACTTGTTGCGCAGGCTCAACTCCTTCAGAGTGAGCAAATACATTATGGAGACTGTTTACAAGAACCTCATAGAGGGAATCATGACCTTTAACATAGCTATGTGGTATGGTAACCTCAGCAACGACACCTCTCATCCACTCCACAGGGAGTTCGAATTACTCCCCTCAGGTAGACGTTATAGAACACCAAAGTTTAACCGTAGCCGTAATATTTTTTTAAAATATTTTATTCCAAAGGCTTGGTGCAGTATTATGCCTTGTTGTGCTCTTCTCTGCCTGTTAAGATGTTTTGTGTGTAAATGTTTGTTGCTTGTTGTTGATCTTGTTGTCGTTTTTAATGTTTTTTGTACATGAGACTGAGAAAAGACAAATTTCCACTTGTGGACAATAAATAAACTAACTAACTAACATGTGTGAACCAGATTCTGATGAAGAAGTACAACAAATTCATAACTGCCTACATGTAGTCGCAAAGGTCCCCAGCTGACAGCTGAGTCCCCAGCTTACAGATATTAGTTGTAATTTGGACACCTACGGTAGGCCTAACAGAGCTTTGGAAAGACAGATGGTGCATTTTACTTGCAACTAGTATTAGTATCCATTACATCAAGCACATTATTACCATCACATCACACATTATACTATCATTGGGATACTTGTTTATTTGTCATTATTTATTCTAATGATATAATGTAATGATAATTTATTTATTCCTTCATCTGACTATAAATATAAACACTTAGCCTATGTTGGCTATATAGCTGCCCATCCTGTCACAAACTACAAGGTTCCTTCACAATTTCCCCTCCGCTCCACAAGGAGACACAAGTTCAGTAGAACCCCCTTTGCATGGAACCTACAACCACCTCACTTCCTGTCACAGTCTACATACAGGCCTGGATCCCCAGGCCCAGTATTCTATTGTCTCCAAACAATTCACAGCCAGCAGAGCCTGCTGTGTTTCCTACAAACTGATGATGATGCCATGCGTCTTTGAACATTGATCTATGTAAGTCCAAATGCCCTGACTCTGATGTTTATGGATGGATGCATTTGATTGAGATGTGATTTGGTATATTATATTATGAAATTACTTTTACTTGGCTTGCTATTTATTATTTGAATGCTCTATTAGGTAATATATTAGACTATATGCAAGTATTTAAATGCCATATTTATCTTCTACTTTAAGAGAATATTACAATCTGTTCCTTTTATAGAACCATGAAGAAGGCAATAGGCAACGCACGTCGACTGATGGGTGCTGGGTTAAAAGAATACTATGAAAATGGATGGAGCCCGCACACCAGATAAGGTACAAAAAGACTTTCTTTATTTGGATCGTCCAAATAAAGAAAGTCTTTTTGTACCTTATCTGGTGTGCGGGCTCCATCCAGCTTGCAGCAAAAAGCAGCAAGCTCATAAAGTTTATCCAAAATAGGAACCTTTGATTCCTAAAAGGTACCATAAGTCATTTGGGCGATTTGGAAAATCCTACTGGATGTAGCAGCTTTCTGGACTGAAGTGGTGGGGGGGCTGCACAGGGGCAGTGATTAGAGGCAATTCTACTCCACTACATCTCATAGCCAAACATAGCCTCATTTACCCACTACAATTATATACTGTATATGGTATAGTAAGTGATTTGTGTGATTTGGGAAACCCTCCAGTCCTCCTGGTTACAAGATGTGCACATGCACATACTCTACAGTGGGGTGAAGTGCAACAGTGCCCACCTTGGGGTACAGTATACACTGGAGCTGTGTGTAAAGTTGGTCTGACCTCTTCAATAGCTTGTTTCATTTATGCTCCGAGTTGAACTGTCAGCTAGACTGCACCCATCCCCCACTCCACTCTACTGTAGCATTCTGTAGCAGCTTTACAAAATGCTACAGTAGAGTGGAGTGGGGGATGAAGGGGGGGGGGGGGATTTGCGCAGGTGCATTGATTACAGGCAATTCTACTGCACTATCTCAGAGCCAAACATTGTATTAGGCTCATTTCCCACTACAGTTATATAAAAGGTATAGTTAGTGATTTGTGTGATTTGGGAAATCCTCCAGTCCTCCTGGTATGTGCACATGCACATACTTTACAGTGAGGTGAAGTGCAACAGTGCACACCTTATAATGGAGCATTTTAACAGAAAATGTTTTTGAACCACTTACTATACCTTTAAATCCTTAATGGTTTACTTTGGAGATATGACTTAAGCATTAACCACTTCGATCCTGTGCATTTCGGCCACACTGGCTACTTAACTGTAAATCAACTGATTTGGCAGTGTACCAAGTACAAAAAAAACAATCAAACAAAAAAAAAACCTTTGGTCATCTTATGGTCTACTCAGTCTCATGTGAACACCCCAGTCAGTTAAAATGGTCACCACGTATCTAAATACTGAATGGAGTAACTTATAAACAGTCTGGGGTGAAACACTTCTTTAATAGAGCCCAGAACGGCGCCAAGACCAGTTATTTTCTTTTGTTTGTGAAGGCTTTCAGTTCAGCTCCCACATCACCACAAGCTGACAATAGCTGATCTAAAAGCTCACAGCGCGACGCAGACACAATGTGCTGTGAGCTTGCAGAGCTGCTCTATTTTCAGCATGGAACACGCAGTAGGACAGGGGTCTCAAACTCATTTTTATGATTCTTAGGGACGTCCAAATAACATAAGTTAAGTAGTTCCAATTTGATCCGTTCAGTGAATAGAGTGGACTAGTTGCTGCAGGAGAGAGCACCAGCCAGGAAGCACCAGGAAAGCAAGGGTTGCTGCTTTCCAGAAAGGCATACTTTTCAATATGCACTAATATATAATAATGCACATATGATCGTTGTAAAAATGTACATCATGGTTTCTTCATAAGAATACAAAAAGAAAGTTCCACAGGTTTACCAAGGTCCAAGGTGTGAGATACTGTTCCAAATTCCAAACTGTTCTGCTCTGCCCTTCATAGAGTAGAGTGCAGGGTCGTTAATTAGGCTGTGTTGCTACATTAACGACCCAACCGTGGCAGTATGGGGGAAGGGCAGCAGTTGAACTGAGCTTACAGAAACTACAGCAGTGAATTGTTCTGACAGGTGAAAGAAAAAAATCTGAGTATCCTATTATTGCATCATACTGATTTTTGCCTCACACAAACATCTATTCTAACCACATAATATAAGTGTATTTAAACTGGCTAAAATAAATATTGATAGAAAATGTTTTGGATGTGATATAGTAGTGATTCTTGTAGCTTGGAGTCACCTCTTAAGAATTCAAGAGGGTGCCCACTGATTATGCCTCGGGCATTTTTAATTATTAACCCCTTAATGTCCAATATATATATATATATATATATATATATATATATATATATATATATATATATATAAATCCATACAAAATAGAGTTGTATGGTATTTAATGCAAGGGCAGTTCAGGCTCAAGGCCTACTGTTCCAGGTCACAAACTGAGTGTTTGTGACCTGGACATACACCTGGACTACATATATTTATTGTGGATTTGAAAGTTTGAGTGTTGCAGTGATTATGAGTCGGGCTGTGTGCAATAATAGAACTTATTAGGCCTATACTGGGCCTTTAATTATTATTTAATTATTTAATTATTTGCATGATTTGAGTTTTGTTTGCCATGATTACTTTATTTTGCTTTATTTACATAAGTTACTTCCTTTGATTTGGAGTGGTTGATTTGCAGTGTTTGTTTAGTTTTGAGGACTCAGTAAATCTATTACTATTGTTTGCCTATTCATCCGCCCTAGAGCATCATGATATATATATTGATATGACCTAATATAACCCCCGCTTCCCTTCTGTATTTTAAAGTAGTCTTTCTAATTGTGAATAAACTTTACACTTTTGATACATCAGCCGCTGGTTCTATTCATACGGAGCCCGTACCTACAGTAACAGTATATGGTTCATGCTATGGTTAATGTATTTATAGGATCTCTCACTCCTATTTGTGATAGTGGGGTTGTTAAGTCATAATTGACCCAGTGTTTCACTGTCAACAATTAACCAGGAACTGTTGGATGCAGTACAGTGCTTGTGGGCAAAGTAAAATAAAAAAAATCACGTAACCATGCATTCATCTCTGGTCCTATGTCAAAGAAGCAGTCTTATGGGTGGTCCGGTAGGCTATAGGAAACAGGTGGTGAATAAATCTTTAGCAGTCTGCTTATCTTCACCATACTGGTATTCTGTGTGGTTTGCCAAGGTTAACCCACTGGGGCTTTCAAGAGGGTTCCCTGCCTTCAATTGTGATGGCATACCCTATTTTTGTGGGCCTGGACAATGCCCGGCCATCACCCACTCCTGCTTCCAAAATCTTGTTAGCCGAATGTAGTATTATGCAAGTATAGGGCAGTGCCCGATTAGCTGGGCTGTTGCATGCTGGTTATTTCGTTTGGGGCTACACATGCATTGACAGACAGGTCCTCAGCGATAGAACAGAGCTGAAACGGTCACCAAGTACTGAAGTGCAAAACTACCTCCCCAACCTTCCCTCAGCAGCATTCAGCAGGCCGATGGAGTTAGGGACAAAGGAACATAAAGCAATTCTTATGAATGAGTGGGGCTTGCAGGCGCCCAGACGGTAACAGTATGTACTATGTACATATAGAGGGTGAGCTCTATCAGCTTGAATGGACTTAACTTTAGGGACACCTGCTTATTATAGATGTGGTCTAGGCTGTTCATTTGGGTGCCAAACTCACAAGGGAGTTCTTATCCTTGACGCTAAGATTACCAAACCAGCAGATAATCAAGAAAGTAATAATGGACTCAACATAAGCACCATAGAGCAGTTTCATGATAGTTTCATCCACATTGAACTTAGCCAGTTTCCTCAAACAATGTAGGTGCTGTCAACCTTTTTTGTACAACATGCCAGTGTTGAGGTCAAATTACAATTTCTCATCGATGATTGTGCCAAGGTACTTGTAGCTGGGAACAAGCTCAGTTTGTCTGTTAACAACAGTGCTTTGGGCAGCATATAAGGAGGAATAACAATACCGAGATCTCCATATATTGGCATAAATGTGACAAAGACAGATTAGATCTCAAATATCTGCACCACAGGGTTGAAACGTATATGGGTTGGCTGTGGTCCTTCAGTGCATGTAACAATGTGATGTTGATGTTCTATCAGTCTGTAATGGCTAGCTCGCTGTTCTTTGCAAATGCACAGGGGGTTACATACATACATATATATACATCTATTATGTTATCTGATGATATCTTGCTTGCAAAGTAATTGGTGTCATTAGTAGTGACATGGTACTGACTCCTACAAAGACTAGTGCTAGGATGAAGACATGGATAATATATATAATACATAGATAATAGATAGCTCTATATATAGCATTTGGCTGCACCTTCATGACAGAACTTGCTTTCCTGACCAACCTGTTATTGTTGATTATGTCTTGGGCAATGTATGTGTGTTTTTTTTTGGGGCATAGTGAGGACCGGTGTGGGTTTTTAACCGACAAAGAGAGGACATTTGTATGTATGTATGTATGTACTGTATGTATGTAACTCCCGGTGCATTTGCAAAGAAGAGAGAGCTAGCCATTACACACTGATAGAACATCAGCATCACATTGTTACATGCACTGACGGACCACAGCCAACTCAAAGGACAATCTACTCAGGCCCTTAGTTTAGAGGGCATCAGAATTGTTAGTCTAGTCCGATGCAATGCTCCCATAGTGTCGGTCTGTACGCCCTTCTTACTTGCATGTGCTCCTTGTTTAGCCATTTAAAGGCCACTAAAAACACCCTGATCATCCAATCCTACACATACTGAAAATACATATGAAAACTATGTGATGATTAACACTGATAAAACTGAGGAGATCATTGTCGATCCGAGGTCAGATTGTAATTAATATCCATGACCGTAACATCAACCAGGTCTCCTCCTATAAATACACTGTGTTCCAACTTATTATGCAAATCATGTTTTTGTTTGATTTTCCAACATAATTGATGCAAATGTTATCAGCATAATTTTCAAGTCATTAGCTGTCAATTTATATTTCAAATGTTATTGAACAAACCTCCTAATGAAAACAGAATTTAGAAAATAAATTAAAAACTTGGAACAGTGCGTTTCGCACTGTTCCAAATTATTATGCACATCATAGTTTCAAGACATTTTCTTGTTTGTAAAGAACTGAAAATAGTAATTTGTTGAATTCATAGCAATAAGGAGGTCATATGTACTGGGGAAAAAAAGCTATTTCAATCCAAAACATGTTAACAGGTCCAATTACATGTTAACATGGGACCCCTTGTTTGATAGCAGCTTGCGTCCATGAAACTTGTGAGTTTATGGAGAGTTTCTGCTTGAATGTCTTTGCAGGATGTCAGAACAGCCTCCCAGAGTTGCTGTTTGGATGTGAACTGCCTCCCACCCTCATACTGCACATTTTTCAGTACAGTCTTGTTCAGTGATGAGTGCCGTGCAACCCTGGATGGTCCAGATGGATGGAGTAGTGGATGGTTGGTGCATGGCCAGTTTAGCCACCATGTCCCAACAAGGCTGCGACGTCAGCAATGAGGTGGCGGAGTCATATTTTGGGCCAGAGTCCTAGGGAAAGACCTGGCCGGCCCCTTTAGATCTTTCGCTCGAGGATGCTCCAGACATTCTCATTAGGATTGAGGTCAGGGGGGGTGGGGTGGGGGCCACACCATGATATTTTTTTCCCCTTTTATGCCCATAGCAGCCAATGAAGCTGAGGTATTCCATGCAGCATGAGATGGTGCATTGTCGTGCTTGAAGATGATTTTGTTTCAGAAAGCATGATTCTTCCCTTTTGTACCGTGGAAGAAAGTGGTCAGCCAGAAACTCATCATACTTTGCAGAAGTCATTTTCACACCTTCAGGGACCCTAAAGGGGCCAACCAGATCTTTCCCTAGGATTCCGGCCCAAAACATGACTCCACCACATCCTTGCTGCCGTCGCAGCCTTGTTGGACGGCACTCATCAGTGAACAAGACTGTTTGAAAATTGGTCTTCGTGTACAGTATGAGGTTGGGAGGCAGTTCACATCCAAAAAGCAACTCTGGGAGGCTGTTCTGACATCCTGCAAAGACATTCAAGCAGAAACTCTCCATAAACTCACAAGTTTTATGGACGCAAGCTGCTATCAAACAAGGGGTCCCATGTTAACATGTAACTGGACCTGTTAACATGTTTTGGATTGAAATAGCTTTTGTTTCCCAGTACATATGACCTACTTATTGCTATGAATTCAACAAATTACTATTTTCAGTTCTTTACAAACTAGAAAATGTCTTGAAACTATGATGTGCATAATAATCTGGAACAGTGCGAAATGCACTGTTCCAAGTTTTTAATTTATTTTCTAAATTCTGTTTTCATTAGGAGGTTTGTTCAATAACATTTGAAATATAAATTGACAGCTAATGACTTGAAAATTATGCTGATCATCATTTGCATCAAATATGTTGGAAAATCTAACAAAAACATGATTTGCATAATAAGTTGGAACACAGTGTATGAGGAGATTGATCAAGATGTGAGATGGCACATACATGTATCCTGTTGTTTAAAGATACAACTGCACCTACTTTCTTCGTAGATTGATACTGTTTGGTGAAACGTTGGTTTATCAATGATGAATATGAATATAGTTTCTTAACTCTTACATAGGGCTAGCATATAATCTTGATATGCTAGGCCTATATCTTGAGATGTTATCTACAGCTGGCTTGGTAACCTGACTGTGAAATATATAATATATTTTTTATTCAACCTTTATTTAACCATCACATGTCTCTTTTACAAGTGCGAACTGAAACTGATCTGTTTACCAAGTTGAGTGAGAAAATGTCTTAACATGTGGGGACCGGAAAAAAAAAAATCAATTTGAGGACCCCCTAGAGGTCCCTATCATAGGTTGAGAACCTCTGCCATAGATACAATTGTAACAGTACAATTTTCATTCAGCAAATCTAACACAATCCCTCACTTTGCTGAGAGCTTGTGATGTTGTGAGCTTGTAGATCTGCTATTTTCACAATATCTGCCTTTTTCCATGTGTATTATTTAATGTTTTAGACAATGTTTGACCACTTTGCATGGCATCATTTCACATGATTTTGAGGCAATAATTTAACTCATGCAGCTAGACTGCTGCTGCTAACCGAAGAAGAGCGGACTGCTGTTTTGAAAAGGATGCAGGAATTCATACTGTCCAGAAAGGTTCCCAAAAAGGAGGACTGTCTGAGGTGTATCCTCAAAGAATCAGTATTGTGTAAGAGGTCATGGAAGGACATTAAGTTCTTTGTTTACAGTAGGATACAAACCATCCAAAGGCGTGGGAAATGAATCTCCGGGGCAAGTTCCTGTTAGTATATTCTGATGGCAATACTTTTTTTTTTATTTATTTGCACTGTCTTGAAATAAGTTTATTTGTTTTATAAATTTGGCTGGTTCCCTCTCCTGGCCTCGGCTCCAATGTTGCCAACTAGGCGCATTTGTCACTATATTTAGCTTTTTTTCAGACCCCCCTAGCGCCAAAATTAGTGAAAATATTCTGGTGGAAAATCTGGTGCTTTTGAGTTGGACCGAAATTGGTTGACAGTCACCAGAGACAAAACCCTTGTTTTTCACCATTTTTACTTCTATGATAGAGTCCTCCTTCCTTCCTAGAAAGGACCATTGGTAACCAAATGGACCCCTTATAGATCTGTAACTGAGAGCATAAAATGAAACCAAATGGACCCTTACGGTCCATTTGGTTTCATTTTACGCTCTCAAGAGATAAATTATATTATATCTGAATTACCTAATTTTCAAGAATCGACACATTTAGAAGATGTAGAAGAAATGCTATTCTGACAAACATTTTACCACTTATTTCACCTAAATTAGTCTGAGGGACTAAAATCAACATCAAATGGTGGTCCTTGGCTAAAATGAGGAATAAATAATGGGCCCTGATATGAAAATGGTTGAAACCCACTACTCTAGTGCATTTGGATTTCGGCAGTTGGCAACACTTGGCTTGGATCATCCCTGGGAGCTCCCTGGGGGAACGAGGAAGAGGCCTAACAAGTTGTTGTTGTTGTACGCAATAAAAGGAAATGAAACCATCTCTAGATTCTCTACATCAGTGTCTTTCCACCTCTGGAACGTGCATGTATATTAGTGTTTACATTTATCTGGCTCCATCACAATAGATGCTGATTCTGGAAGGACGTGTGAGGGTATAGTGACTTGTAGTAAATTCAACATTTGGCTCTGAAGACGCAAGTAAAAAGTGCTCCAACTTCTCTTGTATTATAATTGTTATATTCAATTTGTCCCACTGCTGAGCATAGGGCCCTTATACAAAGAACTGGCTTACACACTAAACCCACAGATGGCTCCATCCCAAAGGTACTTTATGGTAGGTTGAATCTGCTTATACATATGTGTATCTACACAAGAGGGGGGAAAAACAGGCAGCGCAAGTTCAAATTAAATGTTTCTATTCAAGTTGAACAAAAGACATGGCTTACAGGTCTATAGATGCAGTAATTTGTTACATAATTACATTTTATCTAAATACTTTCATTATTAACGCTAGTTCAGATAAGCAACACACCAACATAGAAATAACTGTTAAGAATCTACAGCTTGTGGCCGGTCCTCACTATGCCCCAAAAACAAACAGGAGTGTGTGTGTGTGTGTGTGTGTGTGTGTGTGTCCTCACTTTCCTGTTAGAAATATTTTTTTAAAAAGAGGTTTTCAGCTAATCTAAGTGAGTGTTTGGGATAAGGGTGCCCCCAAGTGTCCAGAATGACCCTTGGTATTTTCGTAAATCAATCAGAAGTGGTGGTCCTCAGTTTATATGGATTTTGGGAGGACCTCACTTTATACCAAAAACAAGGATGTGTGTGTGTGTGTGTGTGTGTGTGTGTGTGTGTGTGTGTGTGTGTGTGTGTGTGTGTGTGTGGGGGGGAGGGGGGGGTTGTTCATGACCATTTGGTTACATTTGTACACTGAGTTATAAAAGGATGAATTACCGCTATTTTGTTATTGTATGAATACAGTACACTCTGTATACACTCTGTATGTATATATTCATGCCTTGCATGCTGTATTGTCTAAATGCAGTATGTGACGTGATATTCTATAAGTAACATACTAGATGATAGATGAGTCAAATGCATTCAGTCTGTCTTAACTTTAGTATCCCTTTTTAAAAGTGATGATATAAGTCAAAATCAATGATATTTTTCTATTGCTCCTGTGCTCTGTATGAAATACACTGGAAAATGTTCACTCTGATGGTGTAAATTGGGTCTTAAAATGTCATCATTTGAAATGATGGAAATTCAACAAATGTGGCAAAACAACAAAACAACTGTACATCTTTGGTTTGAAACTTTGAATGCTTGCACAGCTGATCTCAGCAGGAAAGGTGATTGAGGCATGATGGGATATACTATATTACTCCTGGTCCTGAACCAGCTATAGTAATGATAGATGCAAATGGAAATTGTAGTGTTGTTTAAACACATATGTTACAGCTGTCACCAGGTGTCTTTCTTTATTTTATTTTATCTTTATTTATCTGTTCTAACTCTGCTAATCAAGAATCATTGGTTTCAATTCAGACTTTGGTGTCTGTCCCAGTTGTGCACAATTATCATATACTGGGGCATTTGTTTTGTCAGAGAGTTGTATACCCCTTTTAGACTGTTGGAGCCTCCAAAGTAATGCTTCTACCATATTGTAAAAATTATAGGCTAGATTTTTCCATCAGGAGTATATGAAAGGGGGAGCTTTTCCACATGTTTTGACTCTGAAAGTGGCGGGTGGGGGGGGGGGGGGGGGTGACTTTCACAGAGGAAAGTCTACTTTTTCAATCGCGCGCACAATGTAAACGGCAGAGCCGAATTGGAGGCCTTTGGTTGTCATGACAACGTGACAGCAAAGCGTGGAGGTTTCTGGGCTTCTCTTCTGTTCTCTGTGAGACAGTCTTCATCTCTCTTCACCAGAATGGACAAAGATAGCTGTGACTCATCCTCCAGACTTGGAGCTGAGCTGACACATTCCCACATTCCCCCTTTTCTTTCTTTCTTTCTTTCTTTCTTTCTTTCTTTCTTTCTTTCTTTCTTTCTTTCTTTCTTTCTTTCTTTCTTTCTTTCTTTCTTTCTTTCTTTCTTTCTTTCTTTCTTTCTTTCTTTCTTTCTTTCTTTCTTTCTTTCTTTCTTTCTTTCTTTCTTGTTATCAAAATTACCTTGTGCTTTCCTTTTTAGCATTCGTGGCACAAGTAGGAATTGAAACTCCTGAACCTGGTGATGTTAGCCATAGTGGCATTGCAAAAACAATGTGAATTGATTGGATTTTCATTTTGTCTCTGCGGAGAACAACGTTTGCACGTTCCAAACCTTATTGTGCCAGTTCCACTGTGAAATCAACTCAGCCTTGTTTTAATATTCAACAGATTTACCTTTTTTTACTTTGGTCAGCACAAAACGGATGGTGGTAGGTGGGAAACCATGCAACAAATTGATTTGCTACATTACTAACAAGAGGACAAGCAGCTGTCTGAAAAACACCCCGATAGGTTTGGTGTAGCAGCAGCAGCTCCTCAATAGCAAGGCGTTTCAAGCTTGGTGCTTTTCCTCAGACAGCAGATGTTGCAGTGTCTGTAATGCTTGTGTCACTTGTGTCTTGTTAGCACGACTGTCACAACTACAGTCCTTGTCCTGCACATTACATGGTTTGCACACCCCCTGCTTTTCATTGCTGTGCTTTCAGTGTCTTGTCCGCTGTCGTTGTTCTTGTATTTATGTGAATTCTTTATTTAGAGGAGGCGGCTTGGTGTTGGCTTGGTCTACTGTTGCACAGTAGGCTGTCTATCATTAAATCATGGTTCTCAAAGTAGGCTTCAGGTATCCCCAGATTCCCCACATGTCCGTTTGAGGGGTTCCTGAGGTGTCCCCTGCAAAATTAATAATAATGTTTCCTGTTTACCTTTCATTGCTGCACCAGCCAAGTAATCCAACACTTATTACATAATATACCTAAATATTAATAGTGTGACGTGTTCAAGTCTGTTGTTGACATGTGTTTGACTTAAAAGCTTTGATGGGAATGTAAACATAAACTGAAGGGGTAATTATGCCAAGACTCTGTGATGTAATCGCACCATTTTCTATTGAATTATGTAAAAAGGCAGGGTGGTGCACAGAACAGATGAGCGAGCGAGCGCGCACGCACACACACACACACACACACACACACACACACACACACACACACACACACACACACACACACACACACACACACACACACACACACACACACACACACACACACAAGCGCCTCACGCATACATACAGTACATTCAGTTACTGCATGCAAAATAAATGCTACACACGGTTTAACTGCATGCCAACACATTCCTAAACATACAGAAAGCTCCCCTTGGGTGAGCATTCACAAGCACACATGCACTCACATGAGGTTTCCCCATGGCCTCCCATTGTGTATGTCAGTGTTTTAAAGCAACATCCTGGAGCAGGATCCTGCACAAAGTGCACATGCCTGAAGCAAACAATCAGGAAAGCACAGTTAGATCAACACATTCCAAACCCATCCATCATAATGCATGTGAGCTTTAAATCACAGTAATATCACTTTTGTCTTTTATTTGAATTTCTTTTTGATTATTTTCGAACCTGCGGCACACTGCCAGGCCAGACCACCACCCAGTGTGCACGGAACGTAATCACACTAATGCATTGAATCTATTATGGTTTATGTAGTATATTAGCTGAAATATCTAAACCAGTCACAACAAAACCTAGATGGCTTGATAAGCACACCGGTGAGTTTCCAGTTTGTGCACGCAGAGCGGACACACACACACCACACACTTAAACATGCACAAAACCAGACTCAACATTTTTCCCCTACTCCATAATAACTTAATGACAAGTATTATAGACACTATAAAATGTTCCAAAATAACAGCAGGCTCCCGACCTCTGGAAAAATTCATTACATACAGGTAAAAAAGGGAACTATTGTATCCCAAGGGGGAAATACTTTTCTGCATTCACCTACCAGATGGCTTAATCCCGAATGACCGACCTTTGGAGAGCTGTCCAGAGTTATGTGTCTTGTTGTGTCTTGTTCAAGGATGCTTAAAGCAACGTTTTTGACACAGACTGTCCATGGTGGTGTCAAAACTAGGGACCTCCTGATTGGTCTTAAGATGGTCTTAAGTCTACCCATTCAGCTATGACCGCCCACTTAGCCTATAGTAGTCCAAAAGAACCTCGTCCAGCTTGTGGTCGTTAAAAACTGTTATGTTGTTCAGCTGGTTGTTAAAACATCACCAACTGTAACTGTAAATCATTCATTTTACACTGGTTACTAATCAGCCTGTCTCATATAGGCATGTTTACTATCGATTGATGCCAAAAATTGTATGTCTGCTTTGCCGTGGCTCGCAAAACCCTTAAGTTCAAGTAGTTGTGGAATTCACGGAATCCTTCCAGATGGTCGTGTGTGTGTGTGTGTGTGTGTGTGTGTGTGTGTGTGTGTGTGTGTGTGTGTGTGCGTGTGTGCGTGTGCGTGTGTGCGTGTGCATGCAGCGTTCTGTACATACAGTATGTAATATGTCTATGTCAAGTGGCTAACTGGGTGTGTCAAACCTAGTTTGTGAAACAGCGACTCCATTGTTGTCCCAATGTATTGCAGCATAAACGTGAATGGAGGAAAAAAAAAACACAGTTCTGTGTGCCAGTGTCACTATGAGTAGATGCACACTGTTGTAGTACTGTTGTAGTCATTATAGATAGCCTGGCCCCGCCCACCCCAGCTACGTCATCACAACGAATTGTGCTTCCATCTGGGTCGGGTGCATAGAGTAATACAATATAGAGAATGGACTCGAGCGATAGCCCCGCCCCCTTGCCGTTCATTTCAATACAAGTTGCTCAGTGGTACTTTGAAGCACCCGGAAGACCGCCGGAAGTGCGCCTATTTCCGCATTTGACCACCAAAATTTGGTGGTCAATTGCGGAAGTATTTCTCCATGAACGCGCCCGAAGCAAGGGATTATGGGAACGGAAAGGATTCATGAACGAGCGCCGTCGAGAACGAGCAAAGGAAAAAAAACATCAAAAAGCATCAAAAAACAAGCTTGTGGGTTTGCATTGAGCTTATTATCTGTCATATAATACATCCGTTGTGTTTTGAGGGGTAGTATATGACGTGAGGACCGGTGGTTCATTCAGAAACCAACTACAAATACAAATACAAACTGCCCTGTCCGCGTGCACAAAGCAAACCAGCGTGTGTGCTCTCGGGGCGTTCGTGCATGAATTCCACCCGCCTGCAGTACCAAACTTGGCCACCAGTGTCGGGAGCTTCAAGCCTGGAGGCGCTGTCGGCCGATGTGGTCGGGTGTCCCAACCGTTGACTCTCATTACAAAGAACTCACTCGCTGAGTTGTTGATTTTCAAAGTTGGAGACCAATGAAATGGCTGCGTTTTACGTAAACCCACCTCACGTCTCCTGATTGCGCTCCTGATTGGTGCGCTGATGGCTAGTGATTGGTTAGAGGAATCTGTCTATCAAACAGACAACCTACGCCACGGTAAAGAGATTCCAATCAGAGTCCCAGACTCTCCTTTGTAGAGAGTTTGGCAGGATCCAGGCAATTAAATAGAGACCCTGTGAGTCAATGTCATACAAATGTTGTTTTCCACAGCATTGACTGTATGTAATCGTGCCAGGCATACAGTACGTGGCGTGGTCAATTGACTTGATGCAGAGGAGAATTTTGCTTCTGAGAGCTATGTACATGAGTGTGCATGCAGTTTTCACTTTCAAAGCATGCGTGCGTGCGTGCGTGCGTGTGCGTGTGTGCGTGCGCGTGTGTGCGCGGAGGTCAGGACTGTGGGGTTGGATTTCACCTCTAGCTTCATAAATCACTCAGTCTAGTTAAACACTGGCCTGCTTGGGTCCGCCTTTGTAATCAGAGAAACAAATGGGCGCATCCATACACAGATGGCTCTGTGATGGTGGAACAGACATGAGACATTTGCTGTAGAAGCAGAATTTCAGTATGGTGTTGTACAAGCAATGTGTACTGTACTGTTGTATTAATCCGCTTGTAGATCTGCTATTTCTGAGGGGGTGCTAGCCCCTACTACGTCGAGATTTTGGTTATCGTTCACAAACGTAAACAAACATTTCCATTTCCATTGAATGGAGAATGTTACCTCAGGTCTGAGCAATAGCCAGTGTCTATTATACATCATGAAGTATGCTTTTTTTGTAACATTTTAGAAAGTATTTGTGTCTAAATGTGTCTAAACATGCCCAAAATAGGAATGATATATTGTTAAAGAAATGTTTATGTTTTAATATAATTGGTGGCCTTGTGGTCTCTCCAGTTGGAAGGAATTGGCATCAGTTGGGCCTTAATGTGTGTCAGTGGTGGTAACATGTGTGTTTGTGTCACAATGTCAGAGGTGTGTGCGTGTGCGTGTGTGTGTGCGTGCGTGCGCGTGTTTCAGGGGTTGGCATGTGTGCAAGCAGTCTCTCGTTCTCCTACCAGATGGCTATCATTAGACACAATGAAGAGCAGACCACAGGGGCCAAATGGAATAACGGGAGTCCATTTCCTGGTTGGCTCATGTGTGAATCGCCTATACTGCCACCACACTCTGTACCCCTCCCTCTACTCCCCTCCCTCCCTCTCTCACCTCATTTTCCCTCCCTTTTTCTCATTTTCTCTGGGCTCTGGTGTTGGTATTGTTTTTTTTTCCATAGCCAGATCCAAGTTTTGTACTCCAAATTACCTCCCGTAGAGAGATTGTGTTAGAGAGGAGTCTGAGCACGCAAGTTCAAGCACATCATCATGCACAACAAACACGCATGTGCTAAATTCACCGCAGATTCCCAGGAGAGCAACAGAAAGAGAGAGAGAGCTTTTTGTGGGCACGGATTCTGTATTGTGGCCAGAAACAGTTGGCTCAGCTGACCTGACAACAACTGTACTGCGCACAGTTGTTGGTCCATACAAAGGTTTTTGTGTGCTGTCCATTTCATGAAAATCAGATCACACCCATGTGCAGTGAGGCACGCTCTTATAATTTTACAACATCGATTTACAACATATTTGTTTATTCAACAGGTGATATTTGTTTAGGAAATGTTAGAAAAACAAACTATATAAAACATTTACAATTTAGGCATTTAGCAGACAGTCTTGATCCAGGGCGACTTGCAATGGTAAAAAGTTTACAATTTAATCAGGATTTACAATACATTTTACAATATACAATGAAGCGCTAAAAAAACATTGTAATACATTAGACAACCTATGTCATTTCAGTAAGTACTGTGGGTTAGTATGTGAGTCATTTGATATATGGACATACCAGTCAGATTTGACTGATGACTATCTCTATGTATATTATACACCTATATATGGACATATCGGTCAGGTTGATTTTATCTAGACAGCTGCCTATCCGACTGTCTCAACACCAGGCACCGCTCTCACTCGGGTGCGCACAACACGCACACCAGTTGAAGTCGGTCTAAAGGACACATGTGTTTTTAGCTTTTTGCCTTCATTGATTGACTACTAGGCCAGCGGGTGCCATATGACCTAGAGATTTTATTGTTGCATTCTACATTTTTACATTGTCCTTTACAATTGCCACGTCTAGCGGCCCCCACTTTGGAAGGAGATTTTGTCCAACAAAGCTAATGACAAACTAACTGAAGCCCATTTGAAATAAATGAAAATCTAGCTTAGCTACAGTAGGACATTATTTGGCAGTGCCTCATACTGTTGGAGCAGCATACTAATCAGAGGCGTGTTTACAATAGAGGCAAGGGAGGCAGCTGCCTTCCCAACTCCCCTTTGAAAAACACCGACTGAGGAGAAAAGAGAGGAAAAAAAACACCAACCCGAGAACTATTAGGGGGACTCGAAAGAAGTTGATACAGCCCGACAACGCTTTGTTCCCACTCTATTTAAGCACAGTGTCATTCATTAGTACCACCCTGTTAAAGCAAATAACAAGCAAATTGTGACAAATTATTTACACATATTTAAACCAGATGGTATACTGAGAAACTTTCGCTTAAATGGTCTGCCTCAGAGCAATTGTGTGAGATTTAACTTAAAGGTAGGGTAAGTGATTTGAAAGTCATCCTGTAGTACCAGCCTGGTGCACTAGGGGCGCACAGCAGTAGCTACACTATGTGAACCTGCTGCTCGATCCTGATTGGAGGAGAATTCACCCTCCACCTGGGGAACTTTTATTAGCTCCTCTGCTAACGTGGGGGAGGGGGAAACGCCATATATGGTCTGCACCCCTTATAATAGAGCATTTTAACAGAAAAACATTTTTTTGGGGTGATATCTGACAAAAGTGAAATCACTTCCCCTAGTGATTGGCTCAGGGGTAGAGTCAATGGATGGTAACCACAAGGTTGCCGGTTCGATCCCGGGCTCCCCCAGAGTTAGTGTCAAAGTGTCCTTGAGCAAGACACTGAACCCCTAATTGCTCCTGATGGGCTAGTAGGTACCTTGCATGGTTTCCACTGCGATCAATGTATGAATGTGTGTGAATGTGAAGTAACTACAGTATGTAAAGCGCCTTGGATAAAGGTGCTACATAAATGCACCAATTACCTTTAACTTATGAACTATTCAGTTATAGATAATTCCAAGTACCGTACAACTCCTGCCCTCATGTTTTGAGAAATCACTACACAGCTTGAATATGATTTTACTCTTAAGCTATAATCGCAATGTTGAAGCGAGTCACTACTGTTCCAAGTGGCTGGTGAATGTACCATCATCATCTCATTCTGGCCAATCAGAATTTGCATTTAACACTCACATTTGTCCATTCATTGTCAATGGGATTTGATGTCTGTGTAGGACAAAGTGTACTGCACATATTGTACACGAAAAACTCAACATAGGAGAGGCTATTGCCTTTCAAAGATGCATACATTAATTATATTTGAATTACTTGCATACAGTATAAGTGTGCAGATCAACACGGCACATTTTGCCTGCCTAAAATGTCATTCCTGGGAGACACCACTGATGGGGGATTATGCACCAGAACATTTTAGTGACGGGGCAATACATAACTGTCAACAATCACACATATGAGCAGAAGACTGATGGTCCATATGAAGTTGCCTCTAGATAAAAGCTAATCACCTGCTCTACCCTTTTCTGTCTTCAGGAACACCAAGAAGGAGGCTGACCTGGAGGCAGCTCTGGCCAGGCTGAGGGACCTGGAGGCTCTGCTCAATTCCAAAGATGCTTCTCTAAGCACTGCCCTGGGGGAGAAACGCCTCCTGGAGGCTGAGCTCAAGGAACTCAAGGCTCAGTTGGCTAAGGTGTGATGGCTAGATTTATGTTCATTTCATTGTCACAGAAAAGTATTCCAGATAAGTCTGGGTCTGTGAGCATGCTGGTTCGATGCTTGGTAATCATCACACTAGTTGCAGCCTCTGCTGTTTATTTTCCTCAATGAATCCAGCCATAGTGCCATGTGACTGCAATGGTTATGATTGTAGCCTTGCCCCACCTACTGCTCAAAGTGTGGAACAACACATTATTCTGTCTCTTCCCTTTCCAAATGAATGCCAATGATGTTTTCCTCTGAATTAAATTAATCTAAATGCTCCAGTCAGAGCAAACAAGACCCAGAGGCGTCATTAATTTAGTGCGTTATGGGTGTTAAATATTTGTTTGGATGCTTAAAATGACCCCCCCGCCCCACCTACTCTCACCCTCTTATCTCTTCTTTCTCTCTTCCATCTTCTCCCTCTTTTCCCCTTCTCCTCTCCCCAGTTGGAAGGCAGCCATGCTGATGTGAAGAAGCAGCTCCAGGATGAGATGTTGAGGAGGGTGGATGCTGAGAACCGCCTGCAGACCATGAAAGAGGAACTGGAGTTCCAGAAGAACATCTACAATGAGGTTACACTTCACTTTCTCCTCTGTTTATTGAGATTTTTAGCCACTCTTCTTTCTTTACATCCATTCTCACAACATATCGATTGTGTTCTCAGACGGCTTATTTTCCATTTCTCCTGCACGGAAACTTTGGAAAGTCTACTTCAGAAATGCATTTGTCTTTTCAAGGGAGCATTTGTCAGCGAGGGAGGGAGGGAGGGAGGGAGGGAGGGAGGGGGGAGAGTGAGAGTGAGAGAGACACTTTATGAAAATATGGTAAATCAAAAATTAAATGATTACAAGAGTGTTAAATGCAATCCTACATAATGTTGTTATCTTTACTTCATAATTCATAAACAACCGTATGTTCTGTGCAGTGCACATACTCCAACTGTATTACCATTATGTAGCACTAATTAATTTCCCCCATTCCTGTTTGTCTGCAGGAACTGCGTGAGTCCAAGCGCAGGCACGAGTCTCGCATGGTGGAGATCGACAGCGGGCGACAGATTGAGTATGAGAGCAAGCTGTCCGAGGCCCTGAGTGACCTGAGAGCCCAGCATGAGGAGCAAGTCCGCATCTACAAGGAAGAGATCGAGAAGACATTCAACTCCAAGGTAAACAAACACACAATGAAGTGGAGCCACCTAGAGTCCACATTGGAGAGGTAAAAGGAACAAGCTACCATTATATTGAAATGAACAAACAATAAAAACAAAACAAGCCCTGTGCCACAAAGGGGCACAGGGCTTGTCTCCACCGTCCGGGCTCAGGCCTGAACTGTGCAAACCTGAGCCTGACGGAGATATACTGACTACTGACAGCTCCATATATGGAGATATACTGACTACTGACAGACATACGTCCATGAACAGACATACAGGCTGACGGACAGGGTACGAATTATAGTCACCACCTTACGGTGGAGACAAAGACACATCTTGATCATAAACTCCCATGAATTCACTTCAGTCATGATGGTAAAAGATTTTCAAGACATTTCCAACTTTCTCACACCAAGGACCATATGCAGTAGATGGATAGGAGTGAAATGACAACACAACAAAAGGGTCGGCATGCAACTCTGTGGTTCCAAGCGGTTCCAAGGAGTTTCATGGTGACCCTTTGGTTTGGGCCATTGAATCAACCAGTTGAATCACTTAAGATGCAACAGGTCACATATCATTCCTGCTGGTATACAACTCTAAAACCATTTCCACACCTTGGTGTGGTTAGGGCTTTAGGCTGCATGCTTGAGTCTTCATAGTAAAACTCTTTCCTTCTGTCTTGTCAGCTGGAGAATGCCCGGCACTCTGCAGACAGGAACAACCACCTGGTGGGCGCAGCCCACGAAGAGCTGCAGCAGACCCGTATCCGCCTGGAGGGCATGTCCTCACAGCTCACCCAGCTCCAGAAGGAGGTAACATGCATGCACAAAGTCCTGCACCAAACCCCTCATCATCAGACAGTGAGTTTCTTTTGAGCGGGCCCATAACACACATGCCCACGTGTGTGTTTTCTGTTCTCCCTGTCAGCTGTCAGCACGGGAGGCCAGGGTGAGGGAACTGGAGGAGTCTCTGGCAAGGGAGCGCGACAACACACGCCGTCGGCTGGAAGACAAGGAGAGGGAGATGGCCGACATGCGCGCCAGGATGCAGCAGCAGCTGGACGAGTACCAGGAACTGCTGGACATCAAGCTGGCCCTGGACATGGAGATCAGTGCCTACAGGAAACTCCTGGAGGGAGAGGAGGAGAGGTGTGTTAATCAGTTAGGGGAAAATGCACCCAACTTGCATGCAAGAGGGAGAGCAGAGAAAAGGCAACAGTGTAGGTGAAATCCTGTACAAAGGTACACAGTTGTACCCGTGTTGGCAGTTTCTCTGTAATCAACCCATGAAAACAAGTTTCACTGCGATTTATTGGCATAAGCACAACAGTGCTGCTGACTCTGAGCGACATTGGCGGTAGTGAAATTTATAGTTTACCTCAATCGTGTGGAAAAGACGCAGATGGTGAAATTGAATCAAATCACATAGAAGAGAAAGCAGCGTCTAATACCAGCAGCCTCCCTGTCCAATCTTTAGCTGCAAATAGTTACTGTGTGCGCAGTTTGTGAATGAAGCCACACAAATCACAATGTCAGTGTTTTGAGCACCATATAGACTGGCTGCTTGTATGCATGGGTAAGTGTGGAGATGGTGTCCCAGTCATTTTACTTTTTCCCCTTTTTTCTGTGGTTTTCTAGAATTGATTCAGCCCATGTTAGGGACTCTTAGACCACAGCTACTGCTTTCATTTGTATCTAATTTAATGTATTAGTGCAATTGCTTCAGCAGCCATGTACAAAATTCATTAATCCAGTGAAAGGAAAACAATCCTCCACTATGAGTCGACCTCTCTCTCTCTCTCACACACACACACACACACACACACACACACACACACACACACACACACACACACACACACACACACACACACACACACACACGCACACACAAAATCAAAATGCCACCTAAGCTATGTGATGCCACATTGACGGGTGTCAGCAGTCCGGTACAAACCATGTATATGTACAGGTTTTCTAAACCCCCATGTCTCCCTGCAGGCTGCGTCTGTCCCCCAGCCCTCCTGCCACCACCAGGGTCACCGTCAGCCGTACCTCTGCCTCCGGCCGCAGCCACAGCAGCCGCGTCCTCACCAGCGCCACCGCTGCCTCCAGCAGCCGCAACTCCTCTGGCAGCGCCAGCGCCAAGAAGCGCCGTCTCAACGACGATGACAGCGAGACCAGCCTCATCAGCGGTGCCAGCCTGGTGGCCGGCACCGTCACCAGGGCCCGCATCTCCCAGCAGGCCTCGGCCAGCGGCCGGGTCACCGTGGATGAAGTGGATCTGGATGGAAAGTATGTCCGACTCAGCAACAAAGCTGACGAGGTAAGGATTGATTGGTATGTCAGGTGTTTTGTTTGTTAGTTACTGGGCAGGGTTTTGCGTGGCAGAATTATTGTGGTTTTGCATGGCAGTATTTCTGTTTCCGTTCAGTTTGTAAGGATTTTGTCACATCTGTCCTGTTGTCTGTTTCCCGTTTACCTGATGCAGGACCAGCTGCTGGGTCACTGGCAGGTGAAGAGACAGATCGGTACCGACAGTCCCATTGTCTACAAGTTTCCTCCCAAATTCACCCTGAAGGCTGGAGAGTCTGTCACCGTGAGTTACACCTGGTGTCTTTCATGTGTTCTGCCTTTCATTGAAATCTTTCATTCATGCTGCTCTTTGTGTTTTGTATACTTTTCTTTAAATGAATGTATCCCACTCATTCCCATGTATTGCTTTTGCAAATGCTAAACAACAGCCACTTTCCCTGTTGGGTCTGTCCAATTTCTCATATGTTCACAGTGTATTATACCGCTTATTCCATAGACTCCATAATTGCCAAAAATTTGACCTGTTCTAGCTGCTCACCACCACCCAGTCTGGGAGTTCATAGAGTGTCTATAACTCTATATGCGTGTGGGAGAGGGAAGCCCAGTGAGAATGACATAATTTCTAACAGCTACATGCACTATTGCATCTTGCATCTTTGCATCCTGTTGCTGGCTTCCATTGACACTGACTGCTAGACTTCTTTGCATCTAAACTGTGTAAACGCACCATGAGTTTTGGGGCGGGGGGAGTGGGACTGAGGCCCTAGTCTATGTCCCATTACATCCTGGTTGGGCGCCCCATTACAGACTTCTTCCATTAGTTCTCATTAATTTATTATGCAACATTTCTCATCTAGTGGGTTGCTGATGTTAAGCCGGTATATTGGGGAAGCATTCCTAGCATGTATCTCTAACCTGCTCGCCACTGTCTCTTAATACAAACATAGATCTGGGCCTCAGCTGGTGGTGGAACCCACAACCCCCCAAGTGACCTGGTGTGGAAGACCCAGAGCTCCTGGGGCACCGGAGACCTCCTGCAGACCATACTCATCAGTGCCAATGGAGAGGTCTGACATCCATCCATGCTAAAAACAAAACAAAAAAAAACATGAAATATGATGTCATTGCTACATTTCATACAGCCTTTTTGTATAAGTTTTGCTATTTTCCATGTTCTCACTAGGAGATGGCCATGAGGAAGGTCACACGCACCATCCTGAGTCAGGACGAAGATGACGATGACGATATGGTAATTTGCAGTTTTGTTTATTGGAGCTCCTTCAGGAACCCTGGAGGTCCCTGGGCTCTGCTATGAGAACCACTGCATCAGAAAACCACACAGCGTCCCATTGAATTGAAATATCATGTGTTTTCCTCTGGCGCCCCCTGCAGGGAGCTCACAGCACAAGCGGTGAATGTGAGTACAACTTGAGGAGCCGCACAGTGATCTGTGACTCCTGTGGCCAGACGTCAGATCGTCCTACTTCAGCCTCCTCTGTCGTGTCCAGTGGCTACTGCAGCAGCGGAGGAGGAGGCCTGTCTGACGCCCTCCTGGCCCAGTCCTTCATCATGGGAACCAATCAGCCTAGAAAGGTATGTCCCTGAAGGGAATCATTGTAAATAGTCTCCTGAGTTAAAAGCAAAAATGTTGAACATTATCATTAAAGAAAATATCATCATAATCAATCTCGTACAACAAAGAAATAGGGGCGTGGGGGGCAGTGTCGGTGTGGAAGAAGTGATATTTACCTCCCGTTTTGCCTCCTGAAAGGTGTTTTAAAGGGATATGATCGGGCTATTAGCATTACTTGTGTAGGCAGAGCGAGGTAAAGTTAAGCGATAGGTAGGGGAAGTGATTTGAAATTCATGGTGTAGTACCAGCCTGGTGCACTAGGGGCCCCCAAAAGTAGCTACACTATGTGAGCCTGCTGCTCTCTCCTGATTGGAGGAGAATTGTGGTGACCTGGGGAACTTTTATTAGCTCCTCTGCTAACGTGGGGGAGGGGGAAACTCCATATGTGGTTTCCACACCTTATAATAGAGCATTTTAACAGAAAAAAAATATTTTTTGGGTGATATCTGACAAAAGTGAAATCACTTCCCCTACCTTTAAGCGATTGGTTCGCGGCCTTCGACCAATAATAGGCCATGGCTTACTTGTGCGCAACACGCAAGTTTGCACTCTACTGAGTGCAGATCTTGTTACTTTACCTTTTGGAAGCATTTGGAAGCAAAATCTCCAACATTTCTCCCTATAATGACATACCCAACACACCCAGGTTCAAAGTAGTTAACCTTCCCCTGTGTCACTTCTTCCCCCAGGCTGGTCCCAAACCAGAAAACTGTGCCATCATGTAAAACCAGAAAACACCTCAACGAGCCAACAAGTTCCTAGACCACTCCAAGGAGACTTATTTTCTACCAGTGGGAATTATTTTGTTATTTCTTTTCTACGATCTTTTGTGGTCTTTTTGTTTTTGTATTACAAATAATCTGCAGGTTAGATGAGCTTTGATATGGGCTTCGGCAAGGGGGTGTGATATTTTCTTCTTTAGCTTTTGAGCTTGTATATTCTAGTTATATCGGTGCATGTGGGCTCACCTGTTGCTTATAGTCTGTTCTGTTCTATGTGCAAAGCACACAAGCATGTGTGTGTACACCAAATTTTGATTCTCTATTGACCAGTGTTTATGCTTTGATCTGGGGTTTCATAATGTAAAAGCCAGGCTGTCAATCCTCAACACGCACAGCTTCTGAACCCGGTCAGGGCTGAATAGGAGAGAGAGAGGGTCGTCTAAACCAGGGGGTCAGGGCCCTGGTATGTTCTGAATGCAACGTACTGTAGTTAACTGAGATTTACTCGCAGTCTGACCCTAAGTGGGCAAAACCCAGCGTATGTACTGTATAATGCTATACAGAGTGTTGCAAACAGTGGTTCCCAAACACTTAAGCTTGAGACCCAAATGACAAATCCCGTTTCCACGGGAAACTAAACTAGTGAAAATAGATCATTTATAAGCAAGCTCACATCAGACAATACAATACAATCACATCATTATGCATTGTGAGCTTGTACCTTTTTATTTTTTCTGCTTTTTTTAAAGATGGAAATTCATTGATTTGGTTTATTTGATTCATGAAATATTTGTGTTTATATTTTGATATTTACAACCCAAAATCAATGCATTAATTGTCAGTAATATCTATTCATACAACATACATAAAGTCAGTTTAATATAAGGTCTGTGCGTCCTCTGAAGCTAAACCGTTGTTTCTTTTCACTCCTAAGTTTTGCATTTGCCTTAAACATACATGCCTTATCATTTTATTTCACCTGTAGAATAATGAAAACGAAAGAAAAAGGATTATCTCTTATAACAGCTTTTGTTTGATTATGATGCAATGTTTTGGAAAGTTGAGGGGGAAAATATGATTTATCATGTTTGCTTGCTGAATGTATTTGTATGAAGATAGAGATTGTGGGTAATGAGGCTTAAGTTTAATTCATGACAGTTTTTGTAGAAAGGCATAAATTAGGCTTGAGTCTTAGCTGGATGTACTTTTTGTTTTCAGACATAATTCCAAAGATGTTTTTGTTTCAATACAGTACGCATTGTTCAACTTGCTCTGTCTTTACAACAAATTTCTTAACAATATTTATATTAGTTTTCTACACTTTTGAATTCAGTATTGTTTATATACTGCAGAGCTCAATGTGCATCTACTTCCAGTGTGCAATGGTGGTCTCATCAGTAATTATAACTGGTTCATGCACCAGTTATACAAATAGTGCCTTATACAACCTGTTTTATACAACAACGACAGGTTATTGGACCTCAGTGTTTTTTATTTTTGCTCACATGCTTTGTATTGCAGTCTTGTGACTGTAAGTTGTCCACTTGACTTCTCCCCTAAAAGCTGGTCAGAAGACACCCACCCCCCTTTTTTTCTAAGGGTTTACAAGCTTTGGAACTTCTCAGGCATGTTTTGCGGACATGAGGGAGTAGAATTTTCTTTTCACTTTGGCCTAAAGAGAGCAGCATCTATTGACAGCCTCTCCAGTTATGCACAGCAGGTAGACTTGTATTGTAGTGTGGCAGCTTGAATCGTTTGTACTTCAGAGTATATTGAGTATTGACATTTTTTTTTGAGTACTTGATAATGTTTTTTGCAATATTTTTGTATTGTACTTGTGCTTGCAACATACTTACTGGTATGTTATTGTACTTGCAAAATATTACTGCCAAAATAGATTATTTTTTTACTCTTTTTGTAGAGATGAGGCAGAAAACTGCAATTATGTTTAGTTATTTCTGCTCTAAGATAATGATTGCATACCATATATTGCATACCTGTATTTGCATAACTTCATGATTGTCTGTATTCACAGTGCTCATTCAATTTCTAATGGCTTAGAATTTGCACTGATGATATGGTGAGTGATAAACATCACTTGACACAGTTATTTAAGGGTGAGTTCAGGATTTTGCAGAACTAATCTGAAGGCTTTTGAGTTTCTATCATCAAGCATCTGTTGGCAAGTTTCAGGTCAACCAATTTCTATTCTATTCAGATAATGTACTGTAAGTAAGCTAAAGCTATAGGTAGTGTAGATTGTAAACATTTTAAACAAAATGTTTGCACCAAAAGTGTTTCTCTTCCACGAGATTTGCTACTGTATGTACACCATAGTTTTGATTCATATTAAAATAAAAATGAATTTGCCATTGTGAAAACCTGAACCCACCCTCCAAGGCTTGATATAGAACATAAAAATTGGCTTCAAATGGTCACTGGAAAGGATTTCAACCTTGTAAACAATTAATATGAAGTTTAACCTTTGTTTCAACTGGGCCAAATTCCATTGTGGAAAAGCTATGAAATCAATGAATGTTGTTTTGCGCTTTCTCTTTCCAAGGATAATGCCAATTAAAATTCTTTTCCCATAGAGGATTTCCTTGTAATTATTTTCCAGAAGATGCCTTAAGTGCTTTACTGATTCAAATTCTGAATCTTCGAGCACTTAAGGCATCTTGATCTGAGATAAGTATGGGGCGGTTGTGGTTCAGGAGGTAGAGCAGGCCGTCCAATGATCCATGGGTCGGCAGTTTGAAACCCAGCTCCTCCTGTCTACATGTCGAAGTGTCCTTGGGCAAGATACTGAATCCTAAATTGCATCCAATATTTTTGGTCGGTGTGAGTTCGCTACCATTGTTGTGTGAATGGAGGAAGTGACGCTGGCGGACCATTGTAAAGCATTTTGAGCACTTGGAAAAGCAAAACATGCAATCCATTATTATTATTAAGTAAAGACATTCTTGAAAAGTGCTGCCATTTTTATTTACATTATCTACAAGGTTAGGGTTACATTCAAAAATATGTTGGCATAGTAAGCAAACAAGTTACTGCACATAAAGCCCTTAAGACAATTTAAAAACACCTTGAAAGTTAATTTTGTACATGGGCATGATCATGAAATGTAATTACAGAATATCTGGCTTAAAAGCACAACAAAAAAGAAATCTACAGTAAGGTGCCAGTTATACTTTGTATTATTTGCCAAATGCAAAAGCCAGGAGAATCTTCAAACATTGTTTGGACAGTACATTCATGATGTTCCTGTTGGAACATCTTAACATCTTAGGCTTGCATAAAATAACCATTTGCATGTGTGCAAATGTAATGGACCAATGCAAAAACGTAACTTTTTGGTTACCAAAGTCCTTGTCCTGGGCGAGAAAGCAGAAAGAATGATCACAACAGACACACCAGGCAGGAACTATAAGTGGCCGGAGAATTTCAGCTGACTCTTGTTGTCTGATTCAGAAAAAGGACATTTATCTTGGATGTTTTCGCGCTACGCTTTTTGGTCAAAACCTTTTTTTCCAGTCCCTAACTCATGAACTAATGGTGGGATGATTTTCTTTCTCTCTGCACGAAAGGAGACCCGGCTCCCATATTTAGATTTGTCTACATCCTGGATACCTCGCACAGGCTGCAGTGGCAAAAGGTAAAAACACTGAAAACACTGGTGCTGCTGGGGGATTAATTAAATAATTAATACCTGGCACTCAAAGAGAATCCATACATTTATATCTATATCTATTCATATTGTTCTATTTTGGGGTTTGTAGCTTTCTCTAGTCTGGACTGGAGATGAGGTTTTTATCAGACAGCAGTGATATGCAAGCCATTTTTGGTCAACTCGAATGGAACATGTGTCCTTCCTTTTGTCCACAAAGAACCAGTGGCGCAGCCACAGTCCATCAATTCCCATCCCAACACAGACTGTTGGCTCCATGGACTGGATCACAAGTCTGTCATGGTGAGGCAAGTACCATTTCGATCCACCAGGGGGCAGTGTTCACAAAACAACAGAGTTATTCCTCCATGTGACTGATCCTCCTCCATTGTTTGTGGGTGGCTATGGTGGGTGGTCTAGCCTGGGCGTGGGCAGGGTTCCTCTGATCTGTAACGCTCTTCTGAAAAATACAGTCTGTGATCCATTAATGTACTTGTCATTGCGCCATTCTCCTGCGGGATGGGGAGGGTGGTCGACGGACAGGTGGCAGGTCGTAGTGTCCAGGAATGTGGCTGTTGACCGGGAGATCGTAGTGGTTCTGCACCTCCTGATCTGTGGGGGCATGACCAACAGAACTCTGACGCTCTGCAAAAGAGATAAACGTATGTTAAGTTCAATGTTGACATTTTTTTTTAGCCTTAAAACACTTTGCTCCCTTCTCATCCTATGGATTACTGCTGTCATGTTTAAAACACACACACACACACACACACACACACACACACACACACACACACACACACACACACACACACACACACACGTTCTCAGTAGTACCATGTCAGTATCATGGCTGCATCACAGCAGTGTCCTGTCAGTATCATGTCAGTATTATAGGAGTAGTATGTTGGTATGATGGCAGTACGGTAGCAGTAGCATGTTTTACTTCTATCACAATCAAAGGCAGTGACAAGTAGGATGTCAGGCCCTGTGACTGTTACAGGGCCCATTTTATTATTTTGCTCCTCATAGGCCGAAGTATAAAATAGGGTTAAAGTGGTTAAACTGATCTGGATGCCATATTAACTATTGCTAGGGACCCCATGGAACCCCTTCAAGGACACCTGGGGGTCCCTGGTTCCATGTGTCGGTAAAATCCTAGCATTACATGTTGTACATGTTGTGAGTATGAGATTTCTAACCTGTCCTACTAAGGGACTTCCCTAGTCTCTATGGTTTCCTGTTCTCTGCTCTTCCCTTTCCCTCCTAAACGACCTTTCCTGACTTCCATGTAAACAAAGACAGCCCATTCATTCTGACATGCTGTGAGGAAACCCATCCTTCTCATCTGTCAAACCTTGCCCAAAAGCAATATGAGACATTGTTAAACGGCGGTACAGGGTTTGTCATTTTTCGTAGCAGAATATTAGGATTCAGACAGAGTACTCATGACCTACTCACATTCTAAAATAAAATACCGAAGGAGGCTATCATCTGATTATGTATATTTTAAGCCAGTAATACAAAGGGGAAATTTGCCATGTTTGTTATCATTGGACACTACAGCGTCCAATGATCTGGTTCTAAAATTAAATGCTAAATCTTGTCAGGGTCTGGCGCCCCACAGACCGTGTCATCTCTAGCCTCTCCCACATTCATCTTTAGCCACTCCCACACTCATCTCTAGCCACTCCCACATTCAGCCCTAGCCACTCACCTGTCTCCATCCCCCTCATCATTCCACCTGTGAACACTCTGCCAATTAGCACTCCCTATATAACTGAACTCATTTCACAAACTCACTCATTGCCAGTTTCAACTTCGTCTCTCTTGTGAGTGGTCCTGGAATTCATGCCAGTGTCCTGTCCTGGATTCTTCATGTTTATGGACCTTTAATCTACTCATGCATTCTTCATTTGTAAGCCTTGCGTTTTGGAACTGCTGTTATATGTGCCTGCTACTTGCTGTAAGAATTGCTTTTCTTTATTATTAAATCCTTAAATCTACTCTGACTACTGTGGCTCTTGCATTTGGGTTCAATCTAAACCTCACCCTTGACATAGCTGTATACATTTGCCTGTTGCTGAAGATACATTTGTCAATGTCAAACAATTTCACTATTAAAGTTGTAGTCAAAAATCAAGTAGTTATGGCTATGTAAAGTGAAAGGTGATTGAGATGAGGACAAATTAGTCATGAATGCAGAACACGTGTCCTGCCTAGCCCGGATCTAACATTTCCCGGGGGGCAGGTGGAAATGGCATGAGGGCAGCTTCATCGCACGTGTTGCTTCGTGCCACAGTTCTGTGATCGACAAGATGTCAGTTGTTGTTGAAGTTGCAACAGACATGATTCTGCATGCATAAAGCTAAAGGTGCGACTCAAAGTTTTCTGTTTTCAGTGATGACGTGGTGTTGATTTAGTGGTGCCACAATTATAGTTAGTAGAAGTAGTAATGTTAAAAATATTAATACAAGCACTTTAAATTTAAATGTTTGAATTGTGAGTTGTTTCATGCCATGTTTGGTGGGGCAGTCAGGGCATTTAGCCCCCCCCCCTCCCCCCCCATCATGAAATGAAAGCTGGGGACAGCTGGGGATGGACTTGAAATGCAATCGAAGTTGCCCTCACCCCTGCGCAAAGTGGCAGTGTGGAATGGTGGAGGGCTGATCTCGGTATACGCTCTGTCTCTGGGCATGGCTGACTTCATCTCCATGTAGCTGCACTCTGCTGGACAGAAGGGCAGGCCGGGCAGGTCTTTGATGGTGGCGTATGGGTTCTCACTGTTCAGAGAGCTGCTGCTAACCGCCGCAGTGCCGTTCAGCTCTGTCACAATGGATGCAATGGAGGAGAGGTTACAACACAGTGGCTAATCGAAGGCCAATTTGATTGCAAATGGTCATTCATGAGATCTAGAGCAGTGGTTTTCAACCAGGTTTTTCCCAGCTAAATGATACCAAATGATTTCATTTTGAGTTCAATTATTGTTAAATATCTGCATTACTTACAATAAGTCTATGCAATTAGCGAATGTAGAATAATTTCTGATCAACGTTTGCTTGTTATTTCTCCTATTGGTGTACTAACATCAGTTGTCTTAAGTTATTTGGCAAACTATTCATGTGTCTTGTTTTAAGTTCAAATGATACTGCTGAAATGGTTAAAAGAAAACTCAACACTAACGGTTTAGTAGTTGATTACAAACAGAAAGGTGGAAGCAAGGTAATAAAACTACCTTTATTGTAGTACTTCCCAAGGCTGGCACTGTAGCTGTAACTACGATCGATTCCAAAAGCTCCTGTAAAGATTAAAAGAGAAAACGGGCATCTTAATTTTATTTTATGGCAAACTAATAAAAAGCAGAAAGTCTGACCAGAAGACAGAAAATCAATGCCAGGTGAAGGCATGGAGGTGTGTGAATGCTGGTGTTTTCAATAATGATCACATTGCTTTCTTCACCTTTCACGTCTCTGTTCTGCGTACGCGTTTGTCTGAAATGTGATTTACCTTTTCCACGGAAAAGTGACAGATGTTGCTGTTTTTGTATGTGATGTTCTGTCCCAACATAATGTGATGGATGTTAGTTTTCTAGTTAATCCATTTGTCCTGTAGTTTCTGACGCTAGATTCTAGTTTCAGATTGTAGCTCCTTATGCTAGATGGTAGTTTCTGACGCTACATCCTATTTTAAAAAAAAGTTCCTGTGTCAGTGATGCTAGACATATTTCATGCCAAGGACCACCAGAATTATCTATATTTGGCTGTGGCCCGCCATTTGGAAAACATGCTCTAAGGATCTCCCAGAAGTAAAGATTTGAGTTTAAAAATGTTTGCTTCTGAAATAATATATTCAAAGATTTGCCCCACATTTTCACAATAAAAAAAAAATAGCAGACCTACAAGTTCATAGCGTGCCACTCGGTGGCGCGCTATGAGCTTGTAGATCTGTTATTTTTCAATAGCTAAAGTATAACAATGCTTAGAACACTAAAATGCGTCTAACCCAGTACAGACCGGGTTAAACAGTGGGACCGTTTCTGACACTGACCTTGTTCTTTTCGGGCCTCATGGTGTTTCCAGTCTGCAGGCAGAGTGGCGTTGCTCTCCACTCCAAACAGACCCCGACGCTCTCTCTCCGTATTCTTCACACTACAGAAGAGCTGGTTGTTTGTGTTCTGTTGGGACAGACACAATAAACACTCCCATCAACGTGTGTCCAGAATAATAAATTAAATTGATTGCAGCATGTTGACGGAGCCACGGCGATGTTATACTGTAAGAACTTTATAACGCCAAGCTGCAATTACAGTTACAGTTTTAAATGTATTAGATTGAGCAAATAAACAAATAATCTCTGCAAGGCTTGAAGGCTAGGAAGATTATTTTTCCAACCCAGTTTGTTTGTGCGTCTGACAGCTGCACAGCTGATGCATGCAGCTGGAGGACACTGTATCAGATTTTTCAAATCCGCCATATCAGAAAGCTATAACCTTTGGCCTTTAACTCCTGAATCATGTGTTCCATTGTACATTTTTGTTTTTCTATATTGATTGGAAATAATCATGTCACAACTCATGGCCTAACCAGATTTGCATCTTTTGTGTTGCTGCTACTCGTGCAGATTTTGCCTTGTCACTTGCCTTGATGGCACGGTCGTGGTTGTTGGGGAGGTGTGGCAGTGGAGGTCTGTTCTGAGACAGTGTGTGGTAGCTGGGGTTGGAGTAGTAGTGGTGGTAACTGTGAGGAACATCTGAAAACCAAGCACATGTAGAATCATGTTACTGCCAGAGCCATACAGAATAATGTTACTAGTAGCCCTGCTTCTTCAACAAGAAGCATAGTATTTCCCTGACCAGGGAGTGTGGTAGATTTTGGGTTTCCAAGCGGAAGATCCAGGTTTGAATCCAAGTGGTTACCTATATACTGTACTGCGTAGCCTGTTTATATTTACATCAGATGTCTAAGTAGGCCATGGCCTACTTGTGCGCAATACACTCCACTGAGTGCAAATCTAGTTTTAATTATAAGACAAGTGAAAAAAAGAAAATGGGAACTATTGTTAAAAGCTCCATGTCCATGCATGTTTATCCCAAGTTGTTTAAATATTAGAGGCTGAGAGAGAATACTTTGTTTTGGGTAAAAATCACTGTTTTATGGGCATCAATGGATCCTTAAAATTAATTAAATATATTGAGAGTTCCATTTTAAAATGTTTAATTCTTTAGGATCAATTGAAAACCATAATCACACAGATTTGCCTGAATTACCTTGGTTCCAAAGCTTATGTATAACATATTTTTGGGACCTTAACTGTGTCCATTCTCTTACCTGGGACAGCATATTCAGAGTTGACTGTACGTGTGGTGGAGAAGGAAACTGTAGGCGCATTGTTCTGCTTGTCCTTCTGTCTGCGGCGGTAGAGCAGCAGCAGGGCCAGCAGCAGCACCACCAGGAACACCAGCACCACAATGCCAGCGATGGCTCCCCATGACTCCCTCTCACTGGGGGGAAGAGGCACCATCACACTCCCTGACAACTCTGTGGAGTCTGTTGAATGGGACAGAAAGTAAAACATAGCACTATGAGCGGACAGAGACATTCATTTTACTGTAGTGTAGAATCTACACTACAGTAAATCCATTGATCTCTCATAATCTACACTGTAGATTATGAGATCAACCCTAAAGCGCTGCCCTCACAAAGCACGGTAACAATAACTTTGATAATTATGTGAGCATCGACAATTGTGTTGTCATAACTGTGGTGTGGACCCTGCGTCCCTGCGAGTTGAACTATTTTTAATGTGGGCTAGTGTACAGACTTGTTTGTGTAGCTAGTGTGGGTGGCCTTTCCTATATTCGTTATCCATTTGCTCTTTGTTATTTAGTTTGTTTTTGGTTTGGTATAGGTAAGAACAGGGGGTTCTTTTTGTTTTAGTGTGTCCAGGGGCCTACCCTGAGGTAACCAACTTACCCTTGTTTCAAACTCTATAATAAATCACTGTTACAGCAGGTGGACCGGGAAGGAGAGAGTCCATATTTTTCAATACACCTGGTGACCCCTAGCCTGGGTCGTAACAATGCCATGTGAAGAAGGTAGACCTTTATTAAATTCAGCTACAGCTAGCAGATGGTTGCCTGCAGGCACTCCGGGGTAGCTGGCTGTTATGGCCTATTCGTACCTGTACTAGTTTAAGTGATGATTATGGCAAATCGAGTAGTGGTTTTGCTTTTTGCAATCAGATACTATTCTGTTTGGATGCATGGGCTGTCAGGGCCAGAAAGTTGTTTTGACACTCCCTAGACTTCCTTGCATAACTTTGGATGAATATGTGCATGACCTTATTCTATACAGAATATTCCTGACTGTGAAGTGAATTTAGGAGATTTATCTCTGAATGTTAATCATGCTGCTCTCCACACCTTGCTTGCAGTCATCTTCTTGTTCACTCCCACATACACACTCTCCAGTGTATCGGTTACAATCAAAGTTGGCCGGACACGAACAGGTCTGGCCGCAGTAAGGGCCAAACCTGCCAGGAGTACAGGCTGTGGAATGCAGTACAAGATAAAATGTGGAGTGAGGACCATGTAGAAATGTTGTTATAATACTACAAATTATATGTAATTTGGGCATTCACAATACTCAAAGATTAATGTTTACTGTGAATCACAGTTTCCAACCTTTCCTGCTCACTTTGAAATGATTACCATAATAATTACAGTCAGATATTTATTTATGTATGTGAACACGACTCACGTATTGAACAGTCGGGTGCTGTCCAGCCAGGCAGACATTCACAGTGACCATCTTTGTGGTTACACGTGGAGTTGTTGGCACAATTAATACACACCTCGGAACACTGCCTACCGTAGTACCCCGCTGGACAAGCTGAGAATTAAACACAACCGTCGACAACAGTTAGAATGCTTTACTTTACTTTCCCTTTATTTACAAAATGATTGTCATAGCTACTGTTTGTGCCAGTGCTATGTATGTACATTACATTTGTGTAATGTATTGTACATACCCATCATGGCGTATGATCATGTAGGTATTTACAGAATATACAATATTTCCACTCTACAATATTTCTACTCATTTCAGGATTAGTTCATTTGTTTTTATGGTGTAACCTTTTATAAGGGTATTCTTCTTCTCTTTCCGGAAAGCTACAACTATTTAGTATTGTGTGGTGCGGTGAGCTCTTTCATCCAGACTGGGCTCTAATCTACATACAAGGCTGTGTGTTCTTGTCAGTCACTGCTGTCTCAGTTTAATGAGCTGCTATCTAAACAACCTAGGACTACCAACCCATAGTACTGCAAGTACTATGGGTTGGTAGGTAATACGTGAGGCTTGGGGCGTGAGGAGCGTTGGCCAGGCTTTTTTTTGCGGGGGTACTGCCAGCTTCCCTGAGTCGGCTGATCGGAGTGCACAGAAGGGCTTGTATACCAGTAAGATATGGTGGATTCAAACCTTTGGTTGCTTTGAATGCAAGTGTGAGAGTTTTGAACTCTGTGTGCAGCGACTGGGAGCCAATGGAGGAAACGGAGAAGGGGAGTGACGTGAGAATATTGGCTGGTTAAAGACCAAGCGGGCTGCGGCATTTTGGATCAATTGGAGGGGCTTAACTCCTTAACTGATCAGGCAAAAAGCTAGTCTTGTTCCCATTGGGCTCAATAGTAACAAAATGATTTATAGAAAATCCTCTGTTATGAATTTGTGCAAACCAATGGTATCCAAAGACAGCTTGAGGTGTCCACTTTAAGGGAAAAAATAGCCCAACTCGATAATATGTTTTCTTTTTTTTATATAAATTGTACAAAAGGGCCCTGTTGTTCACACTGGCGTTTCCTCCAGGACTAGTTATGAAATAATCAGGTTTAAAGTTTTATCTTTCATATAACTTTTTTCTGCTTCAAGTAGATGCCTATACCATTTTAAAGATCAGGTGGTTGGCTACAATTAAAAAAAAAAAAAAAGACAAACTTTCTGACATGTGCCAGTGTGGAGATGGCGCCATCTAAAGGTAGCATGCAAAAAGTACAACACGCGTTTTCGCGTGGGAAACAGGGGACGGAATATTACATCACGCTTTTTCGCGTGGGAAAACGGTAAAGGTGTTAAGTGCACATGCTGGTAGACCAGTAAGGAGGGAGTTACAGTAGTCCAGTTTTGATACGTCTGTTATCTGGATGAGAAGCTGGGCTGACTCTTGGGTGATGAAGGGTCTAATCCTGTTGGTGTCATTGTGTCATTAGTGTTGATGCTGACCTTGATCACAGCTGGGTCCTGTGTAACCAGGAAGACAATCACACTCTCCAGTCACATGATGGCAGCGGTAGGACTGACCACAGGATGGACATGACACACTGCACTGGTCACCATACATACCAGCTCTGCATTCTGAAACGTAGGAAGAGAATTCGTTTTGTATCTTTCCAGTGTTGTATTAATTTATCTCAACATCCTGATGGTATCTAAATCTGAGTGTTGCTGTCTTCATGACACTCACTGTTCTGGCAGGAGGCTCCCCAGTAGCCAGGCTTACAGACGCAGGCACCTGTGTCACTCAGACACGTGTCACTGTTGGGTTTGGGGCAACGTTTGAAACAGCTCTGGTTACAGTGGCGCCCCCACCAGCCATCATGGCACGGCTCACTGCAGCGAGCACCTGGAGATGGAGCACAGTGGGATGGTTTTCCATACCAGAATGAGACATTATCCCCCATTTACGAAACATGACACACATGGCCTGCGAAATGACTTGCTGGGAAGCGAATTCAGACAGAGAAATATACAGACGGAAAGAGAGAGAGAGCGGCTAGAGGTGAGGCAGCGAGAGAGACCTGTAGCTCATACTGGACCAGACCTGTCTCTGCTTTCTTAGCCAACTTGGCAGAGGCATCACGAGGTCTTCCCTACTTACCCGACCACCCTGGCAAACACCGGCACTCCCCGTTGGTACCCTGGCATCCGTCGGCATGGACACAATCGCAGTTCTTCAGGCAACTTGGCCCAAACAGGCCCATCTGCACATGGGAGCACATGCCAACAACAGGCGAGGTACCGTCAGGGGAATATCTCTACCATTTGGCCAGCACAGCGAGAATATAACAAAGTACTGGGCTGGCAGCGTGTCATCAGATGCATAGTGACAGCATGGCCGTTTGGCAGCATTAAGACAAATACCCATCCACACATAGGATGAGGTAAGCAGTAAAATGTCAGCGTTACTATAGTAAAACCATCATAGCAATATAACCCTTACATGTTGGCTTTTTACTCAGAATGGAACAGGAAAGAGCAACATTGCACATTAAACCCCAACATGTAGCTCATGCTCCTATCCAGAGAAGTTTGAGAGGAAGAATGACTAGTACCATTCAACTTCCAAATAACTCACCGGGCAGGGTTGATCACACAGTGCCCCCTGCCAGCCTGCTGTGCAGGTGCAGGATCCATCTGCAGGGTTACATTTTGCCCCGTTGGCACACTGGCAGGTGGCGTTGCAGCCTGGGCCCCATGTACCCTCAGAGCAGGGGACCGAACAGTCCCTCCCTCGCCAGCCTGGGTGGGGACACACAAGGGCCAGACAGCACGTTTATAGGAAGTGAATTTAATTTTGTCTTTATGTGTTGTCATTTGTTAAAAATGATGTGTTCAGCAAGCAAAACGCAGTGAATACCATCTCAGCTCACGTTAGAGCTTAAAATCTTGGCCCGAGACCACGCCGACCCGACGGGCCGGGCCGGGTTCGGTCGGGCCGAGTCCAAATGGTTATGTATTTGTCGGGCTTAGGGCCGGGCCCGTCAAATTATATAAGATATTTTCCATAAAATGATACATTTTGCGACGCCGCGCGGTGCGCGCAGCGGCGAGCTGCGCTGCACCGTGTGTGTGTGTGTGTGTGTGTGTGTGTGTGTGTGTGTGTGTGTGTGTGTGTGTGTGTGTGTGTGTGTGTGTGTGTGTGTGTGTGTGTGTGTGTGTGTGTGTGTGTGTGTGTACCTAGACAGTTGGACATGGGCAGAATGACTGCTTTTCTTATAACAAATTAACGATTTATGAGAAATAACGTCTGCCTGCAGCAATTAGCTCGTTTAGAAAAAGTGTCGGGCTGGCGGGCTCATGCTGTCAATCATGTATCGGGCTTTGACAATTTTTAAGCTCTAGCTCACGTACAAGCCCTATTCACAATGAGGGATGACTGCCTCCCAGTCTACCATTTGATGCCCTTGGCTTTGGAAGCAAACAGGCGCATACCAACAGTCCGAGGACAAATGACAAGAAGACAACACTGTGGTGTGCTTAATTAACCCAGCAATTGGTCCGCTGCCTGCCACCTCAGCAAATGGCATATGACGAATGAAATGTGTAGAACCCATACCATTGTAATAATCATGTACAGTATGTGCCCATGAGCACAGCATGAAGCATATCTGACAGAACTAACTCTGCAAAGCTATGTAATCAACATCATATTTTAATATTGAATTTCTTCATACTGGGGCTGTCACATTTAGTTAAAGCGACAAAATCTGATGTGTGCCAAGTTGAACTAATCATAAGTATAGCACGACAAAAATAGCACTGAAACGATCTACAAACTCACAACCCGTCACACGGCCAACTCTTGAGTTTGCAGATCTGCTATACTTAGGACGTGACAGTAGCAACCTATGTATAAGCATTATTACCCTCTTTACAGAAGCAGGTGCCATCTATGGGTGAGCAGTCCACAGAGTTGGTGCAAGTACATTCCAGGGAGCAGTTTTTGCCATAGGTGCCACTCTTACAGGGATTCTCACAGTGAAGGCCCTGTAGGGTAGACAGAGAAGCAAGCCTCCTTTAAATTTTGTTACACGACAATATTGACACTGATATGGCTAAATATAAACCACAAGATACTTTTTGAGATGATGGCATGCAGAAAATATGTCATACAGCTGTATGGCTTAATGCAGAATAGATGAACTGATGACACAATGTGGTGCCACATTTTTTATGCGTGTCTGTTATGTGTTATCGAGTACAGTTCACACTGTATGGCTTGTTACCACACAGAAGTGGAAAATACCAAACAGATGTTGCTTGTCCTGACTTCCACGATGCCATGATGCTTTTCACTCACCGTATACCCAGGGGCACACTGGCAGCGCCCACTGGCGCCGTCACACACCCCTCCATTCACACACAGGCAGGGTTCTAGGCAGCCGTGTCCGTAGTAACCATGGGCACAGGTCTCATTGCAATACAGCCCCGCCCATCCTGGCTGGCACGTGCACTCGCCTTTCATTGGATGACAGCTGGCCAATGATAACAAAGGAAAGCAGTTGATCAGTTAAAAGTAGCAATACATTGATCTGCCCAGCTATTTGCAGCCTCAAGGTCCTCTCCTAGGTGACACAGTGACACCATCTTGTTGTGCAGATAGCATAGCATCTAACCAAAGCATTAGGAGTATCGGCGACCACCCATGGCATGAATTTTTATACTGTACAGTGACTAAGGACGGGACTGCGATGGACTATCAAAACACTTGGATGTCTACCTTGGTCAGTTAACAGGATAGCTTCAAAAGATGGAACTTCCGTCCTTTTCTTTAAGCGTCATTTCGGTCCTCCAGCTGGGGCTTGCAGATTGGCCATTTTTGCGATTAAAGTATTTTTTAAAATAAGAATCTAAACATGCAAAGTAACTTGTAACTAAAGTTTTCCAATAATATGGCGGTAATATTTAGTGGGTAGATGAGGTGGAATGGAGTTGTGGGAAGAAAATGTAGCTTACCTCCTTTTCCCAGCTTTGTTTATTTGTGTGAATAAGAAATGATTTGATTGGTTGATTGCACCATAGCAATGATTTATTTGGAATAGCAAAGTACATTGAGGATAAAAGTGAAGATGCAGATTATGATTGGGCATAATGTAATGATATACAATGACAAGAGCACCCCTCAAGTGATTTTCTTTCAGTGCAAAATCTCCAATACAGTATTTGCCTCTGAAATGTATTGCAGTAGAACTATAATATATCAATACATGGAAATACAGTTAGCAACTGTTCTTACTTTACTTTCCACCTCCGCTCAGCACCCAGACCTACCTGAGTGTGTGCTTTTCTTGGCACAAACACGTGCGCTCACAGTGGAGGCCGTAGCTGCCATGAGGACACATCCTGTCCTGGCACTGCTGCCCTCTGAAGCCCGAATCACACAGACAGCCTCCGTCAATGTTGTAGCAGCGTGCACCATTAGCACAGTCACACACGCCTTTACAGTCCACACCGTAGGTTCCTACTGAGCACTCCTCACTGCATCTGAGGGACAAACACCAGACGTTACAGTACAGCGCGAAGGTGGGAAAACACCCAATTAATTACTGGGTACAAACAACTCTTAAGTAGGCGCACATACCTGTTTCCAGTAAAACCCTCAGCACACTGGCACTGCCCTGTCTCCGGGTCACAGTGGCCCCTGTTGTGGCACGTACATTCTTGGGCGCAGTTAGAGCCGAACCTACCCTCTGGACAGCGCTCTGTACACACAGCACCCTGCGAGAGAGATGGCGAAAACACCAACTACTGACAACAGTCACGTCATTATGACAGCAATTTACTGTATCTGAGCTCAATCGTGCTACAGTGGTGGCCAGCAGCGGGGACAGGCACATGCTGTGGTGGGGACCAGCAACGTGCGGCAGGGCCAGTGCCTAGTGCCTACTGTGGCGGTTATGCAGAACCGCCGCACTGTACCCTAACTTACACCGCTCTTGCGGTGCAAGCACAGTATAATTTAGGGTAAGGGCTTGGTTAGGTTATGGTTAGGGTAAGGGTTTGGTTAGGGTAAGGGTATAGGTTGCCGGATAAAACACCACCTGCAGCACTGACTATTAGGTGGCTGCCACCGGCAGTTTTTGCACTTACTGTTTCTCAATATCTGACCTGATTCACAAATCAGAAAAAAAGGAAATGTGGATTACAACAATGTATCAGTACGTAAGTGTTTAAGTGTAGGGTGTTTCCTAAAATAGGGAGGTGACGTGCTGACAAGCAAGCTCATTCACTAGGTTGTGAAACATCAGTGCGCTGTAAGCCCTGGGATCTACTCCAGATGAAACAACGCATTCCACCTCAGACCAAGTTTCAAATTTGGAACACATTAGGAATTTCATCAATATCAGGCCCAACCTAGCATCTGTAAAACATTAAAACGTACCGTCCACCCAGGGGGGCAGGCGCAGACACCTTTGCCCTGGCAAATACCCCCGTTCTGGCAGGGGCATCGAAGAGGGCATCGGTTCCTGGGGCACGCCTTTTCGCAGCTGGGGAACAGAGAAGGCGTAACTCTTAATAAAAGCTTACAGGGGCATGTTAGTCAAAGCCTTGAGCAACAATTCAGTGCACTATGAACAAATGTTTTTCTATAAATTGGCCACATTTAAGAGTAATCTACTGATGTCACCACTCATTGGCAGGCAGAGCTTGACTGTTCTGACAGCGGTGGAGCTGAGAGGCTAGAGCTGCATGCAATAGCAGTTTGGAACACAGGGCTTTTGTTAAGTTTGATGTACAGTACTGAATCCTGAGCCAGCCTTTTGAAGCTATATACATTATCGTTTGAAATACAGCTGGTTCTGTATATGTATCATCTGTGGCTCTATTTTGGAAAATATTCCAACACTTATCTCCCCAACATTTTCTAACATTTCACAGTTTACATTCAGAGAATACATCACAGTATCATGCATTTTGAGCTTGTAGATCCGGTATTTTCATACAACACACAAATATATAGGACTCAAGTGGTTAAATATCCTACTGCGGGAACCCAGTATAACTCATATCATCATTTGCTGTCATTTTCTAATGCCCTTTGGAAGAACCTATAGGCTTAGTAACTGATTTCAAACACAAACTACGCCCCAAGGATATATACTTAATTGTGCAAGCCAGAACCATTTTTTATAAAGCTGTATTGTTGTTTTAAAATTGGATGCTGCTGAATATAAAGCATTTTCACTAATACCTAGTGGTTAGGTTTTCATTCCCTATACTCATCCACGGGGACTTCTAAAACACAGGGCGGTAACTGATGACTCATGGAACAGCATGGTCCATCAGGGTCCTTCTCCCTCTATAAATGTAGCTTAGTAGAACCAAATTATGCTGTAGCTTGTGCCAGGAGGAGGAGGTCTAGCATACTGTCTGCTTGTTTAGAAAATCAAGTTAGTAAGCTGTCATATAACAAGACTCAAAATAAAGGTGACTAAGGTGCTTTAAACCTGATAATACTTTTATGACCGGGGTTACCCAGCGATCTATAGACTACTTAGGCCGCTCCATTGTTCCACCTATACCAAATCTGCAAGCTAACCAATCTGCAAGCTCAGATATTAACAACCCCACTGAGCATTTGGGTAATTTGTTAGACGTCTAGGTTTGTCTAAAAATTTGGTCTAAAAATCTAAAAAGAAAGGTTTTTTTTGCAGTTTAGGCTAAGATTGGATGTTGAAACAACATTGTTTCAACATATAGTTATCTATGTATATATGACATCATTGTTTCAACATAATTATAGATGGCTAAAACAAAGCCTGGCTAATCAACGTCTAAACATAAACATCTATATATAGATGCTGAAACAATGTTGTCATCTTTAAATATGTTGAAACAGCATTGTTTCAACGTCTAATCTAAGCCTAGACCTAAAAACCCCCCCACTATTTTTACCCATTTTTAAACTAAACAGATTTTTAGATGTCTAAAAGCCAACGTTTCTCACAGGACTAAACTAAAGTCCATATAATACTCTGTGTATTATATTTTTTAGTAATTTTTTAGGTAATGCTTACAGTGTGCCAGTGAATCCCTCACGACATTGACACTCTCCAGTTGCCTTGTCGCATGACCCCCCTGTTCCACACTTGCACCTCTGCAGACAGCCCTTGCCGAAATTGCCAGCTGGACAGGGGTCCTCGCAGTACCGCCCTATGTATCCTGGTGGACACTGGCAGGTTCCCTTGACTGGATCACACAATGCTCCGTTCTCACATTTACACTCCTGACTGCAGCTTGTTCCCCAGTGTTTGTGATCACATGCTGGAAGATAATGACACAGAAACAACATCTAGTATGAATACTGTAATCTTGATGACAAGTCAATAAGGAGCTGGTCCTAAGCCTAGCTCAGCCAAGGTTTGCTTGGATCTTGGATCCTGGCCTGATCCTGCTATGCTATACTCTGATGGAACAGCTTCTTACTGCAATGATTATGGTTACTTTTAACTTTATTGCAAGTGGTGGTGTAATATACAGGATATTGCTGTTTTGCTCTATTGGGTTAGGGTTATGAATATCACTTTCTTAAGGTCAGCGACATGCTGCTTTACTGCTGCAATACACTTTACACCTGCAGTAAACTTTTTTTTAATCCAAATTAAAGTAAAATTTCAGTTACCACTATACCACTGGCAACAACCCAGAAGCAATTGTGAAATATCAGAGTTAGCTCAAGTTGTAGGCACAGAAACTGTTACTGTTATTTTAAGCAATAAGTGTATGGTGATATGATGGCATTATATATATAAAAAAACACTTAAACAAACAAGAATCCAGTTTTATTAAATTCTATTCATATAAGGGGGCCTTTCATATCAAGCAAAGAATAACAGAACAGGATCAAGGTCACTATCGTCAAGAGAAGGACAGTGCAAGTGATCACTCCCTCAGGGCAATATATCTTCTCCATATATAGTCATGGGTCTCCAAACAACCGTCATGTCCCTTCCCCTTCCAAGTCAGCCCTTAGCTCAGGCAGTGTTGCATTACCAGCATGTGATTTACAATTGACAGTGCAATTTGCATGGAGCCAACAAGATGAACGAGGTAAAAATGTTTAATTTTACAGCAGTCTTTAAGGGGTCTACCTGCCATGGTGAGTCGCACAGGGTTTGGATTTCAATGACAGTGAAGAGAGTGCAGGACATGCAGATCATTGTATAAGTCATGGAAATTAGTCATGGATGAATTCCTCAGACGTCGCATCAATAACTCAAACTATGACAGGTGTAAAACAGGCTGGACAGAACCTGATATGCTAAACTACAAAGTACAATATGTAAACATTGCTAAAATATATTTGAGGAATAATTACATTACATTACATGTCACATGCCTTTTTTACATTTGCATTTACATGTATCCCCACACAGAATGCAGAATAGCAGATTTTTCTTTACACAAATTCTCAGAAAAGAGCACACTACAGCCTGGCCCACCGATCTTCCACAGATCCACCCACCCATCCCCTCTCTGCCACATGCACGCCTTGTCATGGCTCTGAAAAGTGTACAAGGACTTATTTGACTGTTACATGGAGGGATAAAGTACAGCCAAATTTGGCCTGGAGCAGAAGCAGCCCCACAGAATGCAATGTTTATTGCTCCAACTCAGAGCAGGACTGTTCCCTCTTTTGTTTAAACGAATCACAGGTTGACTTGTTCTGTGTGGGCATGCAGGAGGGTTTCTGCTAGACTGTGTGTCACACTGACTTATAAGAAACTCGGGAGAGCTGGAGTGACGATAATATTTACACTGGCATTCTCTAGGATGGCAACAGAGGTCAACAGAACAAGTCTATAGGGTCATCAACACGGGAGTTAAGGGCTGTCAGAGCTAGGCATGGATCAGTGAACATGTGAATTGCACTAAATTGGACAAGTGATTTGTTTAAGAAACTGTACTAAGCCCAGCTGGCAGGGCACAAACTTTCTGGTGAAAAAAAATCACAGACCTGTTCTCAGAAACAGGCCATCTGTATGTTTTTTGCATGTGAGCACCAAAAGTACACGATAAAGTGCACATTGTTTTAAGCCATGGCACTGGATTGGTTGGAACACGTTAGGGAAATTGACAATCTCTCCCAATTTGAAGCATCATACTGTGTAGATGTCTGGCATTATAGAATGGCATGCTACCCAAGTACAACGTACTAATGGGCACTAACTCTGACAATCAGTGCTACTTTATTTGCCATGATGTGCAAGTTTGTTTTGCACTTGGCGAAAGGTCTGGTCCATGGTATTCCAAATATACTGTTTATTTACAACTGTATGTAGGCCTACACGGAGATATTTAGGATATGAAGATGCATGTAAACATCTCATTCCTAATGTGGTCTTCACAGGGATATGAACTATTATTCCGAATATTTCATGCATGTAAAATCACTGATTGATGTGCACATTAGTACTGGCAGCTCTTCGCTATGCTTTATGCGGAATGCACAATGATATGGTGGGAAAATTCCTCTCTTTCCCTAGTGTATTTTCCAAGTGGTGGTGTAGCTCTCGCCTGTGTCCAAGACAAGCTCCGCATAATCTCCCGGGGATCTAACGCGGATTGGTCGAAAAACTGGCCTGTGTTTTTGTCTTGATCTAGCCCCCTCTATCAAAAATTGATTTCAAAATGGGGCATATGGCCAAAAAGCTAGCCAACACTTTGCCCTCACTTTGTCTGGCACCCTAACATGCACATTCCTTATCTTATTTGGATAATCACCATTACCGCTGCCATCATCTTTTCGGTCCTTCACATCATTTGTAAAACATCTGTTGTGGGGTTCGTCTCTACATACAACTCTTCTATGCTTTTGTGTAGTGTCAACACTACACACGCTTCACTGTCTTCTTTGCAGTACCTTCTGTATTCCTTTTGTGTTACACAGTACAAGAGCATTCACCATGAAAACCCCAAGCCTTCTTCTTTTTCCCTCAGCCTGATAGCTCAACACACAGGCATCCAGGAAGTGTCAGTGCACATTCTGCCAGTAAGGCTCTATTATGGCTATACACGCTGGGGCCAAGGCTTACGTTCTGTCCAGAGAGAAGGAGAGCGAGAGTAGGGAGGGGGGTTTAGAGAGAGACCACAAAGGGGTTTAATTTGGGGGTAAGAGGAGAGAGATTGAGAGAGTATGGGAATGCGAGCAACAGTGAGAGAGAAAGAGATAGAGGGTTAGGGGAAAGGAGAGGGAGAAATAATAATAGAGGAGAGAGGGGTTGAAATTAGAGTGCAGGAGAGAAGAGCAGAGCAAAGAAGTAAGAGAGAGAGAGTGAAAAAAGAAGGGAGAAGGGGGATGAGGAGAGAAAATGTAGGGTAGATGGGACAAGCAGAGAGAATAGGGTAACATTTTCCATTTCCCCTTCCTGTCATCTGATTCAACTGCTGCCTGTACAAACTAAACCCCTCTCTCTCTCTCTGAGAGGAAAGGGGGAAATGGAGGGAGGCGCACTGTACTATTGACCCTGCTGAGTACCATGCAACAGGCTGATGTTTACAACATTAGACAAAAGTAGTGGAAAACTTCATTTTGTTGAAGCAACAGTAATTTTATAGTAAAAAGAAGAAAGAAAAAACCCTAACAATTCACTCTTCAGATTGTTGCCAGGAGTTATACTTTTTCCTGCTGACTTTTGTTTTTACACAAAGCAGTAACATTATGACATATGAAGTCTAATGCAGTGGTTTCTAAAACTTTCAGGTCAAGACCCGAAAGAGAGATTAGACGTTTGCCTGAGACCCAAACATTCACAAATGTACTGTAGGAAAGGAAAATGGGATTTTTCTTGAGTCATGACCCATAGAAAATGGTCCATGAGAGACCTGTGAGCTGTGACCTACAAATGGGTTTTTTACTAACTGTTTGGGAAACAGTAGTTTAATGCATGTCGTGTGTTGATTGGCACAATAGGTTTTGTTGTCTGCTAGTTGTTCTTATACTCAGTGTTGCATTGAAGGTTATTTGTGGAAAGACTGCTTGTGTGGCAATAAAATAAACATACATGACAATTATGTGATATTATGGTTTCACTACATAGTTGACTTAAGCAAACTTAATGAACCTAATAGTCAGTGCTTTGCTTTTCTCATAGTTTTGTTTCAAAATGATTGCTACTCATGGAGTCTGTCAAGCAGAGCTGAGGGTACGGCGGTACCCTCAGCCTGCAGACTTCCAGCTGTCAGATGATCACGATCACACAGTCACAGACCTTTACTTGATCACACTTTACGAACTCTGTCTTGGCACGAGCAGCGAGCCAATCAATACAAGTGGCTTTTATTTTTTAGACAAAGTCCCTTTTGGTTGTAGCCCAGCTGAAGCTGCCTTGACAAGTTATGATGATGGCAAGTAACCAAGCAATAAACGAGAACCCACATTGATTATGCACAAGATTTTAGCCAAAGTTCATATAAAACCAGGCACGCTGTATGTTAAACGTGGCATTAGGTAAGTAGTTCATCATATCAGTCTCAAGTTGAAACTAGGTGATGTTAAATTAAAGTTCACTAATCCTGCTTATATCCTGCCCTTACACAGTGCTTTTGGAATTGGCCACCATGCAAATTCTTATAAACATTTTAGTTAATTAGCTGTCAAAATACAGTTTAATAAAAAATACAGATTAAAAAACTACACTCTATCTCTTTAGATACTGACTTGCCTAAAAGCAATGATTTATGTTCAATGTGGAAGAAAGGATGTTGGAAGTTGGAACAGAATGAGAAATAGTCATATTAGTATGATTATTATTGTGAATAATCGTAAGATGAAAAATGGCAACTGACAGTGAGGGGAGGAGGGGGAGGTAGGACACGTCGTCCTTCTGGAATATGAAACTTATTTCTGGAAGGAGGCTGACACACGTGTTGTTCTGCTGTGTGTTCTCCAATGGTTCCTTTTTGTTTCCATTGGATGGGCGTCCTGTGTGATGGAGCCGTGTGTGACGAACAGCCATTTGACTTGTGGCCATTTAGTTGTGTATGCAAGCATGTGTGAGTGCGTGCGAGCGAGTAATCTCATACACAGTTATGAGGCTGATTCTACAACAATAATGCCTTAATGCCTTATAAATCAGTAGGTTTGAGGGTTGACATTAACAACACCTGCCCACCTGTCAGGTAAATAAAATGGTAGGGCAGGTGAAGTCTACTACCTGGTTGCCTGACCAGACATGCACTTCTCTATTGTGGGTCCACACACAGCTTACACACAGAACGCAATCTCAAAAACAGCTAACCTAGAATCTCACAACATCACCAGGTTGAAGAGCCATAGGTTTTGTACCATAAATTTGTATCTGTGCAACTAAAAGTATGTTTGGGACTGTCAATAATTTCTGTGCTTAATGGGACCATGTCAAAATGGGGGTCCTTGAAAATTTCTTTCTATTTTCAAAATGATGGGGTCCTTGACATGAAAAGGACCCCTATCCTCCCTATCTACTTTCATGTTATAGTGTTTATTAATTAAAAACACAAACAAAACATTATATTTATTCAGTTAAAATGAAGAGTAATTGACAATATTTTTGGGGGACAAGTGGCCATGACCTGAGGGCAAGTAGAGCATGACCTGTACTTGCTGAACAGTGCCTTTGAGACCTTAAGGCAGAGAGAGGGAGACAGAGAGAGAGAGAGAGAGAGAGAGAGAGAGAGAGAGAGGGAGGGAGGGAAGGAGGGAGAGAGGGGATCATTTGTGCTGTTTAATCTGTGTGTTGATTCTTGAACTCTACTGTGTTGTTTTCTCGCTGAGCCTGAGCCTACGTCACTTAAATTATGACATTAGTGTCCAATGACTGAATTTACATTTGAAGTTTGAGAGAACTGCATACTACACATGTGGTACACTGACTGACACCAGCTTGATCCCACAGTGCAGAAGAATAGATTTACAATTAATAACAGATACACATACTGTCGTAGATTCAGCACCAATGAAAATGTCTGCAGGAGTGATCAAAAACATAACGTGGCATCATCAATATAAGCCTTATGATTAGTTTTGTTGTTTCTGGCAAGCAACAATGTTGTACAACAACAAGCTATAAAAAAGTGTGAAGTGTACACACCACTGGAGCAGTCGTCTCCACGCCAGCCTCCTTCACACTGGCAGCGATCAGGAGCAACACATCGTCCGTGGACACACTCCTTGGTGCAGCGAGCTGGTGATGAAAAGCACGCTTAAACACTGGGATGGTCAAGATGACTTAATAATATAAGTGGTACATACTCAAAAGGCTAGTCATACTGTAGCACTCAACAAGAGGGTGCGGTCATCAGAAAGTAACACAGAGGTTAAGAAAAGTGCCCAAAGACACAAACCAGTAGTAAGGTTTGGCTTATTTATCAATAGCCACATACAGTATATTATGGTGCATAACATTATTCTGGAATAATAATTTTATATTCACTTCTTTCACAAGTGTAATTTATGTAAGGTGTCCATTGTATACTGTATGTGATTAATACATGTTAAAACCCTATATAATTCCTTGACAAGAGTACCCCAGTTGTCTATACTAGACGCTTCCTTTCCCCAAAAAAGTTTTTTGCTGAAAATAGCCGATCTAGAAGCTCACAGTTGTAAGCTTGCTTCCCTGAAACTGTTCTATTCTATTGTACTCCCTTCCCGACAACTATTCGACACATCACAACAGAGTGATGCCAGATGAACAGCTGGACTCAACCATGTGATTCCAGTCATGGCTCTGATGTTAGCTGGGGTTTCATGCCAGTAAGACGCTTCCTTTCAGGGTGGGCTTCCAACCAGTTTCAACCTCAACAGTCCTGCTCCCGCCAGAAAATTAATAACGAGGGCTCCACTATTGATGACGCTATAAGACTAATTCAGGATCGGTTTGAGTCATTTTCTAAAACAATGTTTTATTTATAGCTCTAATCCTGTTGTGTAATTCACTTGCTTTTCTTACAGATGTTTACTAGATCTGTACAACTATAAAAGTATACTATTCACTATTAATAACTATTCAATATTGGCTGTATTCTTGTACTCTACATGTACTGTAGCTACACAGGGCAGAGTCAGTAAGTTTGCCTATGCTAATCCTGTTAGTACCATAACCTATCCATAGAGGTACGCAGGGGATGGAACCCGTGATCCTACTGTTAAGCGTTAATTTCATATGTTTAGTTGTGAGACACCGCGGAGCAACTATGTATAACTCATGCTCTAGGACAGCAGGATCATTCAGGAAAGAGTTCACATGAAAAAAAAATACTACTACTTACGGACACATCTGTCCCTGCTCTCATAGTAGCCTGGGCAGCACTGATACCTCCTGCGGTAGTCCATCTTCACTGCCTGTCTGTAGGCTGTCTTGTAGGTTATTCTAAAAACAATCAAATGCAACATTTGCTGTGTTGATTTTTATCCACTCACGGCAGCTGCAAGTAGAGTGTAAATACAACATAAAGCTATACATACATATACAATTTACATACGCCATACCTGTGGCGGGTGCATCTGTATGATGTGCGGGGATCTGAGCAAGGCTCCTCTGTCACATGGTCATATGGATGTGAGTACGACTCTTTCACTGAGGTAGTGTAGCTGGCAAGCAAAAAGAAAGTTGCATGCAGTCAACGGAAAATCACTGAATCATTGTTTTCCACTATTTGACTGGAAATGTTGATGTCTTTCAACTGCTTGATATGAATCTGCAAATTATGGTGCCTTGGAAAAACACTGAAGAATGGCCCAATATTGTTATATGTAATATAACAATATAATTGCGCACATACAAACCTTCAGTCCATCTGTTAGAAGGTGATGTAAATTCTCCTCTCATCAGAGAGGTGCTATAGTATAAGGATTGCGACTTACTCAATTTGAAGCTCTCCCAGGCAGAAGCTCTAAGCAGTATGCAATTTCACTCTTTATAATTTATATAATGCCGTAACCAAGATCTAAGTTGTAGCAGCAAGTAAAATGTACAATTCAGTGTTTGTTAGTATAATGCAGGGGTTTTCAACCTTTTTGACTCCAGGGACCACCATTTATTCAGCATTTGAGCTACGGACCACCATTTGAGGACATTTTAGCCCCACATACCCCCCAAACTAAAGATTTCCTTTGCTTCTGTCCATGACCGTTAATCTTCTAGTTGTGTAGATTAGGACTAATTCACATGATGAATATTTTAACTCTTGAGTGTAAAAATGAAACCAATCAAGAGTTACATCTGGTTAACCAACTTAGCTGGGGACCACCTGGAACCCTCTCAGGGACCACTGGTGGTCCCCGGACCACCTGTTGAAAACCCCTGGTATAATGTATTGAATAGCACTGACCTCTCCCATAGGCTGCACACATTAGGGTCTCTGGGGTTCAGAGGCCAGGATTGTCCAATCAGGAAGCTGAGAACCAGCAGGACGGCAAAGCTCCACAGATAAAGCATGGTGCTGAGGACATAGAAAAACAATAAATATTAGAAATAGTCAGACTAGCATGTACAAAATGTCTTTGGCATGAGAGGCATGAGAGAACAATTTGGAGAACCATTTTTGTGTTATTCCAAAGGTTTGGCCACACAGTCTTTATATTTACTCAAATTCTTCTTTAATAGTTGGGTATATAATATGTGCAGCACTGTGCTGTTGTACTTTTGTATATTGCAGCAAAGAAACATTGCACAACTGCAGAACAATTGTCAAAAACATGTATTAACTCTCACCACATGCTTCTACCCTCAAGCGCCACTATAATTGTTGACATTTTCTGCGCAGAACACCATATTTTCTGGACGTAAAATATCTTTTGACTGAGGATGTGTAACATTTCATAATCTAATGGATAGAAAGATGTATTGTTAGCTTCTCTCTCTCTCTGCTGGTTGTAATGGTATTCTTAGCTCCTATAAATTGTGGCAACTATTTATCCCCTGTAAAAGAGTTCATTAAACGCTAAGCAGAGACGAGGCAACGGGCCAAACCTTAAGTGTTAACCCTGTCTGCATTCTGCACATTGTCTTAATATGGTAGGCCTACATGGCAGACTGACAAACAATAGGGAAGATAGACACGAGGAGAGAGAGACAGATAGGTGTGTATGTGTGTGTGTGTGTGTGTGTGTGTGCGTGTGTGTGTGTGTGTGTGTGCGTGCGTGTGTGTGTGTGTGTGTGCGTGCGCGTGTGCGTGCATGTGCGAGAAAGAATAGAAAGGGGAAAGAAAGGGATCAGAGTGAGTAAATGTGACTCCCAACTTCATCCTAGCCACCATCAATCAGAGAAGGAGTGAAGCCTCCACACTCCTCCATCTTTCCCTTCCACACTCCAACACCATCTGGATGTTATCAGCGTGTCAGGCCCTAGAGAGCGCCCCGTGATGAGGTCCCTTTTTAGGCTCTCAGGGAGCACCAGGGGGGCAATTCCCCAAAGAGAGACCCCTTTCCCCCTCAGACTTTCTGTGGAAATGGTCAGAGGTTCAGCAGCCCATCGGTAGGAGTGGTTTTGAAAAGGCCAACGGTCCTATCGTGGGAATAGGGCAGTTTATAGAGAAGGGCACATCATGTCAACACGGGATTGGTCAGGCCTGTCCCCTCTATTTTCCCAACTCGTCCCCCTCTGACAGAGTCACTCTACAACCTCTTAGGTCATCCACAGATGGCCCTGCGAGAATTCAGTTATGTTAGGGCACTGCCACTGAATATCAGGAATTATTGTGGGTTAAATGAGGAGGGAAAATGTCAGCCTTTGAGATATGAGATATTTATCACACACTTTAGCACACTCCCCTTTCTCTGTTTCTTTCTCTGTCTTTGACTATATCATATTAATTAAGGAAAATACTATTAACTTCCCTTTTACACCTGTAAACCTGTGATGTGTTATAAGCTTCAAATTGAAATTAACATAGAATTTCACTTCTGTGAGATATAGTAGCATTAAGTGAATAATATAATAATGCACTCAATTTCCTTAGGCATACAACATAGAAAAACATCAATAAACAAGTGCGTGTAGCTGCCACTGGCTACACTTGAGTTTCACCCCGGTTTGACTAGTGCTGCCCAGAGTCTTGGCACCATGAGAACCGTGACATAAATCTCCGTCCGCTCACTGATCTGCTGCTTTTTGATATACGCTCCCTCTCACTACTCTCCTATTCAACGTCAGGGCCTAATTCTCGTGTTGGCACAAATGCTAACGCCTAAGAAAGCCTTTACCACAAAAACAGAATTTTATAAGAACAGGCGTATGGTTTTTATTAAGACGAGCAATCGACTTTACCAGCAACTTCATTGGACTTGGGGGTAAATATTTTTCATTACCTATTCTTTCTTTTTTCCCCCACTTCTTTCTTTTTTTTTCGTTTTAATTGTGCTTCATTAGAGAAAGCCATGAAACCGCATGGGAATGCTTAAGTGCTGAGAAACAGAGCGGGAAGGCCTGCTTAACGACTGCAGACATGAGGAGAGTTGTTTTGATGTCAAGCTCAGCTGCAGTTCACATCACACTGTTTAGACTACCTTCAGGTCGGACAGTGAGTAGGTAGACGTCTGGCACAGCAGGAGGTACTATCATCACCTACTCCATTATCAATAATTGTTCACTTTGTACTTTCATTGACTTTGAGCTAACTGGTAAGTTCATTACGTGTAAAGAAGGTTTTCATTTAAAACAACCATGGCATCAGTGTTCATGAAACACACCGAGGTATACAAATGCAGGTGCTCTAAAGTGATACATGTGCACGTGCGCGTGCACACACATACGTGCGCGTGCACATTCACATTCACACACACACACACACACACACACACACACACACACACACACACACACACACACACACACACACACACACACACACACACACACACACACACACACACACACACACACACACAGTTCCACAGTTTCTGGTCTTCCTGTTTCAGACAACCTTTGGCTATGTAGCCAAAAGTATCACAAAGTGTCAAGTGATCAATAAAATTGATCTGTCTTCCCTCGTTAGATGATCATTTTGGATACAGCACTAGCTTTTAACAGCTAATCTCTCTTATCCACTGGTAACTTGAGGTGATAAAGTACACCAGCTATAATGTTACTAGCCTAGATTTGCTTCAACACTCTTTGGGTTTATTTAAAATGAGAAAAGCAGATGCTCTTATCCAGCTCAGTGAAACTTTCATGTGGAGTTATAAAACAGTAGAGCATAGGAATACACATGGAACTGAAACACACAACCTCTCTCTCTTGCTCTCTTCCTCATTCCTCAACCTCTCTCTTTTATTTTCTTTAATTATTTCATGGACTGCCTGATCATTTGTCTTCATGTTTTTGAACATGTTCCATACACAAATGAGTCCCATAAGTTGACAAGAGTACAGAGGGCCTATTTTTAGTATCCAAGGACTTCTCTCCTCTGCCTATAATATCAAGACCTAAACTTGCAAGCCACGCGTACAGCGATTGTACCAACTAAACAAAAATGTAAGCCTCTTTCCATGACCACACAGGGAACTTCAATGAAAACATATCTCGAACGAAAGCAGATGCATTTGGTCTTGTATTAATCTCACTAGACACTCTTACCCATGTTATTACCATATTCAATTTCAATCATGGCTCGTGCTGAACACAGAAGTGCTGACAACTGAAAGATTATTTTGATTCGATTCCATGATCGAGAGCTGGCTGTTTCTGAATCCTGACACATGAGCATTTCTTTCCTATTTACACTGTACAGTCACTGCTAGTTGTGATAGCACTTACATCTTTGACATGAATAACCATAACATAAAGCCTACAGAAGGATGATGTACAGACCACAGAGCAGCATATTCCATCAACATTTACATTTTTAATTAATTTAACCCTATCCTATGCAAGAAGTGTTTTATACAAGCTAGATCTGGTAAACATGACATTAAACCTAAAGAAACAGTTTAAAATCTACTTGAATGTCTGATAGGTGCCACTAAAAGAACTTGACATTAAATTCTGGTCTAGTCTCTTGATGAGGACTAGCTGCCTGAAAATAACTAAAACATTCATCCCTGATGATGAGCCTCAGAGCTATGTTGTACAGTATACTGAATATGTGCACGCCTCCAGGCAACTGTAGATTGTCTTACTCATCTTGGCATTCCATACTCCTTGAGTACAATCAGAGAGGAGTGTTTCTTTTCTTGATGGTGAAATTATACACACATGGCAGTAATCTAAGTGTTCTACCCCTGCATTCACTAATTCTAACCTCCTCCCATTTCAAATGCACACTATTCTCACTCTTTTATTTGCTTTGTCTCTTTCACTCTAGCACTAGCACTATTTCTCCCTCTCCCCTACTTTTTAGATGAAATGCTAATTTCAAGTAGAAAATATTAGTCATCCGTTGGAAGAGAAAGTCACAGAGGAAAGGAAAATAAAATAGAAGGAATAACACTATTGCATGAGCACAGCGAGAAGGGAGGGCTGTGTTTGTGTGACGCATGTGTGTGTGTGTGTGTGTGTGTGTGTGTGTGTGTGTGTGTGTGTGTGTGTGTGTGTGTGTGTGTGTGTTTGAGCAAGCCTCCGAGAAGAAAAATAGAGAAAGAGTGTGCCTGTGTGTCTGACAAATACAAGACAGAGAGGAGACATAATATGACTGCATATGAAACTGGGGGTGTCCCATAAAAATACATCTACAGTGTAGATGTAGACTATGTGTGCAAAATATACAGGTAAACAAACATTTCAAACGCATATTTGCATTTGGTAGGCTTAAAAATTGAGGGCTGAGTTTTGAAAACAACAACTCATTGGTGAATCAGAATAATCAATCCTAATATATACAAACAGCAATCAACCCTCTTGTGAACACCCACTTGCATGTTGTTAATGCTATGGGCACTTGATGTACAGTAAGTACTAACTCAGAGAGGCTTAATTGTCGGTATCAGCCAGTGTGTAGGAGTCTATCCCAGTCAATGCTCTAGACCTCCAGGAGATTGCTGAGGTGGAGCACGACACCTATTATCAGGTCTAAAGACTAAGATACCCGGACACAACGATGTAAAGATAAAATAAAGTAACGTAAATAAAGTAACCTGAGTTTCAAAAAAGGATAATTTGTTTGCCATAACACAAATTCAAACAACTGTCTTCATCACAGTTATGTGATGAAGACAATGATGCTGGTACAAAATCCAGGCCACGGTTACCCCTTTAGAATGATCAACTTTGGTTGATCATGAAATGATCAACCATTAATGGCATCCAAGAACTGTGTATTGTTTGTATTGCCTCTATAAGAAAATCCTGATACTCATTAGCCCTATAGGCTTGTGTCATCAATTTTACAATTCAACCTTTCGAATAACAAACCTATAAAACTTGTTTGAGACTGTTTGAGACTGAACCTGACAGAAACTGACAGCAGGAACGAATTAGAGCACTCCGTGTGACACACAACCACAGCCACGGGCCCCACTCCTGCACCATGGGCCCTCCCCACCCCTACTCTCCACCCCCGTCCCTCTCCCCACCCCACCCCCCAAATCTATTAAAACAGAGTTACTGTAAACTGAATATAAAACCCATAATCCTTTGCATCTGGGTTCTTGTCTTGGCGCACAGGGTAGGTTCGGATACGACCGCAGCGAGGCTGGCACCCACTCTCTGCCATCATGCACCACATGTTGGGTGGGTGGATTCAAGGGGCAGCAGGGACCCTTAACAACACAATGTAGAAAAAAGGGATTTGGGGGGTGTGGGGGGAACTAATACCGTGCCACACCCAACATGTCAGCTTGTGACACTCAAAGACACGCAATAAACTCCAAAACGCAATAATTTGGCCCATTGCTCATTGTTTATCCAGCGAGACAAAACCTCCTAAATCCCAACACATTTCAGTACGTTTACAGCAAGGCATCATATATACGGTCAGAAGGTGGAATCTTAAACCGCACGGCTCAACCCCTCACTGGAAAAGTTTCAGGGTGGAAAACCCTAGACGTCTCATGGGCCGCTGACGGTTCTCGTGGGAGTTGTGTGACAAAAGGATGATCTAGGAGGCGCGAGGAGGGGGAGGTTCCAGGGAGAGTACTTGGAGGTCTGCGTTTCGCTGAGTGAGCTCTGCATCTCTGGGCAGACGCATCGCCAAGATTAATGTACGCAAACAGCAGATCTTGAACTTTTGACCTTTGAACACTGGTGGAAAAGTACTCACATTGTTTACTTAGAAATAGTAGAAATAGTGTTTAATTGTTACAAATCCTCCCACAATGCCCTCAAAGTCCTCAAACAAAATAAATCTAGTGGAGTAAAAGTACAATATATGGATCCATTCCATATATTGGATTTGGAAGAACTAGTATTGGAGTAATGTACAAATATCTCAAAGTTCTATTTTTGTAGGGTACTAGAGTTAATGTACTTAGTTAGTTACCTTACACCACGCCACTGCCTTTGTAACTTGGGAAATAGTGGGAAACAATTAGCCCTTAAGTCCCTCCCAATCCGGCCTTGTCCAATAGGCATGTTAGAAGAGGAGAGCTTGACCAATGACTATCTAATAAGGACAAGAAGCCAAGACACCACTGGTTCATGGGAGGAAACAGACATGCGCAGTACATTCCAGGAAGTTTGACACTTGCAAACCATGCATGCCATTGGTCTCTTGGATGGTTTGACTTCCTGGTCTGTACTGCGCATTAGGGGTGGGACAATTCACAAAAAAGAAGAAAAAAAAAAAAAAAACGAACCGTTCAATACGGGGTCCAAGGTTCAATGCGCACTAATGAACCGCAATATTTCGGTTCAGACAGACACATTTCCTTAATTATAGTATGGATAATAATATCCTTATTAATAAAGCAGATATTGTCTTGTAAACTAAACTAATTTAACTTTGTTGTCTGTCTACAATGCTGCATGCTACCTGCCTGATACTGCATTCATTTTATTAGCCTAGGTATTTTATATTTCCCTTGAAAATAGCCTAATAATGAGGCACAAATAGCAATATACATTTTTTCTTCTGTAAATAATGAAAAGGAATAAGACAGGCCTACTGGAATATGTCTGAATAGGGATTATTTTATTATTTTTAATACCTTAACATTTGTGTTTACAATACAAGGTTGTTTAATGTTTTGAATATCTTGATTTATTTTTTATATTCACATTCAATTTGCTTATAAATGAAATAAAAGAACATTTTTCATTTTATTTATTTTTAAAAAGCAAAACGAACCGAAACCGAACCGAAACCGTGGCCCCAATACCGAGGTACGAACCGAACCGTGGGATAAGTGAACCGTCCCACCCCTACTGCGCATGTCTGTTTCCTCCCTTGCACCAATGTGGACTCCCCCATAGGTGTCTTGGCTTCTTGTCCTTCAAGCTTGCATTGAGCTTGACCAGGAAAGCTTGTATAGCAACAATTGCTAAAGTATTTGGACTGGCATTGGACAGTGACTAAACCCCGCCCCAAAGGGTGGGGTTTTGGGAAGGGCTCATTGCTCTATAGCTGAATGTTTCCTTTCTCTCGTTTTGTAGATTAGACATTATCATGAGTTGAGCACTGGCCTACTCCATAATTCCATCCTAGAATTATGTAGGCAGATCTATCTTCTATAGCTCACAAAATTAAAATTATCAAGAAATACAGTTTTGATAGAAAACAAACAAACAAAAAACGTAACCCTAACTGTGAGAAAGGAAATACTTTCCTTTCGTTGTTACTTTTAGGTTCAATTTATTAACTTATTAAGTAAAAAGTATGTGTCTGTGACAACGTCAGTTAATATTTAACAAGCATACTTGTACATACTTGTAGGTGTGGCCACTATGTTCTATGCATTCTATGCACTCTGTCCCCCCATGCTCCTCCCAGTAATCATATTTTGCTCAAGTTAAGTTTGGGTTCCAGCAAGAACCAACAATAGCCTGCTCTACAAATTTGCTGGCCACCAAGTCCGAGGTCACTTCTCCCTAGTATCAAAGGGAAGAAGAAAGAGGGTGAAGAAGGTTGGGTCAGGGAGGATACAAAGCATGAGGGTTACACCTTTTCCTGTAACACTAGTGAGCAGCTATAGTAGCAGTTATCCACTTTGACTAAACACTATGTACCGGTACTCTCTTCTCTGACCAGAGTCCTTCATGGGTCTATAATGGGTCTGCAACGTTTCTCACCTCATTGCCGAATGTTCTCCCCTGACTAGGGATGCTAGTTGGGCACATGCTGTAAAAGAGAGCTGAGGAGGTTTGTGCTCTAAACTCAAGCCTATTAGGGTGGTAAACAGTCTGAATCATGGTCTGAGAATGGAAAAGTTGTACCCATGTCCGTTTTTGCACTTTTATAAGTAAAGCATTATGTTTCTTTTTGAGTATTTCTGCATCTAAAGACCCCCATTTTAAAATGTTCAGTCTGCAAGACGTTTCGTATTTTAGGGTCCCTGTTACATAAGCTATGCAGTACAACCAGGGCCAATGGTGGTGGGTTTGTGTTGGAGTCTGTCTTAATGGCTGTGGTCGTAGCCTTATTGTGGGTACTGGTGTGTTGAGAGCTCATGTTCCCCAAAAGTGATAGAGAACAGAGCCAGTGAATAACAGAGGCTGGGATGATAACGTCACCATGGCGACACTGTTGTTTTGGGCAAAATGAAAACATCAGCCATCAGCATGATTGTAGTACAGAGAGTACAGAGAAGTCACCTGTGGAATACTGTATGTGCTCTCTCTTTCTACATTCTGAAAACGTTTCAGGCAGCATTTTAATTATACAGAACAGATTGGGAGTTATTTTGTAATGCTACCCTTGCAACACATCTAATGGAATTGTCTTGAAAAGATCAGCCATCGGCATGATTTTTCCAAAGTACAGAGAAGTCACCTGTTGAATACAGTATGTCCTCTCTCTCTTAAGTTCTAAATACATTCCAGGCAGCATTTTTCTCCACAAAAGAGACAAGCTGTTATTTTGTAATGCTACCCTTTTGAGCACATGTAATGCATTTGTCCTTTTGACCAAAGTCTCTTCATATGACAAGGCTAGCCGTCATTTGCTGACCAATACAATGTGCTCAGTGCTGACATGCAACATTGCTGTCTGCTAAAAAAAACACATTCTTGTACAATTTTGGTGTTTTTTCTTCCTAATGTGAATTCAACATTTCCACCATCCTTTAGTTTACTGTACTAGTAAATTCGTAATATATAGTGGCTGAGTTCCATAACTTTTTGACCCTTTAAACTCTGAAATCATACTTGTCTAATTCCCAAAATACAGGAGTGGCAATGAAAAAAACAAAATAAAAAATACACAATATCTAGTGCTACTCTCTGCAGATGTGGTTTCTGTCTGACAACGGCAGCACACTTTTCTTTTCTTCTGGTTGTTGTGTTGGGCTCCTGGCCAATGTGAGGCCTCTTCGCTCCCTGTTGCAATTCCCCCAACTGAGAGGAGACGTGTGCGCTCTCGTGCACAAGCCCACAGTGCAAACTGCCTCTCGGTCCTCCACGGTCCAGACCATAACCACAGGCAGAATGACTGTGGCTTTATTGGTCAAAGAAAGTACAGGGATCCGCACAAACAAAATCAAACACCGAAAACCAAACACGCGATGACGCGAAACTCACAAACTTGCACATTGACGGAAGAGCTCATAATTATGAATACATGCACACCTTAATTGAAAATCACTATTGGTCTTTTAAATGAGCTGTGTGTTTTAAACCACTTAAGAGATGCAAAATGGTGGAAAACCCAAAATGGAGGCTCGGGCTGAGGTTTCAGAAGGACATGACCATACAGTGCTGTAATTATATGTACCGTAATGCTCTGTGGATCATAATGTGTTCACAGACACATGGGGCGCTTGTAAAAAAAAATACAAAACCATGACCAAAAAAACATAGTGTTGCATCGTAAACGCACATAGCAAGAAAGGAGAAATTGTGTAGTAATGCTGTAGTGACATTAATGCTTAGAGAGACCAGTAACTTAGGTACAATTAATGAATTGTACCTCTAAATCATTGGAGAAGCTTAACTTTAATAAGGGATGACATTTTATATTATGACACAATTCTCTATTTCCTATAGTATGTATTGCAGTGTTACTCACTGTGTGCAAGTTGCTGTTGTTCTGTGTGAGTAACTGAAGTAGTAGTAGTAGTAGTAGTAGTAGTAGTAGTAGTAGTAGTAGTAGTAGTAGTAGTATTGTCACCAAGACTGTTGGACATTGAAGTTGTTCTGATATGAACAATAACAGTTTGAGCATGTCATGCCACAGGAATTCTCAAATTTCCGCATCATTTTACAAGTATGCTGACACAACCCTGTTAATGTCCTGGTTTGAATGATTTGTTGGAATGCTCATTGTTGTAATGTTGCTGGATTAATCATTAGTGTCATGTTTATACACTGTTGGAGCTGTCCCATCTCTTCCTGCCACACTCATTGGTGTCAAATCCACTCTCTACTGATATGGTGCTGTTGACACCGAGGAAGTTTCTAATGTTAGTCATTCTTAGTCTGAAACCTTGTATGTCCAAATGTTACTTTTCAGGAAATGGAAAGGGAACATGACTGTGTTCAGTGGAATCACTGAGAGCATTCAGTCACAAACCTCTATTAATACTTTTCATGTGTTAAATAATATGTCTAAAATGCAGATTTATAAGCACTTTAATCCTGGTGTCTAACTTTTGGGCATATGGCTGAACTTGTAAAGTTATTATTTTCTATATATTTGTACAATATTGTTGTACAACTAAACTAAATAATACATCATTCATTTAGGAAAAACAAACAATAAAATAAGGAGATATAAGGTTTCTGCCAAACAGCGACGTTATACAACATTTTGACATTTATGTGACTCATGCTTCTGCTGTTGATATTACAATGCTGGGTTACTCATAATGATGATATGTTGTACATTATTTGGCATTAAACTGTATTACTTTATGTCATTTTCCTCATTACAAGGCTAATAGTCTCTAGATTATCTATAGCTTGAGAACCGTTCACCCCACTCAAATTTGCCACATGTTCCATACCCGTCCCACACAGGGAGTGCAATGCCGGTTTCAAGTCCGTCTGAACCACGGTTGTCCTCTGCCTAGGGTTCAGATTAAACAACTGATCACAACTGATAACCCCTATGCATTTCCAAATGTGGAGGTGGCATCATTCACAATGATGTTCTGACATCTGCAATCACCATATCTGTCAAAATAGCTGTCAAAACAGCCATCAGCAATTTATTCATATACTCCTGCTACTCATATTTATTTTTTCATCTATTTATATATATATATTTATTTTTATTTTTTTTTACAAATGCACAGGCGCTTTCTGGCTGCTGTTCTTGCATGTCTTGTCTGTCCTAAGATGTCTGCCTTTTATGTACAATGTATTTTATGTGTTTTAGTTTTAGTTTTTATTACTGTGGATGCTAGAGAGGTCAATGAATTTCGTTGTACATTTTGTATAATGGCAATGAAGATCATTCATCATTCCACAGGTTACCATGGTGATGCATCTATGCAGCATGTGTCGTTGTAGACACTATGTTGAAGAATAGATTCTGCCGTAGTAGGAATGGCTGATACAAGCAGGTTTATCTATCGAACACGGATTGACTTCCTGTTGCCGTAGTGGACAACGTCGCCGTCGAATGCTTAACATGCCTAATAATAACTGGGTGGAGCATTCATTTCCAACTTGGGGCACTGTCCATTGTGCACCGCTGTGAACATGTACTGTAAATACTCTCATGGTGCCTGGCCACCATTTCTTAAATGTGTTTTTTTAACCATTTCAAAAAAATATAATCTTGTGATCTAAACATTGACATTTGTCTTGATCACACACCCTCCTTTTGTACATTTCCCACCATCACATATCTATAAGCACTACTTATGCATGGACATAATGTAATTTTACTTTCTCTGATTTGCTTATACAAATCTTTTCTGTCGCGCACTTGGGGTCAAAACATTGTGGGAAGAGCCACTCTAAATAAAGATTCATAAAGTGCTTCAGATGTTTTGTCTGATCTACTGGTGATAAGCCAAGCCTCACCAAGCACTTATTCATCCATGTTTATTAGTATTAAGAGGTCTCCCAACATACACAAGTGCTGTGGGGTCAAGAGTCTTTGAACGCTTGAGAGGAGTTTAAGAAAACTGCAACAACCTCGGCTGAACTCATAAACAATCATCAACTGTTGATGCTGTCTGTGAGCATGCTATCCTTAGCCTATGGCAAGATAGTTTAAAATGTCTTTCGAGTTAGAAACAAAATGCACACATTAATAAGCGCTCCTATGATTACCTGCAAGTGCTTGTCTGAAAGAATTATTCTACCACAAGTTTTCTTGTGGGAATGGACAAAACTCTCACAGTTTCTTTGTTGGTCACAGAGTATAAACCCCAGCAACTGGAGGATCTCTCATTCACTTAGATTTTTAGTTCAGCCATGAAGCAGTGAGTGAAAAAACACTTGTAATGAGGCTGTCTGTATGATGTCTGTCTGTCTCTCTACTACTGAAACTGTGCACATTAATTGCAAATGACAAACATACAAACTTTTTGTCCAAGAGCACTGTTTCCTAAACAGTCGGTTGGGAATCAGGACTTATTTGTGGGTTGCAGACTTTTCGGTCAATAGTTTTACTTTCTGTTTTTTCCAGAAGAATTCATGAAAAAACAACCAAAGTAATCCATAAATTAGAAAATAAATGTTTAATTAAAATAGACAATCTGCAGGGATGAGCTAAAAAAAATGTTTGGGAATCATTGTTCAAGATCACCTTGTATCATTTTGTACATACAACCTCTGAGAACACTTTTCTGTTCTCTTTATTAACTAAATATAAAAGTGCAATTTTAAAAAAGCAAAACCAACAAATGAAAGTAAATTAATAAATTTCTCCCAACAAAATAAGCATTTGAGCAAGCCAGACTATTCTAGCTATGGATATGAACAACTCTGAGACTTGTATCCTTGACAGAATGACTATAAAATAGACTACCATATAAAGTAATAGACTAAAAAGACTATATATGTAGACTATGCTGTGCATTCTAAATCGTATGTGAACGGTGCACATCTGGCTTTACTGAAGGTATGGTGGCAGATGCAAAAACACTCTAAATCTATTTCACAGGCTTGCGCAATTTCACAGTCCATCAATCACCAGCCAATCAATCACTGGCCATTGTGTGTTAAGTAACAGTACTCCAATCACTGGTTTAACTTGTAGTTTCTTGCTGGGGGGGAACAGGCAAACAGACTACATACATCTCAAAATCACCAGTCATCACTAAACTTGGTCTATATTACTTAGGAAAGTAACTTCTTTACTTTACTCGTTACCCCTTAGACAAAGTAACATCATTACTTTACTTATTACTGGAAACGAAGAGTAATATATTACATATTACGTTATTACTTACCCAAGTTCTCAACTCCCACCTTTGAAAAAATAGAGATGTACAGCATAATCTGTTTAGTGAGCTCTTTTTAGAACTGAATCCAATTTATTGGAATAATAATAGTCTCCAATCCCACAAACTGCACCTGAAAACAAAGCCAACAAAATCAGACATTATAAATGTCTTTCTTAGATAAAAAATCTACATTCTACATTCTAGTGCACATCTCTGTTGTTACAGTACCTGTCGATAGCTTGTAAATCTGTTCTATTTTTGCATGCAACAACAAGCTCATTTTAAAAAAGTAACTTGGCGTTACTTGCAAAGTAATGCGTTACTTATTACCCATTTTTGCAGAGTAATCTCGTTACTTTACTTTTTGGAGCAAAAGTAATAATATTACAGTAATATGTAATCTAAAATTAGTTACTGCCCAAAATCACTAGTCATCACTAAACTTTCAATCACACATCCATATAAACACAGATGTTCATACAGAGACCTGGATGCATGCTGTGCACTTCTAGACCTACACCCTCACCTACAGTGTGCACACGCACGTGCACACAGCTCTTTCCATCCCATCATATTGTGTTGGCTGAGGCTTGTGCAGTTTGCTTACATATGTGGTGTTCACCCTAGCAATAGTGGAGTTGCAGCCCAAAACCTATTGAAAAGGTGTGAAGTCAAATCCCATCTGCCTTGGAAAATATACAGTGCCAAGATATAAATCAGTATCCATCTTGTTCAAGTGCTACGCGCTTACTGTAAAAAGAGCAGTGAGAGAGAGAGAGAGAGAGAGAGAGAGAGAGAGAGAGAGAGAGAGAGAGAGAGAGAGTTTGGCCTTTTATAATTAGTAATTTCAGGAATTAATTTACATGAACAGAGAGATATAAAGCCCATTTCCCTGGGAATTTATCTCAAACTGTCAGTGCTCTACCAAAATTCTGAGGATGTAACAATATTGTCATTATCATGATGTACAATAACTGAAATGTCTCAATATTATTGTGGGACTGTGACAATATTATCATGGGCCTGGGAAGGCATTTACTACCACCAGGCTGAACATTGTATTGTTTGAACAGCAGCAGAATAATTTAGTATAAATAACCAGTATTAGTACAGATGATATGACAGTCTGCACGCCACTAGATCTTCAAGGAATCTTTATCTTATGCCTTATAACCACAATGGTTCATCATTAGTCATACTGTATGTTGTCGACATCTGCTTTATCAATAGCAACTGCATGATCGTAATATTGTGAATGCAGACAGTCTGTGTACCGTCTCTTTGAGCATAGATGTACTGTATAATGTCTTGTTAAGACTGGACACTTAAACTGCAAAAATATCAAAATTGAGTTGTAGTCAAATAATTAACATTTCTTCCAACAATAACCAAAATAAGCGGTCTACAAACTCATGTCATACCACAAAGCATTGTGAGATTGTAGATCATCTATTTTATAGTTGGAAGACGACCTTGAATCAGTATCATGATTAATATTTAAAACCTTCGCTTCAATTGTGATTCACTCTTACATATAGAGGTGGTGGTGGAGGTGGGGGCAATGTTATCCTTTGTGGTATGAGAATAACACATGCCTCATACAGTGAATAAAACCCCTCAAGCAATAGCATGAATATGACTCAAGTCACGGTTCTATGGGGCGAATGCAGTTTACGGAAAAAAGGAGTGCGACTGTGCAGCATCTGGGTTCAATTAAGACCACACTCCTAATGCGACGGGATGGCAGCTTGTTTTTTTGCAGCTGCTAAGACTGAGCGATAGCTGGGACTTGCAGCTATCCTGGAACCCATTTGGATTGATGTTCGTATCTGTGTTTTTTTCCTCTCTCGGTTGTTGTTGTTGTTGCTCCTGCAGTTTTTGCCTACATATGGCACTGGATAGCATTTACTGTTTGGGGGAAAATAATGGTATGACACCTGGGTATTTATTTGACAGGAACACCTACAGTACGTGTGGCTGCCTGCAGGCAGTGGTTTGTTCATTATTAGAGCCCAACTTTGGACATTGCCAGATGTTGGAGAGCCCTAGACTAGCGGTTACTACTGATTACATGCAATGACAGAATATAGTGGTTTAAAAAAAAACATTGTAATTTCCCCCATACCTGTATATGCTTTGAAGCTAAGCTGTATGAAATACTTGCCTTTAATATAGTGGTGTCGACGGTACTAATTAATTACCAGAATCCCATGGTGGGAAGTTATGGTTTTGGTGAAGACGTAGTTCCGGACATTTTGTAGGGGTCACTGGGGCCACGCAGTAAAGTGAAGTAAAGTAAACTAAATGAATCCAAAAACTGAACTTCATTTGTATTGTTGAGCCATTTCTAAATATGATCACATCCTTATTTCATTCTAATAAACCTCTCTATGTTTTTTCAATCCATATCACTATTCAACAATACAAATTACATTCGTTTTGTGGATTCATTTACTTTTACTGCATGCCCGAGTGACACCCACAAAATGACTGGAACTACTTAATATTTACCAAAACCAGAGCAGAACTGGGAACAGGACTCTGGACATCAATTAATACAGTTGATACCACTATGGCCATGAAAATGTGGTTCAAAGTGGTTAAAAACAAATTGGCTGCCTAACTGCCGATACCAATATTCTGATCAGCCAAACCTACTATATTATGGTATATATCGGTCTAGCTCTAGTCATTATGTAGCTATAAGTTTGTAGATGCTATTATGTGTATGCAACTAGATCCCAGGTGAGCAATGTATTTTCCCATGAAGCATAGTGGTAATTTATAGTTTGCTGATGTACAGCATTGTCGCTTTCCAAAAATAACCTAATCATGAGGCTTATATTGATGCCACATTATGCTTTTGAGCACTCCTGCACACATTTCCATTGGTGATGGTATTTTTCACTGTAATGTTTTATTCATTGTATATCTATTCTTCACGGTGAGGTCATGTTGGTGTCAGTGTACCACTGTGTGTCATTATGCAGTGCTCTCAAACCCATTGGAAATTGACTGTACACCAATGTCACAATGTGAAGACCAGTAGCGTAGGTTAAGGAGACAAATGCACCCTGCGAGACAACAACACAGCAGAGTTCACACAGGTAGAACAGCACAAACTATCCACTTTATTGCCCTCTCTTTCTCTCTCTCTCGATTTCCAGGAAGTCCAGTCTGGGCCAGTAAATTCCTTTGAGTTAAAGCTCATTGATTTACTGGCCTACCTCTGGCACATGGAGTGCTGCCTTTCTGGAGAACGAGTTGGAAACCTGCATCTTATTAATGGCATCATTTTAGAGCATTTTTCCCCTTCTACCTAAAATGCACTCTTTCTCCCTTGCACACACAATGGTCGCTGTCCCATTCTCTTTCTCTCTCTCTCTCTCTCACACACACTCTCTCTCTCTCACACACACACGCACGCACGCACGCACACGCACACACACACACACACACACACACACACACACACACACACACACACACACACACACACACACACACACACACACACACACACAGTCTACCCCCTCCAGTCCCTCCAGATGGGCTTCGTCCCTGCACTAAGCATCTGGAACTTAAAAGTCCTATTTTCTTCCCTTGAAAACTTGGGCCACGTGTGCTACCCTGAAGGTGAACCCGTAGAAATGTTCCTACAGTATATGGTGTCGCTTTAAAAGCCTTTACATGTATGTAGCATGGCAATTACTCATCTTATTGTCGTCTTATCAAGCTAACGAAATTCTTGGAACAGGAACAAGACATTTCTTTTATTGATGAGATTTCTGACATTTGTGTACCTCTGACAGTCTTGGACACCACTCACAAAATCTGCTTATCTTAAAGGAACAAATGTTACCCATCCTTTTAAGAGCCTTGTTCTCTTCTGCATTTTACAAAAAGTTGGTATTACACTTGATAACATTCAAGCACAGATGGGATTAAAACCCATTTTTATAGAACAATACGGAATAATACAAGTGTCCTGGAGGGAAGACTAACATCTGTGGCTTTATACAACGTAGTAAATACTTTTTTGTCTCCACTAGGCCGAAGGCAATGGCATGGAGAGAGACTATGTTTTGTACCCTGTCCATCTGTCCGCCAGTGTATGTTTGTGTGTGTCACATGGGTCTGTTATAGCACCACCAGGAGGCACCTTTTTACAACGAAAAAAGCATAATACATTCCTAGAGGTGGGCTGATCAGGATTTTTGGGGCCTTTCCCGATTGTTGTCCTCGCAATCGGCAATACCAATGTAAACCTTGTGCGTAAAGGGGAAATTTATATATATTTACATATCTGACTTTTATACCATTTAAATGGTATAAAAGATCGTTTTCTCCAGATCGGGTAAATTGCCGATCATCAATCGAGTCATTTGGGGTGAAAAATGCCCAATCACTGATTGGTGGCTGTTTGATCGGAGCACCTCTAAAAGGTTTGATATCCGATCCCTGCACCCCCTGTCTACATATCAAAGTGTCCTTGGGGAAGACACTAAAGTCCACATTTTCTCCAATTAGTTAGAGGAAATGATAGCTTGCCACCACTGCTGTGAGAATGTAAGTGGCAATGCTGGCTTTGCCTCGTTGACAGCAGACTGCTGGGTGAGCGCTGGCGCCTTAGCATGGGGTATCAGCGATAGACAGGGGCGTCGCAGCAAATTTTGGGCCTCCTGAAAAGTTTTATCGCATGGCTCCCACTTTGCTAGCCTGATTGTCAGACTCTGAGCCATGGCTCAAGAGTCTGACATTGGCCCCATTGTACCCGATTTAAGAGGAGGCGGGCCCTTGATTTTCCCTCAACCAATCACTGGAGATCAGCGAATCTGTCTTCCGGTGACGTTGTTTGCAGTCGACAACAGTTAACACTTAGTCAGCACAGTGACTAACTGACTAGCAGTGCAGTTGGCGTCGGACATTTGCACTATTTATAACTAAATGCAGTATTAAAGAATGAAACTCTAGTTACAATGAAACTGAATGGATGTGTGCTGTTTTTATGGGCAACTGTTCCGTTGTGGCAGTTAGATGATCCTCGACGTCTGTGTCGAAACGGCCCTCGGTGTTGATTGGCTATTTTTTTTAGACCCGCCTCCAACTCCTTCGTTCATTGGCCGAGCCATTTTTTCGGACGAGATAAATTGAAACTCTTCATCACAACACCAGACCACAGAACTCAGCAGAGTGGGCAGGGCCCAACGGAGTAGATGGGGTCTGTGGGCTGAACCCAGGCTACCACTTTGCAGCCTTGCAGCTTGAATACAAAATAAAACAATATTAATCTGAGCTTTAAGAGGGCCCACCTGACTTTGCCCCCTCCTACAACTGCAGTATTAAGCAGTAATTATTAGTAATTATTTAGCTTTAACAGTAATTATTATGTAATTATTATGAACAAAAAGTGCATTTTTGAACACACATCCAGAAAAAGCTTTACATATAACTTCTTTCTTGCCTACAAAATATGTTGATTTAGAACGTTCAGAAAGCAACAGAAAAAAGAGGGGTTGAGACGTGTCTCGACTGATAGAGGAGGACGATACTATAAGTTGTTTAAAACATTGAGGATTATTTAAATGTACAGTATACATTAGTCTGTAGCCAGTGGCCTCTGGCCACTTACAGCTGAATTATGTAACATCAGCTACAGTATTTTTGGTGCAGAGGTCACAATTTAAGGGCTTTAATAACTTTTTAAAAGCGCACATTTATGGCATTATCGTACTACACATGCTAACATATTGGAATGATAATCCAACTGAAGCAAAGTAGTAATACTTTTTTCCTTTTTTTAGATTTGTTTTTGCCTTTATTGATAGTTTCAAATGAAGAATGACAGGAAATAAACCGAGGTAAGAGGAGTGACATGAACCTAAGGTCTTCACGCAACACGCCGTCACGCCAAAGCCTATGTGGCACAGCGCCTGAACCACTTGGACAACGGTTTCCCAGTGCTACTACATTTGTATTTAGTATGACACCTACATATCTGCCCCCACGGGAAGTGGCGGTCAAGCAGAGACAAGAGGGCAAATACCCGCTACCACACAGGACATCCTGGGCAGACGACTCAGAGGTAGCCATAGCTATGAAGACAGAGTGGGAGCATCCTGTCCCGTTTGTGTATGTGAATCCATCATGCAAGGAAACCAAGGGGAAAGTGTTGCTAATGCTTTTCTTTTTTTTGGATGTCTCATTGGCACCAGGAAAAACAGTAGATTTGTGTATTGGACTGAATGAATGGCTGGCTTACTTCACTTTTAAATAAATAAATAAATAAATAAATAAATAAATAAATAAATAATGGGAATGCATTTAAGGCATCTACGTGACATCTCTCTCATTCTTCACAATCACCATTATTTAACCTTTTTTCTTAATCTACAAACTTATTTATATTGACTTGCAAAATAATTCTTGGCTCACTGTCTTCTCCGCCTCTAGCTCATAAACTTACATCTAATAAAACACAGACTCAAGCTGAGTTTCCTGACCCAGACAGTTCTGCTCACTCTATGAATCTTCTCTGCCACGATGCAGATAAAAAAAAAAAAAAAAAAAAAAAAAAAACATTGAGCTTTCCACAGGTCGAAAAAACAACCTAATCTCCCAAACTCCCTACAGTCTGTCAGGTTTGCATTCCCCTGTCCTCACGGTCATCACCATAGCGCATCCCATGAGGATGACAACTGGGAAGTTGATAGGAAACAGCTTGCATGTAAACCAGGTCTGCATCCCCACCTTCTCTTCCTCTGACATGTAAACACATAAGAGTCGTATATAGGCAGTCAGACATGTGTGAGGAAAAGTCATTTACTGACACCATCAAACCTGCGCTGGCACTGCTATGTCCACGCTTCCCATAAAGCAAATCCACTGGGGAACGGCTGTGTTAATTTTGCGGAGGGCGCCTTTCCAGGCACACCTGTGTTATTTGGAGTAATGATCATGCTGACAAGTGATAATCTGTCATTCTGTCTTTCCTTGTGCTTACTGCCTATAATTCTCTTTTTCAATAGTGGTCTTTCTAGAAGATGGAATTGTTTTTGAAGAAACGGGAGGGACTCTCATAAAAGGCACGATGGACAGGCCTGAACAGTCAAAGCTTAACACAGCTGGTGGAATGGATCTGAGCTTGGGCTCAAGAAAAACATCAAAATGGGGTCTAGCAGTTCTTGTCTGAGAAGTGCCAAGTATGACATAAAGGCCATTTGTTTTTCACATGCACAATTCAAATGATGTAGTATGGTAAATTCATGACTTTTCGTCCAATAGCAGACGTGTCTCCTATTCAGGCTGCACAAAGAATAGCACACATCTTACAGCGATGAGTAAAGCAAACAAAAAACCAAAACAAAACTGCATATCAATTTTCAAAAAACAAGAAGCTCTGTTCTGTGAATTTGGGGCCACATTTCTTCTAATTGTATGTCTCGGGTTTCATTTGGTTCCACTCATCCTGCATAGACACCGGAGTGAACCAAAGACAGCAGACCAGGCTCCTGAAATCTTAATGAAGAATGTCTCCATCACCGCTCCACCCTCCACCCTGAAAACACCACCCACCGTCCGAATGACATGAGCCACTCCAGGAAAGACCCTCACCACAGCACAAGCACTGTACCCTGTGGTCACAACCAAACCCACTCCTCATCGCTCCTCCTTCCAATCCCAACTCTCTGACCTCTGTTTTTTCATACTGTATATAATTGGTTATTTGAGCCAGAGACCCAAGTTACTGTACGTGTTCCACAGCCAGCCCATGAACCAACCCAAACCATGGAGTTGCAGCCTTGCAGGGCTGTGCTCAAATCTGCTCCAAATTATTTGTGGCTGCAGAACACATGGGGGTTGAAGGCTTATATAAGTCTGTGGTAGGAACATTCAATCCATGTCACCTTCTCTTGAGTACCCTGTGTTTTTCATCAGCACTGTTTTAGCATCAAAAGAATAAAGATCTGGACACATGGATGGACACGGGTCATTGTTTTGTTTTGCCTAATTGGCCTTCATCATAGAGAAATACCTCATCACACTAATCTGATTTGCTTTACACTGTCCATTTGGTTTCATTTATACTCCCAGAGTTAAATTAACACAGAGGATTTTACTTTGATAACCTTGATACTCATTTTGAGATTCTATAACCTACAGTATGTAATATGACTTGATTCATGACATGCCACAAAGAAGAGCCTACACAATAACACACTAAGATTGTCAGTATTATTGACTTTATCCAGTGAGTGTTAAATCATCTTACAGGTCCAGTTTGTTCCATTTGCCCTCTAACAGAGGTACTTTTGCTGTTGCTAAAGGCATTGTCTCACTTCAATAATCCAAAACGTGGCATGCCACCTTGGGGTATAAGCCTGTCACGAAAATGTTTATCTTTCAACAGAGAACCTGCAGATGCTTCTCTGCACGCCACGGCATTACACACAGAGATGACGTTTTCACTTTGGCAGATCAAATTAGCAAGCAACTCTCTATTATGCTTACCTCAGTTCTACTCATTCTATTTCTACCCCAGCCCCTAGCTGCTTCTGGCCAATGTCATCTCCAACCAAAACATATCCAGTGGCTCACGTACTGGACCCTTACAATTCTCCCCTGGACAAACAGATGGCGAGTCAGACAGACAGACAAAAATGTGCAATGCATGATTCTCCAGCTGTCTAAGCATTTGCATTGGGAACAGACAAAAAATACATTATTGCTATACCTGGGAAAGTCTGTATCATACAGTACGTACAGATTTTCAATAGGAATATGCTATTGGTAACCAAGTTCTCAAAAAGAATAGGTTGAAAAAGATGGTATAGTAATACTCTATTTTGCAGCGTCAGTAAAAAAGCCTTGAAAATGAAATTCTAACTAATTCTGACCTCTAAGTCTAATATACTACTAGCATTTTAATGGATGTAGAATGCAGGTACTACTACTAGGCTAGCCACTATTGCAACGCCCAAACTATCACCCTGTTCTGTAATACTGTACATTGATGGGGCTAGAAATAAGGCGTCCCAGGGCCCGGCGATGCAGCTCGCCGCATTTTGGGAGCACCGGGTAACATCCCCAGGTGCTCCTCTGAATACTGGACCAAAACAATTATGTGCACCCCTGGTTATAGGCCCTATGTTATTGGTACAATATACTGTAATTCTCAAATACAGTACTGCATAGACTACAGTCACAGACTCCACCTGAGTCTTCCATTAAAAATAATACTCCTGAGTGTTCCATTAAAAATAATTTTGTAGACGCTCGTCACAGAGGAAAAAATAACCACTTGAAAATGTATTTTAGTATAGGATAGCTTCATTGTCTTCATATAAAATCTGAATTTAAATGTAAATTATACAGTTATACCCCGATAATCAAGGTAAACAGAGAAAGGTAAGCACAACACACTCAATCAATCAAAACTTGATAAAAGGCTCGTTCTTAACAACCTTTCTTCTCAAGAACACTATCATTTCTTCTCCACAATAAACACATGCAGTGAACATAAACAATCCCACATGCCACATCCAACCATTGCTGTCCAGGCGCAGAATACGCAAAGCAATGGATCAATAACCCATTGTCAATGCACAAATAAAAAATACATCTACTGCTGTCAATGCACAAAACCACATCCAATACATTTCTGTCCATGCATGAATAAGCAATATAGCATCTTCCACTGTTTTACTTGATAAACTTCATTCCCTGAAGCTAGATGTACAGTGTGCATGCCACTCACACTGTTTACGGGTCCATTTGATTCCATTTGTACAGTCTCAGAGTTAAAGGAACACTTGATTTTAGGACTTTGCAGGCCATCGCACAATGTGACACGATGGCATCTGATTAGATCCTAGCGATGAGGACACACACAGTAGGCCTAATAGTCTTGGAAGTCTACAGGCTTTCCATAGGAGGAGCAGGCCACTCATAAGGAAACAACAGAACTACTCCCATTGACTTCCTCTTCAATCAACCCTGCCACTGAATCACAGCTTTATGAATCAAACTCACAGATAGTGAGATAATGCCCCATTTTACAAATGATTCTTACAGCAACTGCATAGCCTGGTACAGAATCTGTTTGATAACTGCAGTGCAGTGCAGTGCAGTGCAGTGCAGTGCAGTGCAGTGCGTGCGTGCGCTCGGGCATGCATGCGTTAAGGGTACACAAAGAAGAAATGGCCTGGAACGACTCAATGTTGAATGTTCACTTTCACATAATAAAATAATGTAACCTACTAAGCCTAGTAATTCTATAGACCAAAGACAATCGATGACAGCCAGTGGGACCCAGTCAGACATTGAAGGTCCCTCATCTGCAAGCAGTAGTTTATTTAAACTCTAGTTATAGGCTAGTATTGGCTATAACAACAAATAAACAAACTAAACGTGCTGCATCATTCAGCTACGAATGTTTAGAAGTTAGTATCGATTGTAGACTACCCCGATGTACAAATCAAAACGAATCCAAAATAGGCCTACAGCAAGCATATAGGGCTTGCAACTGAACTCAATTTCAGAAGCCTAATAACAGTACACACATATAATATAAAGTTATTTTACTCACCTTGCCGGTCCCGTGGTTCGTTTCACTTTCAGTGGTCTTCAAAAAAGCAGAGCTTCAAACTTCACACCTCCTTACAGACAGTCACCGCCGCAGGGACTTCAAAGAGAAAACTCGCTCGTAGCCTCCTACACGTTCAAAGCAGCGCATCCAACTTTGTGTCGCATCACACGCCAACGGGGGAGGATCCTGGTCCCGGAGTAAAGAGTAGAGCTCCGAAGAGAGTGGAAAATTGTGACAGGAGACTCGTTGAGGGGAACAGGGGTGGGGAGAGTAGAGGGGTGGGCTGCTACAGAGAGAGGAGACTGGGGAGAGCGAGTCCAGGGCAGGCTATAGGCCTACGTCAGAAGAGTCAGAAAAGATGCATCACAATGATGTGATGACTGATGGAAATGCACAACTCCACAGGTGCATAAGTAACTTTGTTGCCCGTGTAGGCTATGTGTGCATTGGTTCTAATGCGCGTGGAAACAAGCAAAATATATATTTTGCTTTTGTCGACAATTTCAGTCTGGATTCGGGAGTCAAAACAACCAAACATACGGATCAAAATGACCATTTATCTCGTACCTTCTCTAGTTGAGTAGATTTGAGCTAATTCGGATGATTAATATTTTAACTCACAGTGTAAACATGAAACCAAATGGACCCGAAAGAGTCCATTTGGTTTCATTTTACGCTCTCATAGACTTACTTACAGCTGGTTTACCAACTTTCCATCATTTAGCTGGAATTCTCTCAAGGACCACTGGTGGTCCCCGGACGGTCGGACGGACCACTGGTTGAAAACTCTACGTCCACTCTGGACAGTCTGTAGCTCCAAGAGTGAGCGTAGACTCCGTAGAGCATTGAGGGGACGCATAGGGCCTAGTTCTTTACTGGTTTCAGAATGTTGAGCCTACTAGGCCTACTCAGCAGTAGCATAACAACCTAACAAGGGCCTTCCTCGCCCAACACAATAGCGTTCCACCGACGGGTGTTTTTCCTGTAGCTGAGTGGTGACAAAGATAAACTCGTAGATGGTCGGCACACATCCTCCTCGTCACATGAAAACAAAAATGAGGGGAAAATAATAATATTGTTTCCTCACTTTCCTGTTAAGGCAGACTTGAGTAGGATGCAACATTCATTATAGCTTCCCGCTTAGAACAGCTCACAGTGGAACATAGGCCTACTTATGTTATTAACATAGTTATAGCTCATGTTTTATATTATTGTGAAAGATATCCCCAAAAATTCAAACGTATAAATCCTAGCAGTGGACCTACAAAGTTGCCATCTCTCCTTTTTTGCACGTAGAAATATGTCCAGATCTTGCAGTATTAGGATATGCCTGCATCTAAAATAATTCAGGCTATTATTAGAATTCTTTAACGTCACCATTTATAATAGTGTTGTTCACTAGCTTGCACTGGTGCTGTTGCAGGAGGGCATCACTCTATTACACACGTGGTTAAGATTGTCCTCCTAGAGTAGAAGTGATCTCACACTTTGACTATGCACGCTTACTATACGGAGCAAACTGCACGAGTCGAGGACCAAATTATACAACAGCTTTTGTTAATTTTAATGTAATCAGCCAGTTACTTTATTCTTTTTAATATTATTGTGCAGCACAATAGTGCCATCTAGTGTTTTCCAAGAGATACGCGCTGACGCCTTCTCTCTTCTCAGTTTTTTCTTTTTCTCCTTTCTATGGAGTTTACACTTCTGGTACACATCCCTTTAACATACCCTATATACTTTGAACCAAAAAGTACAAAACAAGAGCTAAACAATAACTAAATAACTAATAATATACAAGTACAGTACAGTAACACACAGCTTCACTGAAAAGTGACTGTGTTGACTTGGACCACAGCGTTCACAAATGAAGTAACCGAAGAAGAACGAGCATATGACGTAGATCCGGTGTCATGTCAGCCTTCAGTAGTTGCCGCATGTTCATAGTAAACAGGACAGGACACTGTTAAAGTTTCTTATACCTTACAGAGGTTACAGATGACAGTTTGCCGAATTCCCAATTCTAGAGGTAAAACGGTTCTTTTCGGTTGCTAATCCTATACTGCCTGCACCCTGTCGTTACCATAGCATAGCTTGTAAAATCACATATCAAAGGCCGTGATCCTACTGTAGTAATCCAGTCAGTCGATCTGTTTCAACAACCTATACCTGATTATTTCATAGATGGCAGAAAATGCAGAAGAAAAAGGTCGCGGATTTAAATTCGCAGAGCAGCAACTACTGCGTCACGGTTGGGAACAAGGTAACTAAATAATAATACTAATTATTATTAATAATAATACACCCCTGTGTGTAATAAATATGTTTATAATCGAACCATTTTGTTCCCAGGCAAAGGTCTTGGACGACAAGAGAATGGGATTTCAGAAGCTATTAAAGTCAAAGTGAAATCTGGTAAAGGAGGCGTGAGTATCCATCAGTTTTAGACTTTTAGTCGAGATTAAACTTTTAATTCATTAATGTAGGCCTAGTGTTAAAACAACAAAGAAGTATCTCAACAAAATGATCAAACATAACACTGATGTATTTTGATTCTGTGTGAGTGTGTGTATTTTCCCACTTCACATTAATGTATTTTCGTGCTGTGTGCCTGGTCCCGCTTCTTGTCCCCTCTCCCAATAGATTTTGTCTGTTAACGAACAGTGTTCACAGACCGTGCTACTGGTAGACTTTGCAGGTGTACAGCAGTTTCTGGATTTATTATTATTATAAATTTGTGTAAACTTCATCCTATAATCAACATATCAGACAGAAAGAGTATCAGTGCAGGCAGGTGTGGCCATCAGACTTCCCTGGTTGGCCAACTAGATTATTGTGTAATGCGTTTTAATTGTACCTCTGTCAAACTGTTATTATTCAATGTTAGTATTAAATCAACGGCTTCCCTGATTGGCTAAGCTGTAGTGGCAGTATGTGAGAAAAATTGAAATAGCCCTTACACTGCAGTATGGCAGACAACATGTACAGCAACTACGTTGCTTAATGGAGTATTGTACAAACAGGTGGACATGTATCCCCTACTAGCATCATTCCTTAGGTGTACTGTAATATCACAATTAAGTACATTCGCAACATTAATATACTGTGTCTACTAGTGGTGGATATTGCTTGGACACAAGCAATATCCGCAACTATAATAATCGATTATATGTCTATTAAAAAATAAAGACCATCTTGCACAAATACAATAAACACTTAGGCTCACCGAGATCTTTAAATTAAAAATTAAATGTCTAAACATCTTAACAAGGGGTCTGGGAAGGAAGTGTATTACAACTACAAGGGAGGCTTTGATAACATTAACCCATTGTAGACTATCCCGATTCTAAAAATGTCTCTGAAATCCTAACCTAAGTGTACTGGAAAACTTCAAATTATTGTGTAACACCACCAAATTTTAACATTTTTTGATACTGTACATACTGTACAGAACGCATATTGGTGTTCCCGTCAACTAGGGTAAAACTACCACTAGGGGTTCCCGTCTACTACAGAGGTGCAGTACATTTGTCAACACTGATCACCAAATAATTCATGATGTTATCGATATAGAAGCCTCTCAATCGATATACCCATTGCCCAGGTGTTCAATAGATTTATTCAATATATTGAATACACCACTAGCATGTATTTAATTTATAAATTTTAGTAGTATTAGTGTGAAATTTTGAATGTGAATGTTACGTATATTTCATAAACAGGTTGGACACAATGAAGGGGAACAGTTCACATTCCACTGGTGGGACCATGTATTCAATAAGGCCTCCGCCAGCCTACAGGTGGAATCTGACCAGGTAACCTACTTATGGGTGCAACACAGAATTATAAGCACAATATTATATGGCAACACTTTTATTATAATATATATTTTTTTATTATATATTTTTTTTAATACTGGGATTTATTTAACAGAATGGTGTTTCAGTAAAGAAAGTGGTGGAGGACGAGGAAGCTGGGGTGATCTCCAATAAGAAACCAAGAAAAGCCTCTCTGGCTAAAGCCAAGCTGTATGGATGCTTTGTGAAGGTATGATGCCCCTCCTTTGTGGGAGGAAACGTTTGTGCTAGCTTTGTGTGTCAAGCAGAGAATATAATCCTGTTTGTTTAATTGTCATTAACTGTGTGTGTGTGTGTGTGTGTGTGTGTGTGTGTGTGTGTGTGTGTGTGTGTGTGTGTGTGTGTGTGTGTGTGTGTGTGTGTGTGTGTGTGTGTGTGACCAATAATCAGAATACAAGAAAACATCCAAAAGGGCAGCAATGCACATCTAAACAGATAGGATGTCCGCACACTGTGCCATAGCTCCTTAGCTCGATGTTTCGACCCCTCCGGGTCTTCAGGAATGATTCCTGATAAATGATTCCCGTCTTAAAATTGCGTGTTCTGGTGAAGAATGCGATGTTCAGAGGCAGAGAAGACAGCAGCGACAGCAGCTGCTGACAGAAGAGAAGATTAATTGCACTTTGGCTTAAAAGAGTTGCTCCGCTCCTTTGCGCATGTGTCGTTTTAAGAAGAAATTATTCCTGATGAAAACACAGAGGGATTGAAATGTTGAATCCTGTGACCATAATAAAATGTATGGAGGATAAGCACAGTGTGCGGACATCTTATCTTCTTTGAGTCAATAACCAGAATACACAGAATGCCCAAATGTGCATTCTAAAACGTTTGATATTTTTGCTTGTATATGTCACAATGAAAAAGAGTCAATTAGATCTGTTGGTGATGATGATCATCGGTTTGGACTTTTATTCTCTCAGTCAGCCACGCTGCTGTCAGGTCAGGAGCAGCCAGAGCCCAAGTCCTCTCTTTCAGATGACAGCAGCAGCAGCTCGGATGATGACGACCAGAAACTGGACCTCTCTAGTACCACCAAGTAAGAGTTTTACTAGATACCACATCTCTGGGTCCAATGCATGCCTACATACTGTGTTTGTGCATGTCAAAAATCTATTCTAATTATTTTAAAAAATGTATCTGAAGGTAAATAGTTTATAATATAATAACCGTTGAATCTGAAAATAACCTTAAAGGTAATAGAGGCAACTTTCTAGACAAAAATCAAAATAGATTATATAGCTTTTTTTTTTTTTGCCTTGTTCCGCTCTACATTGCTTCTACTTTGATTCTACAGCTGTTTCCCTGCAGACAGACACTTGCTGTGTCCTGCAGACGGTCCTTGTTGTTGTTAACAAATCGTGAAAACAAAACATTTGTCGGGCTCAGGGAAGGCGGTGCTAATTTGTGAGGGGGACGGAGGTGAGGCTGTGGAGTGAGGCAGCGTTTTAGCCAATCGCAGCCCAGCAGTCTCCAGCAGATTCATAATGAGCCAATAGAGTGGAGGTGAGGTGGAGTTGGATTCTGTTTACAAACAGTGTTTGTACACACTAAAGTTGACTCTATTACATTTTAATATAGTGTAGTATGTGTTATGTGATGATGAAGGTACACAATACCAAAATAAAAACGAATTTCAAAAACAGAAAAATCAAATTGTAGATCTGCAAAATTATTTGAAAATCTCTACCTATATTGTTATGCCCAAAGTAGAAATGTCAACATGGAGGTAAATAATTGATTTCATAATTGTTGATCTCTTAAAAAGGTCAAATAATGGCTCATATTTTGGCATGACCCTATTGGTTTCGTCTCATGTTTATTTTAATTGAATCTGAATTGAGTGTAATAATGAGGACAACTATTTAACATTTCAGGAATCTTTTTGGGGGCATCATTATGGACCTCTTATTGTAGGCCGAGTACTCTTCCAGATTCTGTCCAAAATCCTGCAAATTGTTACACAGCATATATACTGATGTCCTCAAGACGGATCTGTCCTGTCCAATATTTCATCTTCCACCCTAATTGGCTCATATTAGCCTCAAAAGTTTGCAGGATTGGCTTGTTTTGAACATACAGCCTCAAATCATGAAGGCAGCATACAATCTACATGAAATATTTCACACACATTCCCACTGGCGCCATCTAGAGACAGTTATGACAACTCCTTTCACTTCATGGTTGATTTGCACTTTGGGTTAAAAGAGTTGCTCCCCTCCTTGGTGCATGTGGCCTTTTAAGAAGGAATGATTCCTGATGAATACATGGAGGGATTGAAACGTTGAATCCCGTGACCATAATAAAATGTATGGAGTATAGTGTGGAAATATCCTATCTTCTTTGAGTCAATAACCAGAATACACAAATCAGAATGTCCAAATGTGCATTCTAAATTTTGTATTTTTGCTTGAATATGTTAGTTACAATGAAAAAGAGTAAATGTTTATTTTTTTTATATAGTAACTGTTGCAAAATGCCAGTCTAATGGCGGCCTCTACGACGTCTCACACTACTGGGAAGGGAGTCTGAGAAAAAACCCTTTACCACAGTGAATGGATCTAATAGAATCCAACAGACAAACGTGCGAAATCCCTGTGTTTTAGTTTGTTTTTTAATAATGGCACATCATACACATTACAGAGATTTTAGTTGTCGCTGAACAATAGTTTAAAACACTTGTCATGTTGTATATATACCTAAAATTGTCAGTATCCACAGCAATCTCATTCAAAATAATATATTCCAGTATACACTAGTTAGTCACAGATGTCTCTCCCTGAGGTCACGTGACCGGACTACTTCCTGTCAAAGCCTGTACCCCTGTGTTGTAGCAACTCTTTCTACTTGATGGCTCTTGTTCCCACTAAGCTGAGGAATAAATCCCACCCTTGGCCTGTTATGGCACAACCAATAGGTGGGTTTTGGAAAAACATTATTTGAACAAAACATTTACAAGGTCATAGCCATTAATATATGATGTTTTTTGTGCCTTGTGTGCGGGTCCCTATTAAATCCCATTTGTTTAATCAACTTCCGGTTAGAAAGAGTCCCCATATTGCTCCCGTAGCAGCCGTCGTTAGACCATTTAGAACTTAACATGGGGTTGAACGGGAATGTCAGAACTCTGTCTGTAGAAGGCACTGGCACTGTGATTTAGAGCAGAGCTTCACTGTGTACAGTTCATGTTGAATGCTTCTCATTGCTTTTATATAGATCGGTCGTTCTGAACTTTTATTTAAAGGACTCAAATGTAAAAGTATACGGAGGGGGACTTGACACAATCATCTTTAAAATCATTTGTAATGCTATTTGCTTTTTCATCTATCCAAATTATTAATTACGTCTATTTTGTGTATCGTCCTTACTGTCAACCCCTGAGTTGGTTTGAGGGAAAGTTTAAACAACATACAATATCTTCTCCAGTGTCACTGCAGTTTCACCTAGTAGGTGTAAATGATATCTCTTCCCAGTCTCAAACATGGAGCACCAGGCCACAACTGTTGAGGTAGTTGAGATAGTTGAGAGTGGGTGGCCAATCCGGCTATTGGCAAATTGGTGAGTGCTTGGGAAACCGAAGGTCCCAGGTTCACTTCCCACCTTGACAGTCTGCTGGCCTGCCTGAGCAAGTCACTTTACCCCTAACTCCACCTCCCCTGTACTTAAGTCAGTTTGACAGCAATCAAAATGGGCCTAAAATGACTAAACCAAGGGTGATGTATTGTGGAAGAACATCCCAGCAGACACCCACTTAACTGGCATTTGTAATGCTTGTGAAGTCATTCAATTAGTTTTTATTATTTTGTTTGTAATATATATTCTTAAATCGTTTAACAGGCTTTCTGATGCCGATCTAATAAAGGCTTGTGGAGGACGAACTGCTCACAAGTAAGTAGTTTGTATTACTAAAAATAAAAAATACCATAAAGGCCTTTTCAGTAATGTGTGTTTCAGTTTATGTGCAACTAATCATTTAATTGAATTATGCTTCACCAGAGGAGCCAGGCATGGCTTGACAATGAGTGCCAAGCTAGCCAGACTAGAGCAGCAGGAGGCAGAATACATGGCGAAGAAGAGCCAATCCCTAAGCAGCACCCCCAAGTGTACCACACCCACTACCCAATCAGCTGTTGAGAGCCCTGAGAAGCAGGAGAAGGCAATATTGGAGACTCCGAATACCGGGAACCTATCGGAGGAAATGGACTCAAATAAATCCAGGAAATCAAAAAAGAAAAAGAAGAACCAATTAGATGTAAGCAATGGGGAAATTACACAAATTATTCCTGTTGAAGAAGAACTGAAGCTTGATGAAAGTCAAACTGCAGGCCAACCACAGAAGATAAAGAGGAAACACAAAAAGAGTAAAAGGAACGACAATGAAGAAATCCTTGATGTCACAGTACCTACAGCTGAGAGTGTGGTAGAGGAGGTTTTGTCAGAGAAACAGAGCTGCAAAAACAACAAAACAAAGAGGAAGAAAAGTAAGTCCGCAAAACCGTGTGAAACTCCTGTAGTGCCCGAGGAAGAAGAACATATCAACGCCACAAATTCGAGCCAAGAGGAAAGTGCCCACCATCCTGTTCCAAAAAAGAGAAGAGATGCCGTAAATATAGAGGAAATGTGGAATGAGTCCAAAGACGATAACCACAATTTACAAAACGGTGTCAGTGAGGTGTCTATGCCACCAAAGAAGAAGAAGAAGAAAAAGTGCAAAGAAAGAGAGAATCAAGCCTGATTCAGATAACTAAAAATGTAGTTTTAATCTGGCTGATTTGGTGGTTGTTTATTTTCAGTATCACACAGATGTACCTCAGAGTAGGGTTGCATGATTCTTAATGCCGTTATTCAATTACATGATTTAATGGGAGATTGTTATTGTGCCTCTCTTAACCTGATGCATCAGTTGTAGATTAGTGGCTTATTAACCCCTATGTGATGCTGAGGAGACCACGACAAGGAGCAACAGCTGAGTTGCCAATGCTAATGATGGAGTGATTTCTAATGAACAAGAATATTGAACATTCAACACATTCAACAACCAAAACTGCCAAGAATTCAGTGCTGCCCTATACTAGATGATGACCACATTGGTCTCAATGAATATTGGTAGTGATTGCGCAGTTGTTTATTAATTAATCATTGTACAATACACAATTACAATACCACATATACAGTAAGTCCTAATTTGAACTGTTATGAAATGTACACAAATATTAAATGAACTTTGCTAGACTATGTCTAGTTGTATTGTATAACCAGTGTGGTGCGATTTTTATTTCCATTGGCCACTGCATTACAACAAAGAGATGTAATTTACCTGGCTGTTCAATAACCAGCCTTTAACAATGTAGTTATTATACAAGCATTATCATAAATGTCATTCTGTAAACATTTACGGGAGTACTGCAGAAAATATCAGCTATTTTCAATGAAGATCTATTTTTTTTATTATTTGTTGAGTGAAAACAGACAAGTCACTATAGTCCATGCCCTGAGGAACAGTTGGCAAACTACAGGGGTTAAATGAATGATAACAAACCCCTGTTATCCCACAAGAAATATCTAGTGGGATATCTAAAAGTGTAACTATGTACACTTATAATGTAAAATACCACAGATTAAACACGGATAAATACAGTAGAATCAACTTGTTGGAGAAATTGCTTAAAATATGTTGTGTAATCAAATATTATCAAATCATTATCTTTCTCATAACCAATCATGTGCACCATTGTGCAGTTGTTTTAGTACATACTGTACAGTATGTACTGTTGTAGTATGGCTATACTACTGGTGCAACAGTATACCGGTATACACTACAAGAAAGAGGAACCTCTAGTTGACATCCACAAATACAGGCTTACTGAAAGCAATGCTAACCAAATATAGCTGCAAGCAGCAATAAAACGTGACCAAGCAAGCAGCAATAAGGAGTCAGAACAATATGCAGAAGAAGGAACATATTTTTGAGAAATTATCTGAGGGGGGTGCTTTTGCCCCGGGTCCATACAATAGTGAATGAATAAATGAAATGTAAAATTCCTACAGTAGCCTACATGTCAACATGGCCTCCTACAACAAAACTGATAAAAGCTTGGAGAATTACAGTACAATTCAAGTACAACTAGAAGAAATTGTGAAATAAATGTGATTGGACACTAGTTAACAACAGTTGTTTAATGGCCACTTTGTTCAAGAAGTTAATCTAACATAATCTGGCACAATGTTTTAACCACTACACTGTTACATGAAATGATCAAGGCTTGTACAATGCAACGCTTTCGTTGGGTAGGTTACTACTGGAAATCTAGAATGTCGAGGTATGACCTGGCCGGGAATCGAACCCCAGTCTCCCAGTCTCAGGGCAGACACTAACCACAAGGCCACTGAGTTGGTGCCATTACCATAACATTGAGTTTTATCATCTCAATCACAAAGTGACATTTCCGTGAATGTCACTTTCATGATATGCGAGTGTAACTCAGTGCTATTGAGAAGTAGGCAGAAATGCATTGGACTCAAAGTAAAAGCCCAGCTTGAATCCTTTTATGTTAGGTCTTTTTAAGTAATAGCAAATCATACACATTGCAGAGACTTTAATTGTTACTGTAAAATAATTCAAACCGGCTGTCATTTTACATCTCATCTTACTCACTTCAAACAATGTGTTTCAGACACTAGACTATGATTTGTCACCGTTAGGCTCACTGTGACCACTGATCACGTGACTAACCCAATGTAACTGTGTACCCCATCATTGGCGCAACTCCGTCTCTAAATGGCTCTGGTGCGTTGCATTAAAATTGGATTTTAGATCATGCAACAGCATGCAGCAGTGGATAAACAAAACACAAGACAAATCAGTTTATAAAGAAAACTGAAGCAATAGGACATGTGGGTGTGACAATCTGCCACATTCTGATGTGAAACTCTACATACAATATAAAAGTATACTGGTTTACGGCAGTATGTTTTATGAAGTGTATCCTTTAAACAAACAACTACCCTTAATCAATGATTATCTATGATAAAAATGCTTCAAAACAAGAGCCTCCACATCAATGTTAACAATTAATGTGATTCATAAGAAGACTCCTCACAAAGCAGCAATTTTCATTGGCTTATAAAAACGTCATTTTTTGATGAAAACAAATTTGCTTCAGAACTTTTGTCCGGATGGGGCCAAAGTTCTCATGTAGCAGGTGTCATGCAAATTGATCAAAAATCCAGGCAGAGAATCAGGCATGAGCATTTTTCAAACTGCTTAAAATGGCAGACACTCTGGGGGTGGAGCTTACCGGTCAAATTTACAGATGTGTTCCACATGAATCAAGGAACATGTAGAAACAAGTCCCATGATTTTTGGCCAAACGAGGCCCGAGTTATGGTTGTTCAAATGTTTCAGTTTCAAAGAATTGTTATAGCGCCCCCATTTGAGCAATTGGAGTAAGACTGGTTTTGCTGCTATTTGGCATCCCCCTCTACAAAACTGTAAAATATCAGAAGCAGATTACGCTGCATGTGTAGATTAGGGGCATTAGAATCATTTTCACAAACAAGCAATTTTCATTGGCTCGTAAAAACATATTTTTTTCACTTAAAACAAAATTCACACCTATTTTCATATTTGTATGGCTTCAAAGTTCATGTGTAGGTCATTGTTATGCATTTTGATCAAAGATTGTAGGAGAAGAGACATTTTAACTGTTTTACATATAATTCAAGATGGCGGTTCATCTAAAGGTCAAGAGGTCAAAAGTCAGAATACAAAAGTTGTTCGGCATAAGCAGACGCATAAGGGAATATAAGTTACATTTCTGAGAGTCAAGCAGTTCATGAGTTATAAGTGTTTAAAGTTTGCAATTTCAGTTGAGTGCTGTAGCGCCACCATTTGACCAGTGGTCACAGGCTTCGCATCATCACCGTTTGGCATCACCCTCTACCAGATTACCAATTTTCGCGAAAACCGACTGCACGGTTCAGCCAGAACAGCTATTTTTGGCGGAAGAAGAAGAAGGAGAAAAGCAGCAATATCAACTAGAATATTCGCAATTTAAAAATTGCAAAGTGTGGTTGCCGTTGTCGCTTGCGTTGGCCCCCCCCGCAGCTTCCGGTAAACAATTACGATGTGAACTTTTACGTCATCCCCGGGATCACGTGGAAGTAGTTTGGAGGGCATTTATTCCCCCCAAATAGCGTTTTTTGCAACAAACGGTTACATTCTGTGCGTTTGTGGCGCCCCCTATGGTTGAAAATGGAATTGCTTTTGGGCCTCTGTTGAAGGGCTCAGCCAAGACCTGTCATTCAAATTTGGGGTGGATTGGACATTTTTTACAAAAAATAGTTACATTTCGTGCACTTGTAGCGCCCCCTATGGTTGAAAATGGAATTGCTCTCGGCTGTAAGTTGAAGCCGTCACCCTAGACCTGTGACTCAATTTTGGGGTGGATTGGACATTCGGTGTATGAATTGTGGCCTTTTCTATAAAATAGGCCCCTCCCACTAACTTCGGAAGGCTATTGCGGCCTAACGATACGTGATATCAAAATTCTGCCAGCGCTGTTTTGATCGGATAGCTCCAGAGATCACGTGTACCGATTTTCGTGAGATTTGGACAAAATATGCAGGAGTGGGGGCAAAAAGTGTGTTTTGGACAAAAATCAAAATGGCGGAAAATCTATCCTGACGCAAATGGGCGTGGCCTATATGGGGAGATGCGCCATGATCCAAGGAATCTATGGAAAAAAGAATTTTGATTCTACGACCTACGGTTCAAGAGTTATAGGCCAAAATGTACAGTGACCAGTTATAGCGCCACCATCTGGCCAAACGATAACGTAATTATATATGTCATAATGCAATTAATTTTTAAAATTATTGCGAACGGCCTCCCTGATTTGTGTAAGCATAGCCCTTACGGTCTCCGAGGGAAAAATACTTGAACTTCACTTTTTGCACTTTTCCATTCATTTCAATGGGCCAAAATAATGCACTAATTAATTCATATTAATTAAACTATGTAATATTTCTTCTTTTCAAAATACAAGCACACCATTCTGATTTTTTCCGCTCGATATGACGTATGGCACAACTGCGTGCTACTAGAACTGTGGGACGAGTAGCGCGCCGAAAAAAGTGAGCGGACCCGGAATAATAATAATAACTAGAAAGGCAGTTTCCACAGAAACTGCGAGGGGGCGCCAAACGTTTCAGTCTTGCGTATGAACAGTAGACGGCGTATTAAAGCTGAAAAACAGTACAAATAGGAAAAAGTGAAAAGGTTTTGTAAAAAGAAAAGTAAAAGGATGAATAAATGAATGAAAAAAGTGAAAAGGAAAGTGAAAAAAGGAAGGGAAAAAGTGAAAAAGTGAAAAGTGAAAAAGGAAGTGAAAAACGGAAAAAAGTGAAAAGGAGAGTGAAAAAGGAAATAAAAAAGTGAAAAGGTGAAAAGGAAAATGTAAAAGGAAGTGAAAAAAGTGGAAAAAGTGAAAAGAAAAGTGAAAAAGGAAGTGAAAAAAGTGAAAAAGTGAAAAGAAAAGTGAAAAAGGAAGTGAAAAAACGTGAAATAGTGAAAAGTAGAAGAAAATAAAAGGTTGGATACAAGCATAAATCACTGCATAAAGCTGAACAGTTTAAAGGTAGCATAAGTAATGCTAAGTATTGTGAAAATGCTAATGATGCTACATGATGCTAATAATCCTAATGCTAACTATAGTTAATAATGCTAAGTAACGCTAAGTATTGTGTAAATGCTAATAATGCTAAGTAATAGTAATAATGCTAACAAATGATAATGCTAAGTATAGTTAATAATGCTAAGTAATGCTAATGCTAAGTATTGTTGATAATGCTAAGTAACACTAACTATTGTGAAAATGCTAATAATGCTACGTAATGCTAATGCTATGTATTGTTAATAATGCTAAGTACAGCCAATTATTGTGAAAATGCTAAAAATGCTAAGTAATGCCAATAATGCTAAGTAGCGCTAACTTGTTGCTATTGGTCCAAGAAGTCCATCTACCAAATATTGAGGCGATAGCATGTTCCAAACCCAAGTTATAGCTGTGTAAAGACCAGCCAATAGGAATACAGAGGAGGCGGGCTAAAGCAGAACAACTCCTTCCTATTGGTCTAAGAAGGCTATCTACCAAATATTGAGGCGGTAGCATGTTGCAAACCGAAGTTATAGCTGTGTAAAGGCCAGCCAATAGGAATACAGAGGGGGCGGGCTTTAGCAGTACAACTCCTTCCTATTGGTCTAAGAAGGCTATCTACCAAATATTGAGGCGGTAGCATGTTCCAAACCCAAGTTATAGCTGTGTAAAGGCCAGCCAATAGGAATACAGAAGAGGCGGGCTTAAGCAGTACAACTCCTTCCTATTGGTCTAAGAAGGCTATCTACCAAATATTGAGGCGGTAGCATGTTCCAAACCCAAGTTATAGCTGTGTAAAGGCCAGCCAATAGGAATACAGAGGAGGCGGGCTTAAGCAGTACAACTACTTCCTATTGGTCTAAGAAGGCTATCTACCAAATATTGAGGCGGTAGCATGTTGCAAACCGAAGTTATAGCTGTGTAAAGGCCAGCCAATAGGAATACAGAGGGGGCGGGCTTAAGCAGTACAACTCCTTCCTATTGGTCTAAGAAGGCTATCTGCCAAATATTGAGGCGGTAGCATGTTGCAAACCGAAGTTATAGCT
>CM076967.1:19987103-20024603 GCA_039105355.1 Benthosema pterotum
TCGAAAAATCTCAAACGATGAAAAACCGTAAGGCTATAGCCTTTGGTATTTTCAAAATTTCGACATTTTTCGAAAATGCGAATAATGCTCAAAATGATGAAAAACGGATGCTGTGAGAGACCATAATGATACTTGCGTTTTTTGCCAGATTTCGTATTTTTTGTCATTTTCGAAAAACCTCAAAACGATGAAAACGTAAGGCTATAGCCTTTGTGTTTTTTTCAAATTTCGACATTTTCGAAAATGCTCAAAAAATGCTCAAAATGATGAAAACGGCATGCTGTGGCAAGAGTACTGTATAGCTTGCGTTTTTGCCAGATTTCATCATTTTTGTCATTTTTCGAAAACCTCAAAACGATGAAAAAACGTAGGCTTAGCCTTTGCGTTTTTTCAAAATTTCGACAATTTTTCGAAAATGCTCAAAAATGCTCAAAACCATGAAAAACGGCATGCTGTGCAAGACCGTAAGGCTATAGCCTTGCGTTTTGCCAGGTTTCGTCATTTTTTGTCATTTTTCGAAAATCCTCAAAACGATGAAAAAACGTAAGGCTATAGCCTTTGCGTTTTTTCAAAATTTTCAATTTTTCGAAAATGCTCAAAAATGCTCAAAACCATGAAAAACGGCATGCTGTGCCAGACCGTAAGGCTATAGCCTTGCGTTTTGCCAGGTTTCGTCAATTTTTGTCATTTTTCGAAAAATCCTAAAAACGATGAAAAACGTAAGGCTATAGCCTTTGCGGTTTTTAAAATTTCACACATTTTCGAAAATGCTCAAAAATGCTCAAATGATGAAAAACGGCAATGCTGTGCAAGAACGTAATGCTATAGCATTGCGTTTTTCCCAGATTTCATCATTTTTTGTCATTTTTCGAAAAACCTCAAAACGATTGAAAAACCGTAAGGCTATAGCCTTTGCGTTTTTTCAAAATTTCGACATTTTCGAAAATGCTCAAAAAATGCTCAAAATGATGAAAAATGGCATGCTGTGAGAGACCGTAATGCTATAGCTTGCGTTTTTGCCAGATTTCGTTTTTTTGTCATTTTCGAAAATTCAAAACGATGGAAAAACGTAAGGCTATAGCCTTTGCGTTTTTTCAAAATTTCGCCATTTTTCGAAAATGCTCAAAAATGCTCAAAATGATGAAAAACGGCATGCTGTGCAAGACCGTAAGGCTATAGCCTTGCGCTTTTGCCAGATTTTGTCATTTTTGTCAATTTTCGAAAACCTCAAAACCGATGAAAGGCCGTAAGGCTATAGCCTTTGCGTTTTTTCAAAATTTCGACATTTTTCGAAAATGCTCAAAAATGCTCAAAATGATGAAAAACGGCATGCTGTGCAAGACCGTAAGGCTATAGCCTTGCGTTTTGCAGATTTTGTCATTTTTTGTCATTATTCGAAAAACCTCAAAACGATGAAAAACCGTAAGGCTATAGCCTTTGCGTTTTTCAAAATTTCGAATTTTTCGAAATGCTCAAAAATGTCAAAATGATGAAAACTGGGCATGCTGTGAGAGACCGTAATGCTATAGCCTTGCGTTTTGCCAGATTTCGTCATTTTTTGTCATTTTCGAAAAACATCAAAACGATGAAAAAACCGTAAGGCTATGCCTTTGCGTTTTTTAAAATTTCGCCATTTTCGAAAATCGAAAAAAGCTCAAAATGCTCAAATGATGAAAAACAGCATGCTGTGCAAGACCGTAAGACTATAGCCTTGCGCTTTTGCCAGATTTTGTCATTTTTTGTCATTTTCGAAAAAACTCAAAACGTATGAAGACCGTAAGGCTATAGCCTTTGCGTTTTTTCAAATTTCAACATTTTTCGGAAAATGCTCAAAAATGTCAAAATGATGAAAAACGGATGCTGTGAGAGTACGTAATGCTATAGCCTTGCGTTTTTGCCAGATTTCGTCATTTTTTGTTATTTTTCGAAACTCAAACGATGAAAAACGTAAGGCTATAGCCTTTGGTTTTTTCAAAATTTCGATTTTTCGAAAATGCTCAAAATGCTCAAAATGATGAAAAACGGCATGCTGTGAGAGGACCGTAATGCTATAGCTTGCGTTTTTGCCAGATTTGTCATTTTTTGTCATTTTTCGAAAATCTCAAAACGATGAAAAAACGTAAGGCTATAGCCTTTGCGTTTTTTCAAAATTCGCCATTTTTCGAAAATGCTCAAAAATGCTCAAAATGATGAAAAACAGCATGCTGTGAAAGACGTAAGACTATAGCCTTGGTTTTGCCAGATTTTGTCAATTTTGTCATTTTTCGAAAACCTCAAAACGTTGAAGACCGTTAAGGCTATAGCCTTTGGTTTTTTCCAAATTTCAAATTTTCGAAAATGCTCAAAATGCTCAAAATGATGAAAAACGGCATGCTGTGAGAGACCGTAATGCTATAGCCTTGGTTTTTGCCAGATTTCGTTTCATTTTGTTTATTTTTCGAAAAACCTCAAAACGATGAAAACCGTAAGGCTATAGCCTTTGCGTTTTTTCAAAATTTCGACATTTTCGAAAATGCTCAAAAAATGCTCAAAATGATGAAAAATGGCATGCTGTGAGAGACCGTAATGCTATAGCCTTGCGGTTTTTGCCAGATTTCGTCATTTTTGTCATTTTTCGAAAACCTCAAAACGATGAAAAACGTAAGGCTATAGCCTTTGGTTTTTTCAAAATTTCGACATTTTTCGAAAATGCTCAAAAATGCTCAAAATGATGAAAAACGGCATGCTGTGAGAGACCGTAAGGCTATAGCCTTGCGTTTTTGCCAGATTTCGTCATTTTTTGTCATTTTTCGAAAAACCTCAAAACGATGAAAAACCGTAAGGCTATAGCCTTGTGTTTTTTTAAAATTTCGACATTTTTCGAAAATGCTCAAAAATGCTCAAAATGATGAAAAAACGGCATGCGGTGCAAGACCGTAAGGCTATAGCTTGCGTTTTTGCCAGATTTCCATTTTTGGTATTTTTCGGAAAAACCTCAAAACGATGAAAAACCGTAAGGCTATAGCCTTTGCGTTTTTTCAAAATTTCGACATTTTTCGAAAATGCTCAAAAATGCTCAAAATGATGAAAAACGGCATGCTGTGCAAGACCGTAATGCTATAGCCTTGCGTTTTTGCCAGATTTCGTCATTTTTTGTCATTTTTCGAAAAACCTCAAACGATGAAAAACCGTAAGGCTATAGCCTTTGCGTTTTTTCAAAATTTTACATTTTTCGAAAATGCTCAAAAATGCTCAAAACAGGTGAAAAACGGCATGCTGTGCAAGACCGTAAGGCTATAGCCTTGCGTTTTTGCCAGATTTTGTCAATTTTTGTCATTTTTCGAAAATCAAAACGATGAAAAAACGTAAGGCTATAGCCTTGCGGTTTTTCAAAATTTCGACATTTTTCGAAAATGCTCAAAAATGCTCAAAATGATGAAAAACGGCATGCTGTGCAAGACCGTAATGCTATAGCTTGCGTTTTTCAGATTCATCATTTTTTGTCATTTTTCGAAAAACCTCAAAACGATGAAAAACCGTAAGGCTATAGCCTTTGCGTTTTTTCAAAATTTCGACATTTTTCGAAAATGCTCAAAAATGCTCAAATGATGAAAAACGGCATGCTGTGGAGAGACCGTAATGCTATAGCCTTGCGTTTTTGCCAGATTTGTCATTTTTTTGTCATTTTTTCGAAAACCTCAAAACGATGAAAAAACCGTAAGGCTATAGCCTTTGCGTTTTTTCAAAATTTCGCCATTTTTCGAAAATGCTCAAAAAGCTCAAAATGATGAAAAACAGCATGCTGTGCAAGACCGTAAGACTATAGCCTTGCGCTTTTGCCAGATTTTGTTCTTTTGTGTCATTTCGAAAAAACCTCAAACGATGAAAAACGTAAGGCTATAGCCTTTGCGTTTTTTCAAAATTTCGACATTTTTCGAAATGCTCAAAAATGCTCAAAATGATGAAAAACGGCATGCTGTGAGAAGACGTAATGCTATAGCTTGCGTTTTTGCCAGATTTCGTCATTTTTTGTTATTTTTCGAAAAACCTCAAAACGATGAAAAACCGTAAGGCTATAGCCTTTGCGTTTTTTCAAAATTTCGACATTTTTCGAAAATGCTCAAAAATGCTCAAAATGATGAAAAACGGCATGCTGTGAAGACCGTAAGGCTATAGCCTTGGTTTTTGCCAGATTTCGTCATTTTTTGTCATTTTTCGAAAATCCTCAAAACGATGAAAAAACCGTAAGGCTATAGTCTTTGCGTTTTTTCAAAATTTCGACATTTTTCGAAATGCTCAAAAATGCTCAAAATGATGAAAACGGCATGTGTGAGAGGACCATAAGGCTATAGCCTTGCGTTTTTGCCAGATTTCGTCATTTTTGTCATTTTTCGAAAACCTCAAAACGATGAAAAACCGTAAGGCTATAGCCTTTGCGTTTTTTCAAAATTTCGACATTTTTCGAAAAATGCTAAAAATGCTCAAAATGATGAAAAAACGGCATGCTGTGCAAGACTGTAATGCTTAGCCTTGCGTTTTTGCAGATTTCATCATTTTTGGTCATTTTTCGAAAAACCTCAAAACGATGAAAAACCGTAAGGCTATAGCCTTTGCGTTTTTTCAAAATTTCGACATTTTTCGAAAATGCTCAAAAATGCTCAAAATGATGAAAAACGGCATGCTGTGCGAGACCGTAATGCTATAGCCTTGCGTTTTTGCCAGATTTCGTCATTTTTTGTCATTTTTCGAAAAACCTCAAAACGATGAAAAACCGTAAGGCTATAGCCTTTGCGTTTTTTCAAAATTTCGACATTTTTCGAAAATGCTCAAAAATGCTCAAAACCATGAAAAAAGGCATGCTGTGCAAGACCGTAAGGCTATAGCCTTGCGTTTTTGCAGTTTCGTCATTTTTTGTATTTTCGAAAACCTCAAAACGATGAAAAACCGTAAGGCTATAGCCTTTGCGTTTTTTCAAAATTTCAACATTTTTCGAAAATGCTCAAAAATGCTCAAAATGATGAAAAACGGCATGCTGTGCAAGACCGTAATGCTATAGCCTTGCGTTTTTCCCAGATTTTGTCATTTTTTGTCATTTTTCGAAAAACCTCAAAACGATGAAAAACCGTAAGGCTATAGCCTTTGCGTTTTTTCAAAATTTCGACATTTTTCGAAAATGCTCAAAAATGCTCAAAATGATGAAAAACGGCATGCTGTGAGAGACCGTAATGCTATAGCCTTGCGTTTTTGCCAGATTTGTCATTTTTTGTCATTTTTCGGAAAAACCTCAAACGATGAAAAACCGTAAGGCTATAGCCTTTGCGTTTTTTCAAAATTTCGCCATTTTTCGAAAATGCTCAAAAATGCTCAAAATGATGAAAAACGGCATGCTGTGCAAGACCGTAACACTATAGCCTTGCGCTTTTGCCAGATTTTGTCATTTTTCGAAAAACCTCAAAACGATGAAAAACCGTAAGGCTATAGCCTTTGCGTTTTTTCAAAATTTCGACATTTTTCGAAAATGCTCAAAATGATGAAAAACGGCATGCTGTGCAAAGACCGTAATGCTATAGCCTTGCGTTTTTGCCAGATTTCATCATTTTTTGTCATTTTTCGAAAAACCTCAAAACGATGAAAAACCGTAAGGCTATAGCCTTTGCGTTTTTTCAAAATTTCGACATTTTTCGAAAATGCTCAAAAATGCTCAAAATGATGAAAAATGGCATGCTGTGGGAGAGTAATGTATAGCTATAGCTTGCGTTTTTGCCAGATTTCGTCATTTTTTGTCATTTTTCGAAAAACCTCAAAACGATGAAAAACCGTAAGGCTATAGCCTTTGCGTTTTTTCAAAATTTCGCATTTTTCGAAAATGCTCAAAAATGCTCAAAATGATGAAAAACAGCATGCTGTGCAAGACCGTAAGACTATAGCCTTGCGCTTTTGCCAGATTTTGTCATTTTTTGTCATTTTTCGAAAAACCTCAAAACGATGAAAGACCGTAAGGCTATAGCCTTTGCGTTTTTTCAAAATTTCAACATTTTTCGAAAATGCTCAAAAATGCTCAAAATGATGAAAAACGGCATGCTGTGAGAGACCGTAATGCTATAGCCTTGCGTTTTTGCCAGATTTCGTCATTTTTTGTTATTTTTCGAAAAACCTCAAAACGATGAAAAACCGTAAGGCTATAGCCTTTGCGTTTTTTCAAAATTTCGCCATTTTTCGAAAATGCTCAAAAATGCTCAAAATGATGAAAACGGCATGCTGTGAGAGACCGTAATGCTATAGCCTTGCGTTTTTGCCAGATTTCGTCATTTTTTGTCATTTTTCGAAAATCCTCAAAACGATGAAAAACCGTAAGGCTATAGCCTTTGCGTTTTTTCAAAATTTCGACATTTTTCGAAAATGCTCAATAATGCTCAAAATGATGAAAAACGGCATGCTGTGAGAGACCGTAATGCTATAGCCTTGCGTTTTTGCCAGATTTCGTCATTTTTTGTCATTTTTCGAAAAACCTCAAAACGATGAAAAACCGTAAGGCTATAGCCTTTGTGTTTTTTTCAAAATTTCGACATTTTTCGAAAATGCTCAAAATGCTCAAAATGATGAAAAACGGCATGCTGTGCAAGACTGTAATGCTATAGCCTTGCGTTTTTGCCAGATTTCATCATTTTTGGTCATTTTTCGAAAAACCTCAAAACGATGAAAAACCGTAAGGCTATAGCCTTTGCGTTTTTTCAAAATTTCGACATTTTTCGAAAATGCTCAAAAATGCTCAAAATGATGAAAAACGGCATGCTGTGCGAGACCGTAATGCTATAGCCTTGCGTTTTTGCCAGATTTCATCATTTTTTGTCATTTTTCGAAAAACCTCAAAACGATGAAAAACCGTAAGGCTATAGCCTTTGCGTTTTTTCAAAATTTTAACATTTTTCGAAAATGCTCAAAAATGCTCAAAACCATGAAAAACGGCATGCTGTGCAAGACCGTAAGGCTATAGCCTTGCGTTTTGCCAGGTTTCGTCATTTTTTGTCATTTTTCGAAAATCCTCAAAACGATGAAAAACCGTAAGGCTATAGCCTTTGCGTTTTTTCAAAATTTCAACATTTTTCGAAAATGCTCAAAAATGCTCAAAATGATGAAAAACGGCATGCTGTGCAAGACCGTAATGCTATAGCATTGCGTTTTTCCCAGATTTCATCATTTTTTGTCATTTTTCGAAAAACCTCAAAACGATGAAAAACCGTAAGGCTATAGCCTTTGCGTTTTTTCAAAATTTCGACATTTTTCGAAAATGCTCAAAAATGCTCAAAATGATGAAAAATGGCATGCTGTGGAGACCGTAATGTAATCTATAGTTGCGTTTTTGCCAGATTTCATCATTTTTTGTCATTTTTCGAAAACCTCAAAACGATGAAAAACCGTAAGGCTATAGCCTTTGCGTTTTTTCAAAATTTTAACATTTTTCGAAAATGCTCAAAAATGCTCAAACATGAAAAAACGGCATGCTGTGCAAGACGTAAGGCTATAGCCTTGCGTTTTGCCAGGTTTCGTCATTTTTTGTCATTTTTCGAAAATCCTCAAAACGATGAAAAAACGTAAGGCTATAGCCTTTGCGTTTTTTCAAAATTTCAACATTTTTCGAAAATGCTCAAAAATGCTCAAAATGATGAAAAACGGCATGCTGTGCAAGACCGTAATGCTATAGCCTTGCGTTTTTGCCAGATTTCATCATTTTTTGTCATTTTTCGAAAAACCTCAAAACGATGAAAAACCGTAAGGCTATAGCCTTTGCGTTTTTTCAAAATTTCGACATTTTTCGAAAATGCTCAAAAATGCTCAAAATGATGAAAAACGGCATGCTGTGAGAGACCGTAATGCTATAGCCTTGCGTTTTTGCCAGATTTCGTCATTTTTTGTCATTTTTCGAAAAACCTCAAAACGATGAAAAACCGTAAGGCTATAGCCTTTGCGTTTTTTCAAAATTTCGCCATTTTTCGAAAATGCTCAAAAATGCTCAAAATGATGAAAAACGGCATGCTGTGCAAGACCGTAACACTATAGCCTTGCGCTTTTTGCCAGATTTTGTCTTTTTTTGTCATTTTTCGAAAAAACCTCAAAACGATGAAAAATCATAAGGCTATAGCCTTTGCGATTTTTTCAAAATTTCGACATTTTTCGAAAATGCTCAAAAATGCTCAAAATGATGAAAAACGGCATGCTGTGCAGGACCGTAAGGCTATAGCCTTGCGTTTTGCCAGGTTTCGTCATTTTTTGTCATTTTTCGAAAAACCTCAAAACGATGAAAAACCGTAAGGCTATAGCCTTTGCGTTTTTTCAAAATTTCGACATTTTTCGAAAATGCTCAAAATGCTCAAAATGATGAAAAACGGCATGCTGTGCAAGACCGTAAGGCTATAGCCTTGCGTTTTGCCAGGTTTCGTCATTTTTTTGTAATTTTTCGAAAATCCTCGAAACGATGAAAAAACGTAAGGCTATAGCCTTGCGTTTTTTCAAAATTTTAACATTTTTCGAAAATGCTCAAAAATGCTCAAAACCATGAAAAACGGCATGCTGTGCAAGACCGTAAGGCTATAGCCTTGCATTTTTCCCAGATTTCATCATTTTTTGTCATTTTTCGAAAAAACTCAAAACGATGAGAAACCGTAAGGCTATAGCCTTTGCGTTTTTTCAAAATTTCGACATTTTTCGAAAATGCTCAAAAATGCTCAAAACGATGAAAAACGGCATGCTGTGAAAGACCATGAGGCTATAGCCTAGCGTTTTGCCAGGTTTCGTCATTTTTTGTCATTTTTCGAAAATCCTCGAAATGATGAAAAAACGTAAGGCTATAGCCTTAGGTTTTTTCAAAATTTCGACATTTTTCAAAAATGCTCAAAAATGCTCAAAACGATGAAAAACAGCATGGTGTGAAAGACCATAAGGCTATAGCCTAGCGTTTAGCCAGGTTTCGTCATTTTTCGAAAATCTCGAAATGATGAAAAAAACGTTATAAGGCTATAGCCTTAGGTTTTTTCAAATTTCGACATTTTTCAAAAATGCTCAAAAATGCTCAAAACGATGAAAAACAGCATGGTGTGAAAGACCATAAGGCTATAGCCTTGCGTTTTGCCAGGTTTCATCATTTTTTGTCATTTTTCGAAAATCCTCGAAACGATGAAAAAACGTAAGGCTATAGCCTTGCGTTTTTTCAAACTTTCGACAATTTTAAAAAATGCTCAAAACGATGAAAAACGGCATGCTGTGAAAGACCGTAAGACTATAGCCTTGCGTTTTGCCAGGTTTTGTCATTTTTTGTCATTTTTCAAAAATTCTCGAAACGATGAAAAAACATAAGGCCTTGCGTTTTTTCAAACTTTCGACATTTTTCGAAAATGCTCAAAAATGCTCAAAACAATGAAAACAGCATGCTGTGCAAGACCGTAAGCCTATAGCCTTGCGTTTTGCCAGGTTTCGTCATTTCTCAAAAATATTCATTCCTACAAACGATGGCTTGAATGTTCTCAAAATATCCAAGGCATCGTGAGGCAAAAGCGATTGATATTTGAACCGGTTAAGCTAGTGACTTTATTTACAGAGTATGTTTACACTAAAGAAGAATATTATTTACAAAGGTATATTAACATGGTATTAACGTGTTTTCAATTCATCTTTAATAGTATCTGAACATTGGCTCATTTATTCATTTTAGATTAGGTTCATACTGTTTCTTTTGTTTCATTTGTATCAACAATGAACATTATTTTGATGTCCGTTTATGTATAAATGTAATTTAAGGTAACTTTAAAATGTCTAGTGTAGTATATTTTTACTTCACAAAAAGGAGGTTCCAGTCTGCAGGAAGTCCGCCTTTCCCTTGCCGGAAACAGATGGTGATTGGTTGTTGAAACAGGAACTCGTCATCCTGTTCCGCCTGGGAGGAGGGACTTAGTTGTTATTGTTCTACTGTATAAAAAAACAGTTGTACGAGACCTCCGGGGGCTTTCTCACTTTGTATCGCAATTGTTTTCATGACTTTGAGGATTTTCGAAAAATGACAAAAAGTGGCAAAAACGTAAGGCCATAGCCTTACGGTCTTACACAGCATGCTGTTTTTCATCGTTTTCAGCATTTTTGAGCATTTTTGAAAATGTCGAAATTTTGAAAAAAAAACAAAAACAAAAAAACGCAAGGTTATAGCCTTACCATTTATCAGGATTTTGAAGATTTTCGAAAAATGACAAAAACTGGCAAAAACACAAGGCTATAGCCTTACGGTCTTGCACAGCATGCTGTTTTTCATCGTTTTGAGCATTTTTGAGCATTTTCGAAGAATGTCAAAATTTAAAAAAAAACACAAGGCTATAGCCTTACCATTTATCATGATTTTGAAGATTTTCGAAAAATGACAAAAACTGTCAAAGAAGCAAGGCTATAGCGTTACCGTCTTGCACAGCATGCTTTTTTTCATCGTCTTGAGCATTTTTGAGCATTTTTGAAAAATGGCAAAATTTTGGAAAAAAACGCAAGGCTATAGCCTTACCGTTTATCATGATTTTGAAGATTTTCGAAAAATGACAAAAACTGGCAAAGAAGCAAGGCTATAGCCTTACGGTCTTGCACAGCATGCTTTTTTTCATCGTTTTGAGCATTTTTTTAACATTTTTGAAGAATGTCGAAATTTTGAAAATAACACAAGGCTATAGCCTTAACGTTTTTCATGATTTTGAGCATTTTCATTGTTTTGAGGATTTTTGAGGATTTTTGAAAAATGTCGAAATTTCACAAAAAACGCAAGGCTATAGCCTTGCGTTTTTTCATGATTTTGAGGATTTTCGAAAAATGACTAAAAATGACAAAACCTGGCAAAAACGCAAGGCTATAGCCTTACCGTTTGTCATGATTTTGAGGATTTTCGAAAAATGACAAAAACTGGCACAAACGCAAGGCTATAGCCTTACCGTTCTTCATCGTTTTGAGGATTTTTGAAGATTTTCGAAAAATGACGAAAACTGGCAAAAACGTAAGGCTATAGCCTTAAATCTTGCACAGCATGCCGTATTTCATCGTTTTGAGGATTTTGGAGGATTTTCGAAAAATGTCAACATTCCAAAAAAGCGCAAAGCCATAGCCTTACGGTCTTGCACAGCATGCCATTTTTCATCATTCTAATCTTTTTGGAAGATTTTCGAAAAATGACAAAAACGCAAGGCTATAGCCTTGCAATCTTGCAAAGCATGCCGTTTTTCATCGTTTTCAGGATTTTCAAAAAATGTCAAAATTCCGGAAAAAAAAAACCCAAAAAAACCCGCAAGGCTATAGCCTTACCGTTTTTCATCGTTTTGATGATTTTTGAAGATTTTCGAAAAATGACGAAAAATGGAAAAAACGCAAGGCTATAGCCTTACAATCTTGCACAGCATGCCGTTTTTCATCGTTTTGAGCAGGGGTCGGCAACCCAAGATGTTGAAAGAGCCATTTTCGACCCAAAATTAAATTCAAAATCTGTCTGGAGCCGCATTTAATTATTTTTTTTCCTAAGAGTGTGCAAATGTGAACCACATGGACCCTGGCGGGTCCATTTGGTTCCATTTGCACACTCTCAGAAAAAAAAGGTTGTCAAAGAAAAATCATTAACATGGTGAAACACAACCTTTCTACAGAAATGGAGTTTCTAAAAAATAAATAAAGGAGTTTTACAGAACTCCATTTCTAGTCCACACAACATCTCTAAGGTATATTAATGACATAGTAAACTGAGTAAACCTTTGAAAATGGGTGGTTCTGATTGAAAGCCCCACCAATGATAACTGCTGGGCTTTTTTGACATGGCCAAATGCTACTTTAACTGGCAACTGTCAGACAGCGCAACGCGTTTTGGGTGACTGAAATGTTTATATTATGTTGGCGGATCACCCCAATGTGTGTATGTAATAATGCTACAGCCATTGAGCCACTAGGGCTGTGTTCTGGAGCCGCAGGTTGCTGACCCCTGGTTTTGAGGATTTTCGAAAAATGTCAACATTTCGAAAAAAAACAAAAAAAAAACAGTAAGGCTATAGCCTTACTGTTTTTCATCGTTTTGAGGATTTTTGAGGATTTTCGAAAAATGTTGGAATTAAAAAAAAAAAAAACAGTAAGGCTATAGTCTGGCTATAGCCTTACAGTCTTGCACGGCATGCCGTTTTTCGTTGATTTGAGGATTTTTGAGGATTAATGAAAAAAGCTGATACTTGAAAAAAAAAACGCAAGGCCGTTTTTCATCGTTTTTGAGGATTTTAAAAAATTGTTGAAATCGAGAATTTGACATACTATAGTATGTTAACTATAGTACTTTAGTATGTCAAGTAGTATTTAAATCAATACAGTAACTATCTAGCAAATGTATAAACATGTGGATAGTGCAGGTTGTTAAAGGAAAGATGTATTAGAATGGCTATAAAAAACGGTGAAAAACGGTGATCTGGCATATAGATGGGCATTGTATTTGACACATGTGTTTTTTTTTTCTTTAAATTCAATGCACAAATGCTTAGTATTGGTAATATATCTTTTTTTAGACTTGGTAACCCAACCGTATGGAGTACCAGCACAGTAAGGAACCAGGGGTCATTTTATTCTATGAAAAGTCAACACAATGAGCAGAAAATAAAAATAAGTCATGTAAATACAACACATTGAGCAGGGCACCGCAGGGGGTTGAACCCCGTTCCGGTAAACCAGAAGTACCACAACCGGTGCCTTTTGCTAACAGGTTGCTTTACAGGTCCATCCGTTTAAATGTAAATCTTACATTTCAACAGTAAAGTAATTTCCACAATTTACATCGTAGGAAATAATTATATAAAGGTATAGTAAGAAAAAAACAGAGAAGCACAAAATGAATATCAACGATATGTCAACTGTTCTGACAAGTACTCATAAGAATGAGAAAATAAAAATAATGAGTTGGCACATAGAGTTTCAAATATTAAGTAATTCTAATGTTATGGCACCATAAGGTTCACAAACAGTGTTGTAGTGGAACTTTTAGAAGTGGGGGACGCCTCATAAGGTTCCTATATGCACACATTCGCTCACATTTGCGTGCATGTGCGCAAAACTGCGCATGCACACATACACACACTATTAAAACATACTGACAGCATATTTAGAAACAGGGTTTACAAAGCTTAATTGTATCCAGCTTAATTGTATCCATAAACACAAATGACAAGTCAAAATACATATTTTAGATGTGAGTTTATACATTTTTTGAGAATCCTCAAAATTGATGAAAAACAACATGCTATAGTATGTTGTCCAACACCGTGACCAAATGCACATGAACAGACGCACATGCACGCATGCACATGCTAACCAAATGGACCCTTACAGGTTGGTAACTTTGAAAGTATATAGGAGGTACAAGTAACCAACCTGGATCCCCTTTAAGATTTAGATAGATACATTTCTACTTGAAAGGAAGGCTTTTATCCTTACTAATACTTTGTACTACGATGATTTGTTAAACAATATAATAATAATCTTCCTGACACGGGAACTAACCTCATTAACCTCAGCCCCTTCGGTAACAAGACCTGATCCTTTAGGTTCACCTAGACGGGTTAGACTCTTAAAGGGAAGTGAATTGAATAATGCATTTCACACTTTTAGACCACACCCAACAATACCTGCCAAAAATAGGAAATTTTTCACATTTGTGTATTTTTAAATAAAAACTCCATAAAAAGGTCTAAATTTAATTGCTTCCTGATAGCGAAAATGTGCTCCGTGATGAAGTAGCCACTTTGACATCAATAAAAGCCAATAGGTTTAAACTTAATCATCATGTTAGAATATCTAAACATATAGTGGTAGGAATAAGCCACATAGCAGTACAATGGCAGAGCTGAGGGTCACTTGTAAACATCCATGCATCATGGTTAGTACATAGCTCATCGTACAGCTGTCCCTCCCTCTTTGCGCCCCATGATGAGGAAAGAAGTCAATCATGGAGAGGTTCTCTGTTGCCTAGTCTGACTCTTATTGAACAGAAATCTTTGAGTACAAGCATTAAAGTATAGGCCCCACACTCTAAATCAGGGCTGCTGGTAGATTGTGATCTACCAGTAGATCACACAGGCCATGCAGGTAGATGACAGTCCCCTAAAATATAGAACATAGGAGATTTTAGGGGGGGGGGGTTACCCTTATAGATCTGTAACTCTTGAGAGCGTTAAAATTAAACCAAATGGACCCGTACAGGTCCATTTGTTTCATGTTACCGCTCTCAAGAGTTAAATTATATTTAAACATCTGAATTACATAGCTTGCAAGAGTCCACACAATTAAAAAATGGAAAATTATTATGTTGTCTTGTATATTGTTATTTTGAACAAAGTTTTGCCAGTTCCCTTTCCCAATTGTGGACAAAAACGTGAAAGTTCTTAGTTTTGGGTGTTAGAGACTAAATTCAACATCACAAACTGTCAACTCAAACCCCAAATACTGTTTTCAAACGTCAGTCGTAGCATATATACAAGAAAACCTTCCAATTCTTCCCCTCTATTTTTCATTATAAATGCATAATACTTAAACACAATAACAGCAAGTAACATCATCACGACTATTTCAAAGCTCAAACTTTCTTGGGGGCCTTAAAAAGGATTTTTTTTAATGTGTAGATCTTGTTCAGCCAGTCATTTTGAAAGTAGCTCTCAGGTCAAAAAAGTGTGGGCACCGCTGCTCTAAATGAAGGTGTCAACATGCACTGGTGTACTAAGCAGTCTCCCTTTCTCTCAGTTAACAACACAGTATATTCATGTTAGAATCTCAGCCAATCACTGAAGTACTTTCTGAGTGACAGGCAGGCTGTCAATACACTCCAGATAGTTGCAAACAAACATTTTGGATGATGTCAGGAAGAAGTAGAGCAGAGGTGTCAAGCCTAGCTGTTGAGGGATGACCTGTGGAACCCTGTGGTGAGAATAGGCCAGAATAGTGTCCTGTTTTTAGGTCAAATAGCAGGCACTACTGTCCTTTCGGGTTGGCATAATGGTCAACTTCAGATTAAGTCCTTTAGGAAACTACTGATTAATATGTAGATGTGTTCAGATGTGATCCATCAATGAAACAGCATTTTCATTATTTTCTAAAAATCATGAAAATTATCAAATACAACATAGCCTACTATATTCTGTCTTCCGAAAACATTAACTATAGCTAATTTCCCGCAATTTTCATAATTTCTTCAAAATCCTTGAAAATCATGAAAAATGGCAAACTAATGACGTCTGAAACCATCTACTATAGTGTCTTTTTTTGTTCCTTTTTTGGAATCATTTCTTCAAAATCCTTGAAATGAAAATTGACATACTATGGTACAGTATGTCGCCTTGCCCTTTTCATAATTTACTAAAAATCCTTGAAAATGATGAGAAACTACATTAACTATAATGTCTTCAGAAACCATGAACTATGTCGTTTCTTCGCAATTTTCATAATTTCTTCACAATTCTTGAAAATGAAAATCCCCCCAAAACACATACAATCAATGACATTGCATCATTTTCATGGATTTTGAAGACATGATGAAAACTGAATCTTGAAAGTAACAAAAACGGCATAGCATGTTGTATTTAGGTGTATAATGATACATTTTAACCATAATACGATAAATAGACCATATTGGTTCTGTGTTTGAATCTAACGCCACCTCACCTTCAAAACGACACTGGCTTGTCCTGAGCCAGACATGATTCAAATAACATGATTTAAAAGTTCTGGACCATCTGCAGGGCAAAGCAAGTGTCTGTCTGCAGGTAAACTGCTACAGCAAAGTAGAAGCGACACAGAAGGGAAAAAGACAAAAAAAATATATAGCTATATAGTTGACTTGCTATTGGTAACAACTAATTTTTATAGACTTGGCAACCTAATTGTATGGAGTACCAGCACAGTGAGGAACCAGGGGCCTTTTTATTCTATGAAAAGGAAACACAATGGGCAGAAAATAAAAATAAATCATGTAAATACAACACATTGAGCAGGGCACCGCAGGGGATTGAACCCCGTTCCGGTAAACCAGAAGTACCACAACCGGTGCCTTTTGCCAACAGGTTGCTTTACAGGTCCATCCGTTTAAATGTAAATCTTACATTTCAACAGTGAAGTTTAATTACAATATAAGAAGTACAGTATATACACGTTACAGACTCATCATGTGGTCACAAAGTCACATGGCGAATTCTGAGAGTTGCAAAATAAGGGAAAATAAATTAAGTTGATAGCAAATCATCATCTCTAGGCATTCTTTGCATTGTCACAGGTCGGCAGGAAGCGGATATTCCAGGAGTGAAATGCTGCTTCACCATTTGTTTTGTTTCATCTATGGGGTGAACAACAATCAGATGACCTAAGGGTTCACATGGATTCAGCATATCTGAAATGTAGCTGTGCCCAGATCCACAAATAGATTTAACAAAATTTAAAAATCAGATTTTAGGACTGATTCAGAAAGATGCTACTAGAGTCCTGACAAAAAACTAAGAAATACGACCACATTACACCAGAGTTGATGAAGAGCTTTGTTTGGAAGTTCTGTAAGCAGACCATTAACAATAATCCAATTCTAGTCTACTGGAAACAAAAGCGTGTGTCAGTACTTCTAAGTCTTGCTTGGACATAATCCCCCTGACTCTGGCAATATTTTAAAGTGATAATAGGCAGATGAAATTACACTGCGCCTAGGACAACACCAATATCTCTCACTTGACTTGACAAAGAATAAGAGACTGAAATTACATTTTGTCTCTGATTTTGACAGGCACACAGCTTGTAGATCTGATATTTTTCAATAACTAAAGTATAACATTACCCTGAAGGCGGCAGTCTACCCGTCATTAAATACATGCATCGGCAGCTACAAGCGTGCGGCTATACATTTTTCCCTTTAATGTATATTGTCAACCATCCCGTCTGCACTCTGCAGGTAATGCATGTACTTTGACTGTATAAAAAGCCTGTGAAATGCACTACACTTTAGTCAGCACATTGGGTGGTCATTGCCGTGGTCACACATGTAAGCCTATGGTGGGCTCTCAGGCCCATGGGAATACTTTGCTGCATGCTGTACTGTATTTCGGAATAAAGCAACAACCATCTGAGCAACATCTATCTGCATGATCTCCACTAATTCTCTCCTATCATCTTTGGTACAACTCCCAGTTTTTGGGTATAGTTTATTGGTGTTGAGTACAAACTATGCCAGGAAAATATACCTCAAAATTGTTCCAAAACTCAGGATTGCAACACTTGAGGTATATTTTCCCAGGATAGTTTGTACTGGCTTGCAAAAACCTTTTGTAACTTGTTGAGGTGTTGTGACTTTTGTAGATCAGCTGTTTTTTGCCTGTCAGGCAGGTAGTATCTTACCCAGCCCAGCCCACAGCATCACATCCATTTTCGCAACTCAACCTGGGCCACAACGCAGCTATTATGTATAAAAAAAAAAAAACACTGTTGTTCCGACGATGCAAGGACATAGATTTGTTATGCATCCGTGTGTCACAGATATAGATGCAGTATAACGGGTGTGGAGACACAGATGCTGAAAGAAAGTGCTACTAAAAACCTGAGAAAAACTTGCCGGGGCTGAAATCCCAACAGGGCATCAGGACGATATCAGCATGTCATGCTGATATGACGATAATATCAGCATGTCATGCTGATATTGTTACATGTTCTGAATGGAAAATACCAACTGTTGCCATCCATGAGGCGGTTTAGAGTTCCTAAATTTAAGAAAAACAGACTAAAGAACTCTTTTGTACATCAGGCATCATACTACTAAAAATCAATAAATCAATGATGGTGGTGATGCCATGACTCATGGGAACACATCTGTCAGGATTCACAATGTGTGATACTTCAAGACCCCTGCCCTGCTCCCACAATTATGTGATGCATTTGTCAAGTTCAGTAGCCCAAATTTTTGTGGCTTGATCTGATTGCTTATTGCTTTAGCTGCTTGCTTGGGTCCAATCCCATATGGATTCAGCATCATATAAATCTCCTAGTTAGACATATCACATGCTAAATAAAGCGTGATGCCATTTTGAAAATTTTGCCTTCTACAAGTTGTGACTAGTACCCCGACTTTGACCTGTTTTTTATGAAGTTTCCCAAAGGAGTTGAATTTCAACATTTTAGTATCATTAGACACCATTAGAAAAAAATGGGTGAAGAATGTTAGTACCCAGATTGGCCAAATATCTGCTAAAATTCCCCAACTAAAATGCCAACACAATGAGTATGGCGCAGTGGGGAATTGAACCCCATCCCAGTAAACCAGGAGCTCCATGCCTGTGCCTTGGGTTTGTTTGTCCGTGTATGTGTGGCACACCCTCCTAGATTCAGTACATTTTCTATAACTGCCCGTTATAGCATCACCAGAAGGCCGATCTTTGTAAAAACACGTTCATATTGCTCCTCTAGATTCTGTCCCCAAATCCTTCAAATTGTTACACAGTATCTTTGCATTCAAGTGATCAATGGTGGAGAATCTGTTTGCACTCCGTCCGTGTGTGTCTGTCCGTCTGTGTACAGTTTATCCCCGGCACCGTTAATAGGTTAAATATGGCCTGTCTTGGTAGAAAGCCCGCCCACCACGTCAAGGTGCAGGCCGCGAGCGGGTACGCTATACCCCCCACAATGGGGGGGGGGGGTGTTGGGGGAGGACACAGCACAGAACACATGGCCACGCGCCAAGCCCTTGGATCTGACGTTTTCACTCAAATTTTCTCCTAACACCCTGTGTTAGGATAAAATGTCTTGGAGCCCGCGCTCCAAGACATCTCATGGACTTTGAAAATATTTGCCTGCGCACGGCGCCAGCTCCACCACACCACCACCCCTGCTGGCGCCCGCACACCCACTCTCAAGCGCCCGCCGCCGGGCGCTAAGCAGTGGCGTCCCGCGGCCTAAGGACCGCCCGCCCCTGGGACAAATCGTGGACTTTAAGATATTTGCCTGTGCATGGTCAGCACCACCACCTCAACCAATGTTAAGCACCCGCCATCAGGCGCTAAACACTGGTGTCCAACGGGCCATCATGGACTTTAAAAATATTTGCCTGTGCACGGCACCAGCGCCACCACACCACCACCCCAGCTGGCGCCTGCACACCCACTCTTAAGCCCCCGCCGCCGGGCACTAAGCAGTGGCGTCCCGCGGCACAAGGACCGCCCGCCCCTGGGACATCTCCTGGACTTAATATTTGCCTGTGCATGGTCAGCACCACCATGCTCATACCACTCTGTTAAGCACCCGCCGCCGGGCACCAAGCAGTGGCAACACAACCACGCCCTGGAAGTCCACAGACAACAATGTCATGGTCAGGGCACCGCGGGGGGGCCACGGTCAGACACAATGTCGGCCCCAGCAGTCCCAGAAAAAAGTTTGGATCGAGGGTTGACTCTCAATAGATCTTAAGTGCCCGCCGCCGGGCACTAAGCAGTGGCATCCCGTGGCCCAAGGACCACCCGCCCCTGGGACGAGTCATGGACTTTGAAAATATTTGCCTGTGCATGGTCAGCACCACCACCTCACCCACTCGTAAGCACCCGCCGCCGGGCACTAAGCAGTGGTGTCCCGCGGCCCAAGGACCGCCCGCCCCTTGGGACAATTTGTGGACGGGGTTTCGGAGGAGGATACCAGACATCTCGCCACATCTCCAAATCTCCGCAGCAAAAAGTTAAAACAATTGTAATGTATTATACAGGTAAAACGCCTGATGGGTGAAAAGCGACCTATAAGGCATGTTATTTACTGGAAAGCGCACTTGTTATACAGACTGGCAAAAGGGCATGAGCTGAAGCCCCCTTTGATGTGCATGTGTGCACGTGCCTGGAATAGACTACTGCTACGCTGTGCGGTAAAGAAAGTAATAAGACGTGTGTGTGTTAATCTGTCAGATTCTGACCTGCAGGGCCAGTGTAGCAATGGTACGACATATTTATTCATTTTTTCTCATAGTCATTAGAACGCATATAACCTGTAGAATCACTATTTTGAAAGATATCGCAAAACATGTACATTTTAAAATAATCATTTAAAATATTATTAAAATAGAATTAACATTTTATTTACTTAACATAATCTCTACAGACAGATGAATCAACACTATCGCTTAATAAAGACACACTGAGGAAGGCCTGGGTGCCGAAACGAAGTCTGTAGACTTTACAGGAATAGTCCGGATTTTTCTCCCCCCACTCTAGCTGTCAAAATCATTAAGTCAAACAATGGCCACGGGTTACCATGGTGACGCGTCTATGCAGCGTGTGTCAAACAGGCGTGGTGGACTCTACGTTAGATAAACCTCCTTGCCGTAGCAGCTGTTCCTACTACGGCAGAACCTACTCTTAGAAGCTATCAGGCACATAAGACTTCCTGTTGTTGTAGTGGAGACGTCTAAGTCCCTTGTTTCTCCAGATGGACTGCTGGACTGTGATGGACATACTCTTGTTATACTATAGCATTGCAACTCCATGTAATGTGAACTCAATACATTCCATAACTCAATGCAATTGAGCTTTTTTCCAAATATTAGCCAAAATGACAAACATTCCTTTGGATAGCCTCATGGACTCAAACGAATGGTTCAAAATACCTATATATATATATATATATATTTTTTTTTTTTTCTTACATAGAATATGTTGTGTATTAGGCTGTTGCTGGACACCCAATAATGTTCAGTAAAACTTTCCCTTTGTTTATATGCGCTGGTCCTGCAGCCTAATTGCCATGGCTGTCCTCTTGCGAGATTAAATTAATGATTCATAATTATCTTAACACATACAAGCTGTAGGGATTGCTCCAATACCAATACATCTGTCGTACAGCACGCAGTTATAGACCTGAAACGGGAAATAATCAAAGCAACGCATTTCTTTTTGGTTTAAATTAAATTAAGGTAGGCTACAGGATAAACGTGCCACGAAGCTGCAATAAAAAAAAAAAAAAAAACTTGTGTTTTAGACAAGGGCAGGGGCTGTAGCCCTTTTTTACGTCTGTGTGTGCACATCCCTGTAGACAGAGAGGCAGAGCCGTGTGAGCGAGGCAATAGTATGACATTGTCGCATAGTAAACTGATCTACAAGCCCACCACACGTTACATGAACGACGCATTTTAATTTTTAACTCTGTCCTCGTTTTCACACGGCACCGTAAAAATAGACTTCTGCCTCTCGTGCAACTCTTTTGGGCTATATACAGTATATACACTTAACTCTTTTTAATCGCACATAGATTTTGCAGTGGACTGGGAGAAGACTACAATCAGGGTAGCCAATAAGGGCTGCCATTGGTCCGAAATTAAACGCCATCTTTAATCCCCCTCAACATACAGTAACACGTTGCAGTGTGGACAGTTTTGATTTAGAAAAACTCACTATATACACTAACGGGTTTTATCATCTTAATTCGGACTGCCAAGGAAGAGACCAACTGTGGCGATGGGCTGGATGCCAGAAGGTGGAAAGAGGAAGAGAAGGAGGTCAAAGAGCCAAGGAGGACCTCAAACAGATTGGTCTCAGCTGGCATAGAGCAAGAAGGGTCGCTAGAGACTGGAGCAAATGGAGACTCTTGTCCCTCGGGAGGTCCTCGATGAACATCCCCCCTGGAAGACACCCATGGGAAGCCCAACGATGAGCCAAAATAATTATACTGCATCCTCCCAGATCTTCCAGGAACACCTCGGGATCCCCCCAAATTAAGCTGCTAATGTTGCTTTGGAGAGAGACGTCTGGAGTTCTCTGGTGGTTGAACCTCTTGACTCTGAATTGACAATGGTGGTTAGGAATAGAGAGCTGAAGCATGATCTGTTGATGTGGCATTTGATTGGTCATTAAGTTGGAAGTGATCCAACTTAAGGAGGAATAACATGGATTCCTAAAATCGTTTTTAATGCTTAATATCATATTGTATGTGTCCCTCAACTTATTTCTAATGGTTTGAGCCTCATTCAGCACCGATATAACCAGTCTTCATCATTCTGTCCTTTATGGACAGTTTAGCTGAGTACCACAATGTCCTGAGGTGGTGGGGCACTGGGTGCACTGATGACATCATTATGAGGCCAAAATCAAACAAACTGTCTCTGAGAGCAATTTACATTAAATCTTCTCTATGATATGAAAGACTTGATTGTTGTTCATACTAGATCATTTGTGGGGCTAGAAAACAAGCATGGGACCACCTCCCATTAAAAAACACAATTAAAAAAAGTTGTATTTCATGTCATTCCTCCTTTAAGCTGGCAGGGAACTACTGCCAAACAAATTAATAAACCTGTAGCCCACCTGAAGGAGAGAGAGAGAGAGAAGAGTTACCACTGCAAGCCTTTCATGATGTTTGGGGCGGACACTGGCCAGGGGTCTGCCTCTCTGCCAATCGCCAGCCTCACCCTCCAATCCAGCACTGCAATGAGACTGGTTAAGCAGAGGAACACATACAGACAGGACTAAAGATTTGTGACAATCATACTTTGGGGAAAAGAATGTGGCTCGAATGATGCCATTTAGTTTCCAAAGTATTAATTAACTTTTGTAGGAATGGGCAGAGAATTTTTATGTACAGTACATTGCCACACTTCTTTTAAGACAGGGCCCAAAAGAACATTTTGTACACAAGTACGTTTTGGGCACACCCCCTTATGCCCCAACTCAATGCGCAAAACTGCATCCTGGAACCTGAAAGGAATGTCATCATTATTCTCCACTGAACCATGGCCGTCTGCGCAGCAGCACACCATCTTCAATGAAGCCCCCTGTGCCAGATGTTTCCACCGTTTAGGGAGAACAATTGAACAGCTCTTTCAGTGAGGGAATCGGGTTTTTGCTCCTTCACCAACTCTGCAGGAAAAATGGACCTAGGAAGGTTAGAGAGACATGCAGGTTATTCCCGTCACTTAACAGACTGATCTGCCAAAAAAAAAAAAAAATGTCCCCTGCCACATCATTTCCCGGTCACCCTTTAACAGGAAGAGCTGGTCTCACCCTATGCACACTTCACCTTCGAACAAAGCAGAATGCAACTTTAGTTTGTGCACTGGGACATGGAAACACTGCCATCTCCATGCCAGCACAGGCAGAAAGGACCCTGTCTGAGTCTATTCGGAAAAAGAGCAGATGACAAAATGAACAAATAAAGCGCCCCCGTGTCACGCAGGATAGTAACTGGCACCTTCTCTCCACCGTTCATGGACACATGGCCTGTAGATAAGAAAAGCAAGAGACTCGTCAGGTTGTGACCACACAGGTACCACACTGCCTCGTCAGGTTGTGACCACACAGGTACCACAATGCCCCGAAAGGTGGCAGTAATGCCAGACATTCACGAATCATGAGCAGCCAGACCGCCATTTTCCAAGTTCACATTTCCACTGGATTTAGGAGGAACAGCTTCTCTGCCACCTCTAGAACCGCCGGCATAGCCATGGTTGTCCCAACACCCTTCAACCTCATTTGGTAGCCTTGAGAGAAAGAAAGACAGAAAAGAAAAATGCTCGTTATAACATTTGATGTAATACTGTGTAAATTATACATCATTTATACAATGAAAAAACACTCCATTTTCTTTGGGCAAAAATATATTTCAAATTTGATCTTTTCTTTGGGCAAGTTCATTCATTTTTTGCCCAGATAAAAATCTTTTCTTCTGCCAAGAAATGAAATCTGTCTTGAAGAAATGAAATCATCCTGAAGAAATGAAATGGTCTTGAAGAAATGAAATGGTCCAATTGTTTCATCCGATGACGAAACACCAGCACGCACACACCAACACAAACACACTACAAGTTCCTAATAATAGTCGAGGTACCTGAAAATACGCACGAAAAGATGAGTAGACCACCTATTTATTTCCCATTTATTTTCCATGTGTGCAAAGTACTGTGATTAATGACTGTGCCCAACTAACTAACTAACTAAACTAAACTGCCTAAACCTACTTCCCCCGAGATACCGCGAAGTGGAGGCCAGGACGCACTGGACCACAGTCGAGCCATACGTGGCTAAGCCGGGTTCATCGCAGATCCGTTGGAGGAGGTACTGTCCCGCAGCCATTACTTTGGTATGACCCGCACCACGCAACCCGACCGCCCATCATGGACTGTCTCCAACTCCACTAAAGTACCCCAGGGTGCTTCTAACCCTGCCACCTTGTGCACCCACACCCTTGCGCACTCACACGTGCGCACACACACGCACACACCTGCGACATCCACATCTTACACACCAACTTAGGCCCATCACAATTATAGTATTTGAGATAATGACCTCTTGGGATAACAGTCATGATCGTTTCCAAGTTGGAAAGTCGTGCAAGTCGCAGATCTACGAGCTCAAAACCTGGTTTGATGTCGTAGATCCAATATATCACTATTACGTCAACTAAGAACATTAGTATGACGCAATTAAATTGTTAATTGGTTCAATTATTCAAGGAACATTCATTACAAAGCAAGAGTCATAATCGAGACGGGCCTAAGGGTCATACCTCCATAATGTACCTCTGCTGAGGTACATTTGTTGATCCAGACAAGGATAGGTGCCTCTATCATCGTCCGGGTGGGGCGGCCCTCCAGGGCCTCAACATGACCCCCCAAAATACCAATACCAGTCAGAGGTACCTTGAAAAAAAAAGAAAAAAAAAATACAATATATTTTTTAAAAAAGTAACAAGGAGCTGTGATCATGTGAAAAGAAAATTATGTTAATCCCAGCAATTCTCTGTACATCTACTTGTATTAAATCTTACATGGATATTGGCCAATTGATGCAAAATGTAGAGTAGAATGATAGTCTTTACAATTGCAAACACTTTACTTTGAAATCTGTATTGCTTACAGAAAAAAAATACAACTCATTCCTTTAAAACGTGAGTAGTAGGCCTAGATTATGGGTAAATAATGAGGGTACATTATTGGTCTATAAAAAGACTAGCATCTTTTTGTATGGTTGCATGACTGCTGGCGTCTTTCTAGGTGTGAACATTCGCTTTACCTTTCATTTATTTTTTTAAACTAGGACCTTACCCGTTGTGAATATATGAACACCAAACGATGTACTGTGTGGGTAATGTGATATCACCAAAGATGCAAGTATTTTGATTAAGGATTGCTTTAATGCACACTTTTGCACAGAAACTGCAATGGCCAGTCAGAAAGTGTGTGTGTGTGTGTGTGTGTGTGTGGTGTGTGTGTGTGTGTGGTGTGTGTGTGTGTGTGTGTGTGTGTGTGTGTGTTGCTATTTGCATTTTCCCCTGTGGCCGAAAAGGGAATTGCCAATGTTAACCGAATGGGGAAATCTAATGCACCAATAAATTCATTATTAATCAACAATTTGTTAATTTGAAAAAAGGGCTTCCTCAGTCTCTTCCTAATGTTATGGTCAATGACTGTGTGAAAAATCAAAGCGATTGGTGCAGCCAGTGATGAGTTATGCTTGTTTCAGACAGACAGACATTCAGACAGACATTTGCTTAGTTATAGTATTGATTTTAAGTTAAAACAGTGGTTTTCAACCAGTGGACTGGCTCTCAAGAGTTAAATTACTTAATTTTCAAGAATCTACATAATTAGAACATGTAGATGAACCGTTACTTTGACCAACATTTTGCCAGTTATGTCTCCTAAATTCTGGACAAAAAATTGAAAATCCTTAGATTTGGGTCCAAGAGACGAAATTTAACACATGGTGGTCTGTAGCTAAAATATTTTCATTGGTTTCCGAGCATCGGGGGGCAGGGTTTTTCCCTGGTTTGCCCAAAGCTGGCGTGATAAAAAAATATATATAACACGCCACTCGACTGGCCGCTTGAAGTTAAGAGGGTTTGCGTAACTCTGTCTTACTCTATGGCTCTGGTTTCAAGTGCAGTCACTTTGTAATCCAGGTACGTACCATGCAGGGGGCTTCGGTCAGGTGGTTGTAGATAGCTGGTATTAACAGAGCATCGTATCTCCGTTGGCACCCAGAAATAGACCCCGGTAGATAACAGCTATCTGATGGTTCAGCCCATGATGACCTCCTGATGGTCCAGCCCATGATGACCTCCTGATGGTCCAGCCCATGATGACCTCCTGATGGTCCAGCCCATGATGACCTCCTGATGGTCCAGCCCATGACGATCTGATGGTCCAGCCCATGACGATCTCCTGATGCACCCGTCCTTTCAGCCGGGTCCCAGACAGGATACAGGTGTAATTAAGGCCACGTGATCCGCGACGAGCCTCTACGAGACCCGGCATCACACACACTAAGTCGACCTTGTGCATCCGCGACGAGCCTCTACGAGACCCGGCATCACGCGCACCTTCCGTGATCCGCGACGAACCTCTACGAGATCCGGCATCATCTACACGGAAGGGTCCTTCCGGGCATGCCCGAGGGAGGGAGCCGAACTAGCCCATCTCCCTCAGGCAAGGACACCCCACACACACCTGTCCTGTCTGGGTTCTCTCCATCTCAGTCGTCCAGCCTTCCATCTTCACTTGTTGTCATCCCGGTCAGTTCTTCAGCCATCTGGTCAGGTCATCCAGGTTCTTCATCCATCCGGTCCATTCAGGTTCTTCATCTTCATCCATCCGGTCAGGTCCATCCGGGTTCCTCAATCTTCATCCATCCGGGTTCCTCAATCTTCATCCATCCGGGTTCCTCAATCTTCATCCATCCGGACTCCTCAATCTTCATCCATCCGGACACGTCCATCCATCCAGGTTCTTCATCCATCCAGTCAGGTCCATCCAGGTTCTTCATCCATCCAGTCAGGTCCATCCAGGTTCTCCATCCATCCAGGTTCTTCATCCATCCAGTCAGGTCCATCCAGGTTCTTCATCCATCCAGTCAGGTCCATCCAGGTTCTTCGTCCACCACAACCCCGGTCAGCTGGTTGTGGTGTTCTGCGCTCTGCATCTTTCTTCAGCACATCCACATGGGCCATCATTGCGACCCAGTGCCCATTTGTAGGTTCCCACAACACCAGTCTGCTGGTAGGCAGCTCTTGATGTCTTTGGCAGTGTCCTGCAAGTCCTGGCTGCCGTCCAGGGCAGGCAGGGACAGAGGAACTTCTCCAACCCTGTATGCCACCGCCGCCCTGAGGATTCCAGAAAAGGAGAATAGAAAAATAAATAAATTATATGGCATGTGCGTGCATTAGGGCAGTGCTTTTCAACCTTTTTGATATTTATTCTGAATTTGAGCCACGGAAGCACGGACCACCATTTCATGACATTTTAGCCCCACAGACTAAAAACTAAAGAATTATTTTGCTTTTGTCCACAATTCCAGGCTGGATTTGGGAAACAATACAGTCAAACATACAGATCAAAGTGACCATTAATCTTCTACATTCTCTAGTTGTGTAGGGCTAATTCACATGATGAATATTTTAACTCTTGAATAGTGTGTAAAAAAAATAGACTCCTAAACATAGCAAGCATAGCAAGCATTTAATAGCAAGCATTGACCTTCAGGCATGAGTATAAAATGAATGGTTTCATTTTTACCTTTCCATCATTTAGCTGGGGACCACCTGGAGTTCTCAAGAAGCACTGGTGGTCCCCAGATCACTGGTTGAAAACCACGGTGTTAGGGCATCAACCAAAAAACAAAAAAAAAAAAAAAAAAATCGTTGCCTCACAAGCCGAGTCAAAAAGTTGTTGGAACTTTTTTTTATTCTAATGCAGGTATTTTAGTAGCTCCAAACTCATTTTTTCCATCAAACCAGACACTACAAGATAGCTGGCCACTACATGATTAAACTCGGGTGGCACCTAGGGATATATGCACGTGTCAGTCTAAAGAAACCGTACTATGTTTTGTTCTTAATATCATCATTATGTGTCATACTTTGTATTTTTCTTTGCAGTTGCTACTGTGCATGAGCCATGTGGAACTATCATTAGATCATAAGAAAAGAGATGGCTAAGTGACTCCCATGATAAATTACAAAAAATTAGTTGATGATCCAATTAATCAACAGCTAAATTTGTAGTTAACTACTACAAGTATCGATTTAATTGCAATGCATTGATTAATTGTTGCAGCCCTACTATGTGGTTTTAGATATCATCAACAAAACCAGAGCAGACCTCCCACCACGGGACTCTGGACATCAGTTAATCCATTTTGGCAGCCTTTTGGTGTTCTAAGCACTATTAGCATTGAATAGCATTATTATTGGTGCACTATAAGCTTGTAGATGTAGTTATTTTGGAAAATGGTGGAAAATCTTTGAATCATTTTGCATGTCAAAATGGGTTGATACAGTTGACACCACTATAGGCATATTAATAGACAGTATTTCATACAAAAATCTGAACTATCCCTTTAATTTTCAGGAATCTCCACAATTGAAAATGTAGATTTCCCCAGCTAAAGGATGGGAAATTGGTTAACCAGATGTAACTCTTGAGTGTAAAATGAAACCAAATGCTCTCAAGAGTTAAAATATTAATCATCTGAAGTCAGCCAAAGTCTACACAACTAGAGAATGTAGAAGATTAATAGTCATTTTGATCTGTATGTTTGACCGGATTTATGCATGGACAAAACACAAGAAATCTTTATTTTTGGGATCTGTGGGGCTAAATGTCATCAAGTGGTGGTCCTCGGGGCGCAAATGCTGAATAAATAGTAGGCCATGGTGTAAAACTGTTCAAGTTGGTTAACCCGTTCATTTTAACACTCTCAAGAGTTAAAATATTCATCATGTGAATTAGCCCAAGTCTAGATTAATGGTCATTTTGATCTGCATGTTTGACTGTTGTTTTTCCCAAATCCAGCCTGGAATTATGGACAAAAGTAAAAAGTAAATATTTACTTTTGGCGTTCGTGGGGATAAAATGTCCTCAATTGGTGGCCCTCCGTGGCTCATATGGTGAATAAATAGTGGTCCCTGGAGAAAAAAAACTGTTTGAAACCCACTGTGCTCAACAGTAACACTGACCTGAGGTGGACCTCTGCCAGGCTGGTGAGATTTCGTTCCATCCGCTGCTTTTTATGTGTAGTTTTATTCACCAACTGCTTTACTGTCAATGAACAAATGTTTAATATTAAAACAAACAACTTATTGTAACAAACACTAGCAGCAGCAAACAGCAGCGTGTGAATCAGTGTGTGTGAGAGTCGGCGTGGTCGATCACACGCATTCTTGTATGGATCCCACCGCAGCTCAAGGTAAACCCCGCCCCCTGCTCAGAACGCTCCGCCCCCACGGCGGGAATACATTTAAAGGGAAAGTCCACCCATTTTCAAATTTCTAATGTCAGGTGCTGGGTTGACTTGACATGACGAAAAAAAAGTTCCCCCGTTCTGCGTTCCCAAGAAATGGAGGTCTGAAGAAAGCCACTAACATGGTGAAATATCTTGATGACATCATCAAGATTTCACCATGTTAATGGAATTCTTTAGACGCTTCTTTTTTTCTGAGAGCGTAGCCTACAAATGAACCAATGAACCCAGAGTTCCCCTTTAAAGGGGTAGTTCAGATTTTTTGGTCATTTTATGGTCTACCCAGACTCATGTGAACACCCCAGACAGTTTCTAAGTTACTCCATTTAGCTAAGCGGAAACTTGATGCGATAGTTCAGTTGGTGATAGAAGCATGACATTTGGCACAGATAATCTTCATATGACCCTAAACAATAATCAAACTCGGGCCACACAGAATTCCAAGATGGCGGGCGCCAAAATCCAAGATGTCTGCCCAGAAATGTGGTTTTTCCTTCATAACTTGAAATGCATTGATTTTACGCCATAAATGTATTGAACGTTAATACAAAGTTGGCCATTACGGACGATTTGGTACCAAGTATGTGTCTGTATCTCCTACGGTTCATGAGATACAGCATATACGTACTTTCACAGATTGAGGAGAGCAAGACATTTGATTGAAACATCAACATTGATTCTTAAGTCAATCAAATGGTCATACAGGCATGAAAATTGGTACACACACTCTGCAAACCCCATTATTTCTAAAAGTACTGCATGCCCTGCAAAATTCCAAGATGGCAGCCCCCAAAATCCAAGATGTCCGTCCAAAAATGTGTTTTTTCCTTCATAACTCGAAATGCAAAGGTTTTAAGCCCCACAAATGTATTGAACGTTAATATAAAGTCAGGCATTACGGACATTTTGACACCAAGTACATGTCTGTATGTACTACAGTTCTTGAGTTACAACATATGCGTAGTGATGAGGCACCATAAGTGTAACATTTTGGCACGTTTCACTCTTTAACTCAAAGCTCCCTTTATCACCATATCTTCCATTTTCAGGAAATGGACCTACATGTATCTGCTATCATAAACCACTTCAAGTTTTTCAATTGATGAAACGGGTCGGGAGTTATTAAACCAATCGTCAGGGGCTGTTTCAGTGCTAGATTTGCTGCGTATAGTTTGCGAATATAAGCCCTCCAGAATTGTCTGTCTGTGCATCTGTCCTTCACAATAAGTGTATATGTGAAGCGGAGGCACTAAGTGTAGCACGTGTAATAGTATAATGGTATAATTTGCTAATGGGCATAATAGTGTAATATATGCAATAGTGTAATAGGGATATTAATGTAATAGTGTAATATGCAATAGTGTAATAGGACTAAACGTATAATATATGCAATAGTGGTATACTGTAATAGGGTAATATATGTAATAGTGTCATAGTGTAACATGTGTAATGGGGTAATATGTGTAATAGTGTACTATGTGTAATAGTGTCATAGGGTAACATGTATAATAGTGTAATATGTGTAATAGTGTCATAGTGTAATATGGTAATATGTGTAATAGTGTAACATGTGTAATAGTGTTATAGTGTAACATGTGTCATAGTGTAATATGGTAATATGTGTAATAGTGTAACATGTGTAATAGTGTTATAGTGTAACATTGTAATAGTGTAATAGGGCAATATGTGTAATAGTGTCATAGTGCAACACGTGTAATAGTGTAATAGGGTAAAATGTGTAATAGTGTCATAGTGGAACATGTGTAATAGCATAATATGCATATTGTGTAATAGGCTAATAAGTGTAATAGTGTAATACATGTGCATTAGGGTAAGAGTGTGATATATAGCGAGGCGGAAACTTGATGTGATAGTTCAGTTAGTGATACAAGCATGAAATTTGGCATAGATAACCTTCATATGACTAATCAATAATCAACCTCGGGCCAAAAAGAATTCTTCCATTTTTCAAGATGGCCGCCAATTTGCAATTGGACTTGTATGTTTTGTACTATACTGATTTGTAGGCCTATTAATCTTTGAATTGCCTCTCAAGTAAATAACATTAGGTTTCGATATGGCCACATATTTTGTCAATATGGCTGCCAGTAAATTACATAAATGTACAGTACATCTACTTAAGATTAATCCAGTCGGTAATAAAAGCATGACATTTGGCATAGATCACCATAATTCCACCCTAATTGATAATCAACATTGTAATTTCCATATTACATTATTGCACATACATTACACATATTACCCTATTACACTAGGAGACTATAACACATATTATCCTATTACACTATTACACATATTACCCTATTACACCATTTCACTTGTTACACTATGACACTATTACACATATTACCCAATTACACATGTTACACTTTGCCACTATAGCACACATTACCCTATGACACTATGAGACTATAACACATATTATCCTATTACACTATTACACATATTACCCTATTACACATGTTACACTATGACACTATTACACATATTACCCTATTACACATGTTACACTTTGACACTATTACACATATTACCCTATGACACTATGAGACTATAACACATATTATACTATTACACTATTACACTTGTTACACTATGACACTATTTCACATATTACACTATTTCACTATTACACTATGACACTATTACACATAATACCCTATTACACTATTACACATGTTACCCTGTTACACTATTACATATAATACCCTATTGCACTATTACATATATTACCTTATTACAGTATACCACTATTGCATATATTACACGATTAGCCCTATTACACTATTGCATATATTACATTATTATCCCTATTACACTATTACATATATTACACTATTATGCCCATTAGCATATTATACCATTATACTATTTCACATGCTACACTTAGTACGTCTGCTTCACATATACACTTATTGTGAAGGACAGATGCACAGACAGACAATTCTGGGGGGCTTATATTCGCAAACTATACGCTGCAAATCTAGCACTGAAACAGCCCTTCACGATCGGTTTAATAACTCCCGACCCGTTTCATCAATTGAAAAACTTGAAGTGGTTTATGATAGCAGATACATGTAGGTCCATTTTCTGAAAATAGAAGATATGGTGATAAAGGGATCTTTGTGTTAAAGAGTGAAACGTGCCAAAATGTTACACTTACGGTGCCTCATCACTACGCATATGTTGTAACTCAAGAACCGTAGTACATACAGACATGTACCTGGTGTCAAATGTCCGTAATGCCTGACTTTATATTAACGTTCAATACATTTATGGGGCTTAAAATCTTTGAATTTCGAGTTATGAAGGAAAAACCACATTTTTGGACGGACATCTTGGATTTTGGGGGCTGCCATCTTGGAATTTTGCAGGGAATGCAGTACTTTTAGAAATAGTGGGGTTTGCAGAGTGTGTGTACCAATTTTCAGGCCTGTATCACCATTTGATTGCCTTAAGAATCAATGTTGATGTTTCAATCAAATGTCTTGCTCCCATCAATCTGTGAAAGTACGTATATGCTGTATCTCATGAACCGTAGGAGATACAGACACATACTTGGTACCAAATCGTCCGTAATGGCCAACTTTGTATTAAAGTTCAATACATCTATGGGGCGTAAAATCAATGCATTTCAAGTTATGAAGGAAAAACCCCATTTCTGGGCAGACATCTTGGATTTTGGGGGCCGCCATCTTGCGGCCCGAGGTGGCCCGAGGTTGATTATTGTTTCGGGTCATATGAAGATCATCTGTGCCAAATGTCATGCTTCTATCACCAACTGAACTATCATGCATTGAAAACACCATTTTTCCGCCTAGCTAATTCACTATTTAGATTTATTTGATGTTCATTTTAGCATATCTGCCTCCTTCCTATATAATTTACAACTCAATTTTAACCATACAGATTATTATAGACAGATTAGCCTATTCGAAAACAACCCATCTTTATTCTGGTGACTGATATTGTTCTCCTAATACGTGAGAGGGCTGTGGAATTTCATTTACTGTTTTCATTTATTTTTATATTGTTTTGGAAAATGTAGCAGGTGCTGTCAACTATATAAATTGATTGCCAGAATCCTGTGGTGGAAGTTCTGCTCTGGTTTTGGTCAATATTAAGTAGGCCTAGTAGGCCTACCGGTCATTTTGGGAGGGTCACTGGGGCCACGCAATAAAAGTAAATGAATCCACAATTAAAACGTAATTAAAACATAATTTGTATTGTTGAATTATTTCTAAAATATTAGCACATCCTTCGTTTACTGTGTGGCCCCCAGTGACCGCCACAAAATGACCGGAACCACTTGATTTTGATTTCACCAAAAACGACTATAATGTCACAAAAAAAAGAAAATTATCCAAGAGATCATCCATGACTAAATAAAAAAAATGCTGCCAAAAACCACTCCAATCGGTCAACATAATGCCAGTATAATAAGAATATAATAAGCCAAGAAGCCATATGCACTTGAGCTCTGTTTGCTTAGACAAATATTTGAATGCGATTGGGAGCAGTGTTGCCAACTGCCCAAAACCAAAATGCACTAGTGGCACTTCCAAAATGCACTAGAATGCGCTAGATGCTTGCCTGGAAGGAAATATGACCATTAAATGACCATTAATCTTCTACATTCTCTAGTTGTGTAGACTTGGGATAATTCACATAATGAATATTTTAACTCTTGAGAGCGTAAAAATGAAACCAAATGGACCCGTAAGGGTCCATTTGGTTTCATTTTTACGCTCTCAAAGAGTTACATCTGGTTAACCAACTATCCATCATCAACACAGTATCACAGGAAAAAGTCAAATAGTGACTTTTTTCCAGACCCCACATAAAGTCACTATTTGACTTGTTGCCATCATTTAGCCTGGGGACCACTGGTTGAAAACCACTCATAGGAGGAGAAATGGTGAAAAATGAGGGTTTTGTCTCTGGCGCCTGTCAACCAATTTCCCCCCAACTCACCAGCAAAAAAGCACTAGATTTTCCGCCAGGAGTTTTTCACTAATTTTGGCGCTAGGGGGGTCTGAAAAAGCGCTGGATATAGGAGGAATGGGTAACTGCAGGCATGGAGTAAAAAAGATGGCGTCTGCTGATGGGGGCGTGTCGCGATCTACGGGCGTGTGGGCGTGTGGCGATCAGTTTGTGGGCGTGTGGCGATCGTGACGTTACAAGCTGTGATTGGTCCTTATCCCGGAACTGTGGTTTATTTACTTCGCTCGTTCAAAATAGTCATCTTCTTAACAGCTAAACTAAGAGCAATGTAAACATTTATCAGTGAAATAACGTCGCTTGCACGTTGTATCCACGATGAAGGTTAGTAGCAGTTATTTTATATGTTTTGTATGTTTTCTCATGTCAAAGGAGAAGCTGTTACCGGCGACGGTAGAGCTGAACTGATGTGATGATTTTAAGCTAATGTGTTTAGCATAGATGTCGGACTGATTTGATATTACACTTCTGGCATACATGCCAGTCATACGTGTTGGCATTGGTGGTAGCTTGGTGGTATTTTATCATTATTTTACAATTACATGATTAAATTCCATCTTACAAACACAGACAACAGTTGGTTGAAATACGGTACACACGTTTATGAGGCCATAAATCACAGGGGCTGACAGAGTACACAGTACTGTCGCTACTCACTTCCTACAGTACAGTAGCTTTGAATGAATAAAACACATTATAACTTAAAAGTAGCCCTACAGACTAATGCATGGTAGGGAAACCTTTTCATGGCAAGGATCCCAACATTTTGAAAATGTAACTTTGACATGCACCATAGAAACCAAACATACTTTTACATTGCACAGATTAATTTGTCAAGCCACCCCTATGGCTTTTGCAACCTGGTGATGTTGTGCTCTTGTAGATTAGCTGTATTTGCCAGAGTGCACGCTGTGGACTCATAATAAAAATGCGCAACCAGGTAGTAGACTCCACCTGCCCTACCATTTTATTTTTATTTATCTGCAGATGTTAGTGTCAGCCCATGAATCACATAGCTATTCTGATAAATGGTGACTTATACTGTATGTGAAGTGCTCCTTTTGTAGGGTGGGTGATCACTGGCCAATACCTTGTAGTGGAGGCTGTTTGACTGTCACTGGTTGTTCACAAAGATGTGAACATGAATAATACTTATCTTGACTTGTGGATGAAGTTCATATTTTGTATGGTTTCATATTTGCATCCTTCATTTTGTTTTTATGATTAAATAAATAAAGCTTGATCCTTACAGTGCTTAGGACAGGTAATTTCATCCAGTAGGGAGGTGTGTGTGTGTGTGTGTGTGTGTGTGTGTGTGTGTGTGTGTGTGTGTGTGTGTGTGTGTGTGTGTGTGTGTGTGTGTGTGTGTGTGTGTGTGTGTGTGTGTGTGTGTGTTGTGTGTGTGTGCGTTTAGCAATCTTATAAATTATTTCATTATTATTGACAGGTGAAATGTATGCAGAAACTGGCCAAGGAATGTGGTTTGGAGACAGAGGGCTCCAAACGTGACCTTGTCTTAAGACTGAGGTATGAAATGCAGTAACGATCAGCATACAATAAATTCAATAATACAATAATACCTGATCCCAGAAATTCTGGGATCAGGTAACTTGGAATGGTCCTTGACTCCTTGCAAAAGTGTCAGACTTGACAGTATGAGAAAGTATTGTAATGCACACACACATTTTATTTCCTATCCTCTCGGGAATGGGCAGTCCATTCCCCTGTTCAGTTGTTTACAGTATTATTAAAAATTGGAAATTATTTTTTTTCTTGTATTGTATCTTATATCGTTTTAATCTTTGATTGGTCACCCCTACAACAAGGTATGGGCCGGTGTCGTATGGACATTCCTGGAAAGATTAAACGTGTGCGTTGCACCCTTAAAAGGTGTGCCAAAATGTAATGTCATTCTGTTGGCATTCACTGTTGCTTTGAATTTTAACTATAGTGTGTGTATAGTGTGACAGTCACAGGTGTGCGCCACTCTGTCATGGGTGTTTGCCAGACACATACGCATGTATCCTGTCACTTTTCTAACTTTGTTTATCCTGTATGACCTCATATATACAGAACCCCAAAGCAAGGTTGAATTTGCCTTTTTGGCAATTCAGTGCCCCACCATGAGCCCTGATTTCGGAGAAACAGCTCACTTCACTTGGCTGGATGGTAATTAAAATTCCATATTTGAATAAATCACCCTTATACAAATTGTATATAGCTTTTCTACGGCATAAGTGTTTTACTTTTGTTTTTGGAACAGGTGAACTCAACTGGGACAAGTACCGAAGACTGAAGGAGGAGTCAAAGATGCCATGATTCTGCAAAGATTGATTTTACAGGGAACGGCAAATGCGGGGAATACCAACGTTATTACACAGACTGAATACCAGGTCGCTGTGCTGTCTGTCAGTATTGAGGTGAGGTGAGGGGGGGGCTCCTGTCATCGTATATATATATATATATATATATATATATATATATATATATATATATATATATATATATATATATATATATATATATATATATATATATATTTATGGGCCACGAAAAAATACAATGTACTCAAAAGTGTCCATTCCTTTTTTTTTATTTCTTCTTTTTTCATCCAGTGCCAATTATCTACTGTGATCCTGGGCTCTACACACCCTCCACCAACCTGGGGAGGCAGCGAACTGGCCTCATGCTTCCGTCAATGAGTCCAAGATTCCTTCTATTCACCCAGCATTATATTCCAACCTGTTCCTTTCCCCTCCAAAAGGTGCCCCAGCTGACCAGGGGAGGCAGTTTAGAACATGTTTGAGAGGGTACCTACCCTAGGGGTGGGTCCATTCATTGGGTCCGTTCATTGTCGGTGGCATTTAATGTTTGTGTTACACACACCAGCAGCTGGACATAGGAGGGGCAATATACCCTGAACAATACTGTAATAAAGCTCTGAATATGTATTCTTGTCTTGAATTTTCTCCAGTTATTACAGAATTGTCTTATTCAGATTTGTGTCCATCAAAACGATGTACTAGTTAGTAGTTAAATGCATGACTTATATAGCACTAGAATTATTTGAATGGAGTCAGTTGGTAATGCGTGTATGTTTTATGGGTGCTAATTTCCACATGAGATGGCTGGTTCCTCATACATTGGACACTTGGGGACGTATGATGTTTTTGTCTCTATATCTACATGTATGTAGGATGTTATTTTATAATCCTTTCTACCGGTATGC
>CM076967.1:20029603-20232103 GCA_039105355.1 Benthosema pterotum
GCCACACGCCCACAAACTGATCGCCACACGCCCACACGCCCGTAGATCGCGACACGCCCCCATCAGCAGACGCCATCTTTTTTACTCCATGCCTGCAGTTACCCATACTTGGAAAATAGCGAGAAATGCGCCAAGTTGGCGACACTGATTGGGAGAGGCAATCTGTACAGGTCCGCTGTTGAATGACGTCAGTCGCGCAGGCATTCAGAATAAGCAGCTGTTTACACATGTGTAACAGTGTATAGCAGCAACTAGCAGGCCAGGCCTACACCAGGGCATCAGTATCAGGCTAATATTGGTTCGAAGGACATTTTCAACATATTATGATGTCGGCACAGTAAGGTATGTATAGCCTAAATCATATTCTATGTCTCATCAATGCGGCGTTCCCCACATGGTTGTAAAAAGGACAGAATTCAGCGATGCGATGCGCTAGGTTCGGTTGGTCAGTCTGTGTCGCATATAGTTGACAGTGAATCGGATTAGGGACTGCTATTATCATTATATCTGTTGCCATGGATGTTTTGTTACAGGCTACAGCTACACATTGCGAAATGAAAGCAGTTATTAGGCTTACAGTATAGTATGGAGTGCGCACTGCGCATTGTGATAATGTTATTTGTGTGATCTGATTTTCCGTGATTCCATCCCATTCTATAAACGATGGACAGCAGGTGGTGCACTTGTCCTTGATAGTGTGTATCATTCACTGCTAACCAGCGGTCGGTGTTTTATATGATTTGGTAGCTCTGGTCCAGAGCTCCACTGCTTCTGAATGCAAGTCAGACTCAGAAGCAGTGGAGCTCTGGACCAGAGCTAATGATTTGGTAGAAATAAAAATGAAGCCAACCATTCACCCTGTCCCACTGGAAGTATACTTGGAAATCCATCTACCTGTATCTAGCCTACTATAACTTCATTTCTTCCCACAGGTGTTTCTCTAATATGGAGGGAGGAAATTAGTGAGTATACTGTATATTCATTCACCACACACACACACACACACACACACACACACACACACACACACACACACACACACACACACACACACACACACACACACACACACACACACACACACACACACACACACACACACACACACACACACACACACACACACACACACACACACACACACACACACACACACACACACACACACACACACACACACACACACACCAAGTTCCTAATAATAGTCGAGGTACCTGAAAATACGCACGAAAAGATGAGTAGACCAACCTATTTATTTCCCATTTATTTTCCATGTGTGCAAAGTACTGTGATTAATGACTGTGCCCAACTAACTAACTAACTAAACTAAACTGCCTAACCTACTTCCCCCGAGATACCGCGAAGTGGAGGCCAGGACGCACTGGACCACAGTCGAGCCATACGTGGGTAAGCCGGGTTCATCGCAGATCCGTTGGAGGAGGTACTGTCCCGCAGCCAGAACTTTGGTATGACCCGCACCACGCAACCCGACCTGCCCATCATGGCCTGTCTCCAACTCCACTAAAGTACCCCAGGGTGCTTCTAACCCTGCCACCTTGTGCACCCACACCCTTGCGCACTCACACGTGCGCACACACACGCACACCTGCGACATCCACATCTTACACACCAACTTAGGCCCATCACAATTATAAGTATTTGAGATAATGACCTCTTGGGATAACAGTCATGATCGTTTCCAAGTTGGAAAGTCGTGCAAGTCGCAGATCTACGAGCTCAAAACCTGGTTTGATGTCGTAGATCCAATACTCACTATTACGTCAACTAAGAACATTAGTATGACGCAATTAAATTGTTAATTGGTTCAATTATTCAAGGAACATTCATTACAAAGCAAGAGTCATAATCGAGACGGGCCTAAGGTCATACCTCCATAATGTACCTCTGCTGAGGTACATTTGTTGATCCCAGACAAGGATAGGTGCCTCTATCATCGTCCGGGTGGGGCGACCCTCCAGGGCCTCAACATGACCCCCAAAATACCAATACCAGTCAGAGGTACCTTGAAAAAAAAAGAAAAAAAAAATACAATATATTTTTTAAAAAAGTAACAAGGAGCTGTGATCATGTGAAAAGAAAATTATGTTAATCCCAGCAATTCTCTGTACATCTACTTGTATTAAATCTTACATGGATATTGGCCAATTGATGCAAAATGTAGAGTAGAATGATAGTCTTCACAATTGCAAACACTTTACTTTGAAATCTGTATTGCTTTACAGAAAAAAATACAACTCATTCCTTTAAAACGTGAGTAGTAGGCCTAGATTATGGGTAAATAATGAGGGTACATTATTGGTCTATAAAAAGACTAGCATCTTTTTGTATGGTTGCATGACTGCTGGCGTCTTTCTAGGTGTGAACATTCGCTTTACCTTTCATTTATTTTTTTAAACTAGGACCTTACCCGTTGTGAATATATGAACACCAAACGATGTACTGTGTGGGTAATGTGATATCACCAAAGATGCAAGTATTTTGATTAAGGATTGCTTTAATGCACACTTTTGCACAGAAACTGCAATGGCCAGTCAGAAAGTGTGTGTGTGTGTGTGTGTGTGTGTGTGTGTGTGTGTGTGTGTGTGTGTGTGTGTGTGTGTGTGTGTGTGTGTGTGTGTGTGTGTGTGTGTGTGTGTGTGTGTGTGTGTGTGTGTTGCTATTTGCATTTCCCCCTGTGGCCGAAAAGGGAATTGCCAATGTTAACCGAATGGGGAAATCTAATGCACCAATAAATTCATTATTAATCAACAATTTGTTAATTTGAAAAAAGGGCTTCCTCAGTCTCTTCCTAATGTTATGGTCAATGACTGTGTGAAAAATCAAAGCGATTGGTGCAGCCAGTGATGAGTTATGCTTGTTTCAGACAGACAGACAGACAGACATTCAGACAGACATTTGCTTAGTTATAGTATTGATTTTAAGTTAAAACAGTGGTTTTCAACCAGTGGACTGGCTCTCAAGAGTTAAATTACTTAATTTTCAAGAATCTACATAATTAGAACATGTAGATGAACCGTTACTTTGACCAACATTTTGCCAGTTATGTCTCCTAAATTCTGGACAAAAAATTGAAAATCCTTAGATTTGGGTCCAAGAGACGAAATTCAACAAATGGTGGTCTGTAGCTAAAATATTTTCATTGGTTTCCGAGCATCGGGGGGCAGGGTTTTTCCCTGGTTTGCCCAAAGCTGGCGTGATAAAAAAATATATATAACACGCCACTCGACTGGCCGCTTGAAGTTAAGAGGGTTTGCGTAACTCTGTCTTACTCTATGGCTCTGGTTTCAAGTGCAGTCACTTTGTAATCCAGGTACGTACCATGCAGGGGGCTTCGGTCAGGTGGTTGTAGATAGCTGGTATTAACAGAGCATCGTATCTCCGTTGGCACCCAGAAATAGACCCCGAGTAGATACCAGCTATCTGATGGTCCAGCCCATGATGACCTCCTGATGGTCCAGCCCATGATGACCTCCTGATGGTCCAGCCCATGACGATCTGATGGTCCAGCCCATGACGATCTCCTGATGCGCCCGTCCTTTCAGCCGGGTCCCAGACAGGATACAGGTGTAATTAAGGGCCACGTGATCCGCGACGAGCCTCTACGAGACCCGGCATCACACGCACTAAGTCGACCTTGTGCATCCGCGACGAGCCTCTACGAGACCCGGCATCACGCGCACCTTCCGTGATCCGCGACGAACCTCTACGAGATCCGGCATCATCTACACGGAAGGGTCCTTCCGGGCATACCCGAGGGAGGGAGCCGAACTAGCCCATCTCCCTCAGGTAAGGACACCCCACACACACCTGTCCTGTCTGGGTTCTCTCCATCTCAGTCGTCCAGCCTTCCATCTTCACTTGTTGTCATCCCGGTCAGTTCTTCACCCATCTGGTCAGGTCATCCAGGTTCTTCATCCATCCGGTCCATTCAGGTTCTTCATCTTCATCCATCCGGTCAGGTCCATCCGGGTTCCTCAATCTTCATCCATCCGGGTTCCTCAATCTTCATCCATCCGGACAGGTCCATCCATCCAGGTCCATCCAGGTTCTTCATCCATCCAGTCAGGTCCATCCAGGTTCTTCATCCATCCAGTCAGGTCCATCCAGGTTCTTCATCCATCCAGTCAGGTCCATCCAGGTTCTTCATCCATCCAGTCAGGTCCATCCAGGTTCTTCATCCATCCAGGTTCTTCATCCATCCAGTCAGGTCCATCCAGGTTCTTCATCCATCCAGTCAGGTCCATCCAGGTTCTTCGTCCACCACAACCCCGGTCAGCTGGTTGTGGTGTTCTGCGCTCTGCATCTTTCTTCAGCACATCCACATGGGCCATCATTGCGACCCAGTGCCCATTTGTAGGTTCCCACAACACCAGTCTGCTGGTAGGCAGCTCTTGATGTCTTTGGCAGTGTCCTGCAAGTCCTGGCTGCCGTCCAGGGCAGGCAGGGACAGAGGAACTTCTCCAACCCTGTATGCCACCGCCGCCCTGAGGATTCCAGAAAAGGAGAATGCGTGCATTAGGGCAGTGCTTTTCAACCTTTTTGATATTTATTCTGAATTTGAGCCACGGAAGCACGGACCACCATTTCATGACATTTTAGCCCCACAGACTAAAAACTAAAGAATTATTTTGCTTTTGTCCACAATTCCAGGCTGGATTTGGGAAACAATACAGTCAAACATACAGATCAAAGTGACCATTAATCTTCTACATTCTCTAGTTGTGTAGGGCTAATTCACATGATGAATATTTTAACTCTTGAATAGTGTATAAAAAAAAAATAGACTCCTAAAAATAGCAAGCATAGCAAGCATTTAATAGCAAGCATTGACCTTCAGGCATGAGTATAAAATGAATGGTTTCATTTTTACCTTTCCATCATTTAGCTGGGGACCACCTGGAGTTCTCAAGAAGCACTGGTGGTCCCCAGATCACTGGTTGAAAACCACGGTGTTAGGGCATCAACCAAAAAAACATAAAATAAAAAAAAATCGTTGCCTCACAAGCCGAGTCAAAAAGTTGTTGGAACTTTTTTTTATTCTAATGCAGGTATTTTAGTAGCTCCAAACTCATTTTTTTCCATCAAACCACATCATCATCATTATGTGTCATCATTATGTGTCATACTTTGTATTTTTCTTTGCAGTTGCTACTGTGCATGAGCCATGTGGAACTATCATTAGATCATAAGAAAAGAGATAAGTGACTCCCATGATAAATTACAAAAAATTAGTTGATGATCCAATTAATCAACAGCTAAATTTGTAGTTAACTACTACAAGTATCGATTTAATTGCAATGCATTGATTAATTGTTGCAGCCCTACTATGTGGTTTTAGATATCATCAACAAAACCAGAGCAGACCTCCCACCACGGGACTCTGGACATCAGTTAATCCATTTTGGCAGCCTTTTGGTGTTCTAAGCACTATTAGCATTACTTAGAATAGCATTATTATTGGTGCACTATAAGCTTGTAGATGTAGTTATTTTGGAAAATGGTGGAAAATCTTTGAATCATTTTGCATGTCAAAATGGGTTGATACAGTTGACACCACTATAGGCATATTAATAGACAGTATTTCATACAAAAATCTGAACTATCCCTTTAATTTTCAGGAATCTCCACAATTGAAAATGTAGATTTCCCCAGCTAAAGGATGGGAAATTGGTTAACCAGATGTAACTCTTGAGTGTAAAATGAAACCAAATGCTCTCAAGAGTTAAAATATTAATCATCTGAATTAGCCAAAGTCTACACAACTAGAGAATGTAGAAGATTAATGGTCATTTTGATCTGTATGTTTGACCGGATTTATGCATGGACAAAACACAAGAAATCTTTATTTTTGGGATCTGTGGGGCTAAATGTCATCAAGTGGTGGTCCTCGAGGCTCAAATGCTGAATAAATAGTAGGCCATGGTGTAAAACTGTTCAAGTTGGTTAACCCGTTCATTTTAACACTCTCAAGAGTTAAAATATTCATCATGTGAATTAGCCCAAGTCTAGATTAATGGTCATTTTGATCTGCATGTTTGACTGTTGTTTTTCCCAAATCCAGCCTGGAATTATGGACAAAAGTAAAAAGTAAATATTTACTTTTGGCAATCGTGGGGATAAAATGTCCTCAATTGGTGGCCCTCCGTGGCTCATATGGTGAATAAATAGTGGTCCCTGGAGAAAAAAAAACTGTTTGAAACCCACTGTGCTCAACAGTAACACTGACCTGAGGTGGACCTCTGCCAGGCTGGTGAGATTTCGTTCCATCCGCTGCTTTTTATGTGTAGTTTTATTCACCAACTGCTTTACTGTCAATGAACAAATGTTTAATATTAAAACAAACAACTTATTGTAACAAACACTAGCAGCAGCAAACAGCAGCGTGTGAATCAGTGTGTGTGAGAGTCGGCGTGGTCGATCACACGCATTCTTGTATGGATCCCACCGCAGCTCAAGGTAAACCCCGCCCCCTGCTCAGAACGCTCCGCCCCCACGGCGGGAATACATTTAAAGGGAAAGTCCACCCATTTTCAAATTTCTAATGTCAGGTGCTGGGTTGACTTGACATGATGACAAAAAAGTTCCCCCGTTCTGCGTTCCCAAGAAATGGAGGTCTGAAGAAAGCCACTAACATGGTGAAACATCTTGATGACATCATCAAGATTTCACCATGTTAATGGAATTCTTTAGACGCTTCTTTTTTTCTGAGAGCGTACAAATGGAAACAAATGAACCCAGAGTTCCCCTTTAAAGGGGTAGTTCAGATTTTTTGGTCATTTTATGGTCTACCCAGACTCATGTGAACACCCCAGACAGTTTCTAAGTTACTCCATTCACTATTTAGATTTAGATTTATTTGATGTTCATTTTAGCATATCTGCCTCCTTCCTATATAATTTACAACTCAATTTTAACCATACAGATTATTATAGACAGATTAGCCTATTCGAAAACAACCCATCTTTATTCTGGTGACTGATATTGTTCTCCTAATACGTGAGAGGGCTGTGGAATTTCATTTACTGTTTTCATTTATTTTTATATTGTTTTGGAAAATGTAGCAGGTGCTGTCAACTATATAAATTGATTGCCAGAATCCTGTGGTGGAAGTTCTGCTCTGGTTTTGGTCAATATTAAGTAGGCCTAGTAGGCCTATACCGGTCATTTTGGGAGGGTCACTGGGGCCACGCAATAAAAGTAAATGAATCCACAATTAAAACGTAATTAAAACATAATTTGTATTGTTGAATTATTTCTTTAAAATATTAGCACATCCTTCGTTTACTGTGTGGCCCCCAGTGACCGCCACAAAATGACCGAACCACTTGATTTTGATTTCACCAAAAACGACTATAATGTCACAAAAAAAAAGAAAATTATCCAATAATAATAATAATAATCTTTATTTGTATAGCACCTTTCATGACATAAAATGCAGCTCAAAGTGCTTTACATTGCAATAGAGAAGAAGACAACAACAAAAAAAGTGGGTATAAATTAAAGAGATCATTAAAATACATCAAAGAAGCAGTACAGTGAGGACCTGAAATAAGGCATAAAATATAAAATCATAAAATATAGAATCACAGAGAATCAGTTAAAAGCAAGTGCATAGAAGTACGTCTTGAGTTGTGCTTTAAAAATGTCTACAGAGGCTGCCTGCCGAATGTATAATGGGAGTTTGTTCCACGCCGTCGGTCCATAGAAGCAAAAGGCTGCTTCACCGTGTTTTTTAGTTGCCATTTTAGGCACCGCAAGCAGGCCTGCAGTGGAAGACCTGAGGGGTCGGCCTGGGACATACTTAGGCAGGCAGTCATGTAGGTAGGAAGGTGCAAGACCATTAAGCGCTTTATAGACAAGTAAAAGAATTTTAAAATCAATTCTAAACACAACCGGTAGCCAATGTAGTGAGGCTAGGACAGGAGTAATATGTTCTCTCTAATATGTTCTCTCTAATATCTCTAATATGTTCTCCAAGAGATCATCCATGACTAAATAAAAAAAAATGCTGCCAAAAACCACTCCAATCGGTCAACATAATGCCAGTAGCCTATAATAAGAATATAATAAGCCAAGAAGCCATATGCACTTGAGCTCTGTTTGCTTAGACAAATATTTGAATGCGATTGGGAGCAGTGTTGCCAACTGCCCAAAACCAAAATGCACTAGTGGCACTTCCAAAATGCACTAGAATGCGCTAGATGCTTGCCTGGAAGGAAATATGACCATTAAATGACCATTAATCTTCTACATTCTCTAGTTGTGTAGACTTGGGATAATTCACATGATGAATATTTTAACTCTTGAGAGCGTAAAAATGAAACCAAATGGACCCGTAAGGGTCCATTTGGTTTCATTTATACGCTCTCAAAGAGTTACATCTGGTTAACCAACTATCCATCATTTAGCCTGGGGACCACTGGTTGAAAACCACTCATAGGAGGAGAAATGGTGAAAAATGAGGGTTTTGTCTCTGGCGCCTGTCAACCAATTTCCCCCCAACTCACCAGCAAAAAAGCACTAGATTTTCCGCCAGGAGTTTTTCACTAATTTTGGCGCTAGGGGGGTCTGAAAAAGCGCTGAATATAGCGACAAATGCGCCAAGTTGGCGACACTGATTGGGAGAGGCAATCTGTACGCTGTTGAATGACGTCAGTCGCGCAGGCATTCAGAATAAGCAGCTGTTTACACATGTGTAACAGTGTATAGCAGCAACTAGCAGGCCAGGCCTACACCAGGGCATCAGTATCAGGCTAATATTGGTTCGAAGGACATTTTCAACATATTATGATGTCGGCACAGTAAGGTATGTATAGCCTAAATCATATTCTATGTCTCATCAATGCGGCGTTCCCCACATGGTTGTAAAAAGGACAGAATTCAGCGATGCGATGCGCTAGGTTCGGTTGGTCAGTCTGTGTCGCATATAGTTGACAGTGAATCGGATTAGGGACTGCTATTATCATTATATCTGTTGCCATGGATGTTTTGTTACAGGCTACAGCTACACATTGCGAAATGAAAGCAGTTATTAGGCTTACAGTATAGTATGGAGTGCGCACTGCGCATTGTGATAATGTTATTTGTGTGATCTGATTTTCCGTGATTCCATCCCATTCTATAAACGATGGACAGCAGGTGGTGCACTTGTCCTTGATAGTGTGTATCATTCACTGCAACCAGCGGTCGGTGTTTTATAATGATTTGGTAGCTCTGGTCCAGAGCTCCACTGCTTCTGAGTCTGACTTGCAGACTCAGAAGCAGTGGAGCTCTGGACCAGAGCTAATGATTTGGTAGAAATAAAAATGAAGCCAACCATTCACCCTGTCCCACTGGAAGTACCTGTATACTTGGAAATCCATCTACCTGTATCTAGCCTACTATAACTTCATTTCTTCCCACAGGTGTTTCTCTAATATGGAGGGAGGAAATTAGTGAGTATATACTGTATATTCATTCACACCCATTCAACCCCCCCTCCTCCCACACACACACACACACACACACACACACACACACACACACACACACACACACACACACACACACACACACACACACACACACACACACACACACTTGTGAGACTGATAGAGACCACTTTGTCATTGCAGTGGCTTTTCCCGTGAGTACATTGATGATTTTATTCAAAGGCAAGACTCCTCTGTGGTGAACAAGTTTCAGCAGAGGTACTGGAAAACCAAACAGACACTCATCAAGGCCACTGGGAAGAAGGAAGACGAGCATGTGGTCGCCTCAGATGCAGACCTGGATGGCAAGCTGGAGGTCAGGAGACTATAGGGGCGCAGAGAACTGTTGGGTGTCTCAGTTGTCACATGACATCACATTTTTCTGATGTGAATTCCCTTGAAAAACCTTTGACATTGTTTTGTTAGTTTTGTGTTTTTAATAATTGAAATGATCATTAAAAAAGGAAAATGTTTTTAGACCAAATTCATATCACACATGCACTTTGTTAAGGATGTTAGATGCTGTATGGTGGTAGATGATCACAGTCTTGTTGCGCTGTCCCTTGCTCATGTAGTCTTAAAAACACCACTGTGATTTTGGGGATCAAGCTCAAGGCTTCCTGGTTGTGTATTCATTGTCCTCTTGGTTTGTCTCTGCAGGTGTTCCACTCTATTCAGAGAACATGCATGGAGCTTTTGAAGGTCATTGAACAGTACCAGAGGAGAATTTGCTGTACGTTTATCCCCTTTTCTTTTTGTAATCTTTTGATTGTGCATGGAGCAATGGACATAGTGAAAACCTTTACATGTACTGTACATGCCAAACCGAGATGGCAGGAGAAACACAATGTGTTCAGTGATTTTTATCCTTTTTAATCTCAAGAACCCTCTGCTTGATATGCATTAGGCCGGCAACCGCGATTTGATATTACCTTTATGAAGTTATGTCTGAGGGTGTACAAATAGAACCAGGTCAATTTGATTACATTTGTAGGGTTTACAGATCTGTTAAGGGCAGTTGGCTTCCGAACCATTTAGCTGCACTGAAACCCCTTCAAGGACTTCTATGGGTCCCAGAGTCCATGTTGCCAGCCCTGTCACAGTACTGTAAGGATACAGCCATCATCAGCAGGCTATCATGTCAGTATCATGGTCACGCAGTCAGTAGCTTGCCAGTATCGTGGCTACTCATGTTCAGTAACCTGTCAGTAACATAGTCATGGTCAGCATATTGTCAGTATCATGGTTAGTCAGGGTCAGTGCCATGTAAACAGTGTAAATACAGCTCATATCAGCCCTGCTGTCACTTTTCGCCTTGTGAGTAATTCACCTTCTTCCTCATGCAGTCCTTTCCCAAGAGGAGAATGAGCTGGGTCGTTTCCTCCGTTCCCAAGGGTCACAGGACAAAACCCGGGCGGGCAAAATCATGCAGGCCACAGGGAAAGCTCTGTGCTTCTCCTCACAGCAGAGGTATGGTACACGACACAAGAATTTCTAAGTTACTGTACAACAAACCACTAAATGTACATAGGAGATAATGAAATAGGATCAAAGAAATGAGAAAGGGGTTCAACGTAGTTTACCTTTATAGCAAACAAAGTCAAATTCAGATATTGTGAGAATATACTTTCAAGTCTTCTGTACAAATGGATTGTACAAAGCATTTAGATGATTTGCTAGTTGCTTTAATATAGGAACATATAATCATTTTTGGTGGCTGCTAGCAGCAGCGCCCAGTAATCAGGTTTCGGGAGATTGGAGATGGAGAGATGGAATATCCCAGTGTCTAAGAGGTTGCCCAAAAAGTCTGCGACATTGAGGGGGCAGAACACAGTCGCCACACTCGCCAGTTGCGTTCACGTCATGGATTACTGTAATCTATGTAATATAATAACGAGCGATGCTCTCCTTAAGATGTTGACGTTCTTTTATCGTTTCTTCCTTTTACAGATTGGCTCTACGCAGCCCTCTCTGCCGCCTCTACCAGGAAGTGGAGACATTTCGCTACCGAGCCATCTCCGACACCTGGCTGACAGTCAATCGGATGGAGCAGTCCAGGACAGAATATAGAGGAGCATTGCTCTGGATGAAAGATGTGTCCCAAGAACTGGATCCAGACACACACAAACAGATGGAGAAGTTCCGCAAGGTAGTTTGCTTGTTTGTTTGCTTTTGATTTGACCCTCCATTGTGTATGCAAATAAACAGTGTGCGCTGGCTGCAATTTAACTCGACTTTATCTATGTGTATAAATACTAATTTAGTAACATTTCCCATCATCGTAACACTGGGCTTCTTTGTCAAATGCGTAAGAGGAATTAATCAATCCATAAATTACTCCATAACGCTCCATGTTTTGTGTTGGTTGATGATGTGCATATTGTCAATAAGTGTCTTGTGACTGGTAACATAGGAGTTACTTTATGTGCTATGGGCCTACTTATCTATACATTTATAGCTATTATATTGTTATTTTGCTCAGAGCAACAGTTTCTGTCTCGTCAATAATAATTAGCACAAAACATGACACAGTAAAGGTCCCATATGGTTAAAGCTCTGTGTCTTTACTGTCTTACTAGCCAACATTTGGACATGGAGACGTAGAAATTTTTGTTTTTACCTTAGAGAAAAGTGGGCAACCTGTGGTAAATTATCAAGAAAATTAAGACATTTTGTTGCGGTGGTATGTGAGACTGAACCAGATTCTGTCCCAATCAAAGTAGTTACTGTATTCATTCGAGGCACCCTTATCATTCTAGGAGTTCACCAGGGAAATGATCATTTGAGTAAGATGATTATAACCATTTTTAAATGGTTAGGGGATTTGGATGTAACTTAGCGTACTTCCCTGCTTTGAGGTGGAGGGTCTGCAAAGGGTTTTATTGCTACTAAAATCTACATAAAGGCTGGACTACATAGTACAGGTTTTAACTGCCATATTAAAAACCATGCACAACACAATTCTCAGAAGCAAAATTCGCTATACTTGAAAGTGCCACAAGAGGGCATCCTTCATCAAATAAACAGATTCCACAGCATGGACCACGTAGCAACCTGCTTTGTATTGTTGACACTTATTGACATGCCCTGACATGCACAACCCTGAACTGGCATTTGTGTGTTCACGGTTCAAACCTGTATGTAACCCACATTGAGAAGGTGTTATGGCACTATCTTTTGCTGAGCAAATGTTTTCCCAATCATCTCTCTCCATCTCAGGTTCAAACGCAGGTGCGGTCCACCAAAACAAGCTTTGACAAACTGAAGAATGATGTGTGCCAGAAAGTCGACCTTTTGGGAGCAAGTCGTTGCAACCTCCTCTCTCATGTCCTAACCACATACCAGGTACAAATCCAAGAAAGTAAATACATTTAGGCTGGGCCTTATTTATTAATTCCCTATTGGGCTGAATATAAGACTGTTTTTTTTTTCAATGGAAATATCCCCCAAAAATGGAGTCGTCTTATATTTGGGGACTATATACAGTATATATTTTTTTATACAAATGAGTCTTAAAAAATGGCGATCGTCTTATTTATATTTGGGACATTACAGTAGTTCTTAGTTCCAACTATAAATAGTTTACAGTGTGTGTGTGTGTGTGTGTGTGCGTGTGCGTGTGCGTGCGCATGGCCGCACGCGCACGTTTGTGTGTGTGCGTGTGTCCTATTATTCATATATATTCAAATATATTTTATATTTAAAAAAAAAATTGACATTGGATACTGTCTGTACACAAACTGTTGTGGGGGGAAAAAGAAACAACATTAGACTGGTCTAATAATGATTTTGTAAGGTAGTGTTTGCTGAACCAACAGTATCATATACCCACAATGCATTGTGGGTATTTGTGTACTTGGGGGACATGTGCTGGCTGAGTGCTCCAGTCCAGGCTCGTGTCACATATAGGCTCCGGCCTAACAGTGTGTTGTGTGCTCGAGTCCCGTTCATGATAACCTTTGCTGCAAGTCTCTGCCCTTCTCTCTTTCCACTTTCCTGTCTAACTTCATTAATTACTATCAATAAAGGCAAAAAGCAACATAGCAGAACCTATATTCATTTTTTTCACGGTTCCCTTCACCCCAGACACTTGGCAGAATTTATTGTATTGTTTGTTTTAAGGCTCTCAAAGGCCTAGCTCCTGTTTTTCTGAACTCATACACTGGCATACCCCAACTACAGTAGAACCTTGAGGTCGGTTGGTCGTTTGCTTCTGGTTGTCCAGCTGTCCAGTTATCCCTAGGCTATGGAACAGCTTCCCCCTTCATATTTGTTGTGCCCACTGCCCCGGACTAGAGGCTTTTAAGTCATTATTAATGATATTTTCCTTTGGCTTTAAACTCTGACGTGTGTATCTGTGGCCCTAAATGTGTACTGTATGTATTTTGTATATTGTATATTTTGTATTTCCCTTATGCCATTTTCTGTTTGTTTTAATCTATTTACTGATGAATTATTTTCTGTGTAGAAAATGTCCTCTATAAATAAAGTTTTAGTTTAGATGAATAGAGTGGCTTTAAGTTACATACAAAAGAAAACTCAATGTTGAAAGTAATTTGACCTTGTGCCTATCAGGATACTTTTACAGACATTTGTTTGTGTCAGACACACAGTGTATCATAATATCTTTTTCAGTTTATGTTCATTTTCATTGATGTTGGTTGATTTACTTCTGTTCTATCAATTTTCCAGACAACACTTTTGCACTTCTGGGAAAAGACGTCGCACACTATGGCTGCCATTCATGAAAACTTCAAGGGATGTCAACACTATGACATCTCTACACTCAAGGTAAGAGTACAGCATTAGGATCGAAGGGATCATAAGTCATCACTTGAACCATATTTTTACAGCTATTGAAACATGAAACAAGTATTAACTAAATTCTGATTTTGACTTACGTTTGGCGTCTCCTTATCATATAAATAGTAGCTAGTTTAATGGTTACAAGGAACAGTGTTGGGGGTTATCTCAGTCACTTACGTGACTTTCATATCACAACACAACGCTGTGTGATTTTGTGTCTTTGATTTTTAGTAATGGAACCTACAGTGTTGACAGATACAGTAAGTCTTGCCTTATGTACTGTATGCAGAGCCTTCAGGATCCGATGGAGAAGCTGGCTAGAAAGAAAGGAAAAAAGAAAACAAAAACTAAGACAGCAGGGAAACCTGAGTCTAGAGATGGCCAGTGAGTAAAACAATGGATACAAATTTATTGCCTTTTATACCCGAAATGATTACTTGTAAGCATTGTTATATTGAATGTCTGCTCTTAGACTCATCTCACTTGAAATGGAAAATAAGGATGAAGAAGCCAGAGGAGGTAACATGTATTTATATCATTTATATAACATTATTATATATCATTGTTATTTTTAGATTATACAGTAAAAGTAGCCTACTACTAGCTCTACTCGTGTGACTTCTTCTATGCCTTGGGCTTAATGTTTTACAGAACAAGACAAATCTGGACATTTATTTGAAGACACGGATATGAGAAGACAAACAGGTATCCAGCTGAGTACATCTCGTCTCAATATCATAGTTACAACCTCTAAAACAGCTTGTCGTTAATAAGAAGTCAATAACATAAACAAAACGGTCTAGAGAAAGCCAAAGCAATAAGGGTTTATTGAAACAAAATATCACCAATACCAACCAAATAAACATCACAAAATATAAAAGAAAAGGGGAGAGATAGGCCGGCCAAAATCAACATTGGCTCTCTGGGCCAACCACGCAATGGGCCATCGAACCCGGAGTGCTCATCTCCAAATTACAATAATAAGATAAATCTAATCTTTCAAAGGAAACACAAAGTAACAACTTAATGAAAGGAGTAAGATAAAGTAATTGTTCCAAACATAACAGGACACAGGGGTCGACCACATGTTTGCTGCTGCTGGAGCAGAGAACTGAACACTTCTGGCCTCCTAAAGTAAGCTTACAACCAGAGGCCAACTGGGAACACCTGAGTAAATCCTGGTTTGCTGCATGGCTCACCAAAATTGCTCTATCTAGAAGCTCACAACGTGCTTGTAAATTGGCTATTTTTGGTGTGTTTGGTTCATGACATGAAGGCACCAACAGGTGCCAACCATCTCTGTCCATTAACGTAAAACCTGACTGGTCCTTCCAGATGGTGGGGATCTTATTTCATCCTACGAGGAACAAGAGGGAGGGGAGAAGGACAGCATGGCCTTGCTGAATGAGATTCTGGGTGGGACCTCCCTAGATGAGGGCGAGTTCTCCCGTGAGTGGAGGGAGGTGTTTGGAGAAGGGGAGGACAGGACGAGTGCTGCGTCAGGTAGAGGAGGACTAGTGGAGGAGAACACCTCCCCTTCTTGCTTTCTCCCATCTCATCTATTGGACCAAAGCCTAAACAACCTGCAGTCTTCCCTCTCAGGTCAGAGTTCATCTGTGTGTGTGTGTGTGTGTGTGTGTGTGTGTGTGTGTGTGTGTGTGTGTGTGTGTGTGTGTGTGTGTGTGTGTGTGTGTGTGTGTGTGTGTGTGTGTGTGTGTGTGTGTGTGTGTGTGTGCTCTCATCAGCCAAAAATAGATTATAGAATAATTAGAGTACCATTAACCACATTCATTTTTATAAAAAAGCATGGATGAAGATTACAAACAAGTTCATCATTAGCGTAATCCAATTCACCACCCAGCTCTGCTAAATTTGCCTGGAAATTTATATAAATGTTTTTTGTTTTTTATGAATGAGTGCTCTAAAAGAAACATGCAGCCAACTGAATAGAGCAGTTTTTTCCATTATGCTGGACTGTTGCCACACTGGGAGAAAAGCAGCCTTGAAATGATTTGTTAAAACCACAGCTGTATAAGTAATAGAAAAGGCCTATTATAACCTGGCAATTATATTTGCTTAACCATACCTAATTGCCGATCCCTTTCCATTTCGTCCCACTCTGGGATACCTTACTGCCAGAACATCATCTGGTTTTGTTGTTTGTCTATTTTCTGCTGGTTGTGTTTGTGTGTGTGTGTGTGTGTGTGTGTGTGTGTGTGTGTGGGGGGGGGGGGGGGGGGGGGGGTGAATGGATTGTATACAGCTACAGTACAAAGCTGTAAGGAAATTAAAGCTTGTGCATATGATTTACTGGCAGTATTTTATAGTTTATGATTACGGTACAAGAGATTAATTTATAGGCTACTGTAATAAGTTGGCTCGCAATAAAATAACTGCCATTTTCTCCGACCATTGTACCATGCAAACCTAGAACTCTGCCTGTTTCTTTTGATTAGAACCATATTGCATTATGATAATCTCACTGTAGGAATGCATGTGCCTCACCTCTGCGAAATACACTGCAGTCTAACCAGAACAGATTCAGCTGATACCAACTAAAGATATAGTCTGTCTTGTCTTTAATAATGTCAAATAAAACTTTTGTAAGGTCAGAAAAGATGTGTTAATGCTCCTTTCTTGTCGATTACACTATCTGTCCACAACAGCATTATGGTAAGAAAGTATACTGATTTATGGCATTGGATCATGGTTTGACGCGTTAAGTGTCCCCCGTTGATGACTCTAAATCTCCATTTACATTTCAGATTGCGCCAGGAGCATTCCACAGCCTATCTCCCAGGCAACAGAGCAATCATCTGGAGCCAATCAGAACCAGTCTCGGACGGCAGCAAAAGGTACGTTTATGACCAAACGAGTATAACATGAATAAAAGAAAAAGTTGTGTTTCCAGCTGAAACCTGTGTTTATGGGCACTTCCAGACGACTTGTGGGGCGCAAATATTTCCATGAATAACCCTAACCTTTCAGTCAGATGGAGTTCAGTACGAGGCCAATAAAGGCATCCAATGTCGACCGTGGCTTTCAGAAAACGTTTTTTTATTTTAATGAAGTACAATAAGGCTTGCTGGAGCTTGACTTAATGACATTTACCCCTACTTTTCAGCAGCAACAGAGACTTCCAAAGACCTTTCAGCATGGTTCAACCTGTTTGCTGACCTGGATCCCCTTTCTAATCCAGATGCAGTGGGAAAAATGGGTGCAGAACACGAGCTACACAATGCCTAATCCTGCTTCAACACCACAGCAGAATCGTATCAAACGGGTATCTTCTTAATGTAATTAATGATCATACTTTTTCTCATGTATAACATTGATCTGTTTCACATGTTTGCAGTTATTTTTAACCCTCAATAATAACTAAAGTGAAATGACTAACATCATTGATACAGTAATTCATAGAATAACGTTGTGACTAATAATTCATAGGATATTTCTGTTCTGCTGGGTACCTGACTTCACAGACACATAGGCCCTCATTTATCAACGTGGCATACGCCCATTGGGCGTAGGATCAGCTATATAGGATCACTTCACACCACTTCACACCAAAACCCACACTCAGATTTATGGCAGAATTTACACTGCATTTTATAAATGAGGGCCTTAGTATCAACACAGTACTCACTTAGTAACTAAATAATAGATTCTACATAGGAAATGCCAATAATTGTGTGTGAGGTTGAAGGTGGAGTTGGAGCATAACATCTGATCTATCATCTTAGTCTTCACTGGAATCTTGATCCACGGCAGGAAGAGGGATGCAGACGGCAGAGATGCCATCTGACTGCAGCTCAGGGTCAACATCAACAAGGATGTTGCTTTTTTGGCTTGTCTGCATTGCTTTTTGTCCCACTGCATGCCTGATCACTCTCCCAAGAACTGAAGCGGTCGAGGGGGTGTAGTTGCTGACGGCGTGACCATGAACCGGCAGGACTGGATTGCATGGTTACCAGTAGCGAGAAACGCGCCTTTCCTGGCCAGACAGCAACCACATAGTATTCACTTAGTATCCACACAGAATTCGCTAAAGTATCCTCATATTATGCACTTAGTTGAGGTTTCCAGAATTAAGGAGTTGTCAGGATAAATTACAATTCGGCTTCAGAAGCACTGTAGGAAATTTTAAAAAAGGGTAAACATACATCCAGGAGTATTGGCAACTTGGCGGGTGAGGTGTATATAATCTATCATATATAATTGGAAAACTTATACACTACATGAATTGCTGCATTGCTTTCATATAACTATCTACGGTATGTGTAATTTTTACCCACTTTTATCTGAGAGAGTTGATCAAAGGCTGCTTCATCTTTATATCAAACATCGAAGTGGCCTAGATATTGAGATCTACGCTTTTACATTAGTCATGGACTAACTTTTAATTGTCCAAATAATGATCGCCTTCTAGAATGCAGTTTATTCCACCCATTATTGCATGTTGCATGTCTGTTGTCGCGTGTGATGGTGTAAGTGTGTGACTGTTGTAACCACAGAGTCATAAGGTGAGATATTCATCAATATAGTTTACGATTCAAATACTTTTTGGTATTCAAAGTTATAGTTTACATACGTATGTTCTATGTCCAGAGAGATGTTTTTTCTGCTCGGTACAGTATCTGCAACTCTTCCTCAAGCAACAGAAGCGTTATATTCAATATGGGTAAAAAGAAAAACCCAAATATTGATTCCACATATGATTCATGTGGTCTCATGTGGAGGGCCTAAGCTGTCCATATTTAAATAAAGAAATATGTGTAATATGAAATAAAATAAATAAACAAATAATTACATGTATTTATATTGTATTACATTTTGTAATTACTATTTGTATTAATTATTTCCTCAAAATATTTATTTTGCTTAATTGACCGATGTAGTTCTGTAACGTTCCTCACTTTCTTTATTTCTTCAACGACACGAAGAGGCATGTCTTGACCTTACAGTTATTACAAATCAAACCCAGAGTGATCAAACCCACACTGTGATGAGATTTCAGGATTAGACCCTTTTCACAAGATGATAACGGCATATATACTGTATGTATACTTCATCACCATACATCATTTCATGTATTCCATTCTTTACTTTTAAGTAGGGCAGCTGCTCTGGACCTCCATCGGCTTCAGTCTAAATCCTCCCTTGTTCAATCCACTGTCTGAAAACGTCTCTCACCCCAACATTCAAATTATCCTCTCAGGTTACTTGTCTTCATCCAGGGAAAAAACCCTCTATGCTGCTTCAGCAACACATGGCCCTGAAAGTGCCTGTCTGGTCTGTGTATGCCTGACTCTCTTTCTCTGCCACTCGGTCACATACTCTTCTGTACCAATGCTTAGCTGATGCCTATATCTCATTTATGGCAACGTTCATAACTTGTGAATTTGATAGGTGAAAGTAATAATATTTGATATAGTAAATACATACTGCTGTGCTCAATTGGTATAGAAGAATTGATGGCCAACACATACATTATACTCTAACCAGAATCATTTTTACTATATTAGTGATATGCTGAATTATATTAGACATTTTATTCATCTCCATGTTTTCTTGCAATTCCTGTTCATTTGTACTGTAATTGTATTTAAGTTATGATTTTCGATATTTAAGCCATGAATCTAATAAACAAATGTATTGGTTGCCTTACCTTCTATGTAAATGTAATGCCTATAAATACTTAACAATATGTTAAGTATTAACAACATTTGTGTGTTAACAATATTTGTGTATGGATGAGGTCTTTGAAAAAATGTATACTGGAAGATTTTTGTTTACTTTATTGAAAAACACCAAGTTCTACATAAAAACAAACATGTAATACACGAGAGAACTGAAATATTAGTGCCAAACATGGCAAACATTGCTATTTTGCACTGCACAATGAGCATGTGAATAAAAACTGAGTTAGTATGATTCAACCTCTTGGAACTGTGAGCAAAACAAACAGAATATTAAACTTAGGCTTGTGTGGAATGTGTTGCATATAGTCTTATTCATGTTTCTGTGTGCAATCGGCTTGCCGAACTGCACCTTTGTTATGAGGAATTACTAACTTTTCCTACCAATAATGTGTGGACAAGGTTCTTCATATAAGTTCTTTCAACAGGTTCTGGTGATTAAATACTAGATAGTTTGAGCACAAATGCTTACATCTTGTGATTGAGTCTGTTAGTTTAGCATTATCTAAAAAACAATAATCAATTGCACACAATGTTTGTATGATTGTTTTAACATATGAAAAGGAGTGATTATCATTCCACTTAGAAGTGCTTAGCCATTTCCAATCTATTAATCTGCTGTGTATTCATTGCACAACTAAACGCAGGTAAACAAATGGGTTTCAGGCACATAAGTGCAGCCTCATACATACGCCAAATGGCACATTCATTGTTTTGCATTGTACTTTGGTACACATTTTATTTGAACCCAGACATATTAAGACGTATCAATTCCATGACCTGGGAGGGTGGAGCTCATCAAATGCTAGCATTGTGATATAAATGATAGCTTTGTTTAAATAAGAACTTGTAGGTAACCAATGTGTCAAGAACCTGTGGAATGTGTTAGCACACAGAGTGCATTACAACTGCAGGTGTTTATGCAAAAGTCACTAGTACCTCTTGTCATTATTAAGCAGCCAAGTCCTGTGATAATTATCAGTTTGATTCAGCACTGGTTTGGCCTCTCCGGTAAAAGCACTTGTGTTTCGAGTCTACGGAATGTCATGGACACTGAGGAAAGGCAACCAATTCAAGCATGAGAACATTCCATGTAACCTGAGTTAATTCTTCTGGGGGGGCGGGTGAAGCAAGGCTATACAGTAAAATCCTCAGTGCTCATTTATCTCTGAGAGTGACCCTTACAGTGTTTAATTAACACAAGGATTTTGCTGTGTAGGATAGTTCTGTGCTTTGTAGCTGGCTATTTGGTCATCATACAGCAGCATACATTGTCTTCTTTATTAATAAAGATATTAAGATGTGACTAGTAAAACAAATCTTTCAAAGATTGCCTGGATCTTAAACTTTTGGGACTACTGGGCTCCATAAGACAAGTGCGTCTTTATGGCTTGAAGAAAATAAAAGGGCCAGCCTTATCATTTTGACCCAGGTCATTACAATTGTAAACATTTTGGGAAGTACGAAGAATAGTATTCTATTTTTAAGTCCAAAGAGATCCCAATATGTTCCCAGTTTAAACAGATATTATTTATGCCCCCCCCCCATTTTATCAACAATTGTAAACATTTTGGGAAGTACAAAGAATTGCATTGTACTGTTAAAGGAGTAGTTCACCTAAAAACTTGACTTAATAACTTAATTTATTTATATTTTCAACCACCCCACAACTGACAAATATTCTCTCAGTTACCACATGCAGCCCTGAATTCATGGATGTGTTGTTGTTTTTGGGCCCATCTAAGCCCATCTAAATAATTTAATTTCCAATTTGTGTTTTATTGTTTTAAGTCTTAAGAGATCCCAATACGTTCACATGAATCATTTTATTTTGTTTCCCCATTTCATCAAAAAGCTTATATACACTGTAGGCATTAGCTGGCAACATTAAACAGTTAAATAAGCTGGTTAGATAAAACAATTACAATATATATTTTTTTATTTATTTTTGTTTTTATGTCCCATCACTTCCTCATGAGAGAAAAAAGATCTTCCACTTTATTTTGACAAAGCTGCTGGCTACACAACACAATAGGATGAATAGTCCATTTCTAACTTTTGCAAAAGAAAGCAGAGTTATGTTTGCTAGATGCTGTCACCATGCAGAGTAATAGGCTAGGTTAGTGATGGGTGAAGGGAGGGCTCCATCAAGGTCTGTGGATTCTCAGGACTTGTAAATCTGTGGTTCTCAAACCTTTTCATTCCAAAAGCTCAAAATTAAACGTATTTGGCCTTGGAACCCCATCTGAAAATATTTTGTGCCACATGCCTCATACTGGAATGTTTTAAAAGAAATATATCCCAAATGTTTTCCCAATATATTTTCAAACAGCTTGTCCCCAGAAAAGACATTTGCAGGACTACCTGGAACGCTCGGAGCATTGGGACCCACATATTCTTGGAGGATCAAGCTGATAGTTTGTGCCAGTTTTGTTTCACAAAGTTGAGACATATTCTTCAGTAATTCCCAGTGGGGTAGATGAACGCACCCATGGTACTAGGTAAATGTCTTTTTGGATCATAGTAACAACCACAACGATGGCAGGTTATGTATTAACTCAACCTTGCGATCAACAGACCTTGGGTAATCCTTGCTGACTACAAAAAAAAGAGGAAAAACAAAAAAGGGTTAATGTGACTAGTGCAAGGTGTCTTGTGTTTCCCAGGCCATAGCACCTGTGCAGGTAATTGACTGCATGTGCAGGTGTTTTGGCCGTGTGTACCTGAGGACTAGCTGGTGAGGAGGATGCGTGTGGGGTCATCTTTGCTCATGTCTGTGCTTGTATCTACACGCTTGCCTATCTCAATGCTCAGGCCATCTGTGCTGCTGTCAGTGGGCTTGACTGGGTCTGTGCCCGAGGACTGAGATGTGGGTGGGTGCTGCGGCGGGGCAAGCCGAGCCTGGTTCACCTGAGACCTGAAGCCGTCACTTCCATGGAGACCAGGGGCATTGGTGGCGCAGGACGAGGGAGAGACGGAGGAGAACAGGGAGGAGCAGAGGAGTTTGACAGGGCAGAAGGCAGAGCCTCTGGGGATAAAGTTCACCTTGTTTTTGTCTGGGCACGAGAAGAGGGGGAAGCCTTTTGACTTGAGAGACCTGAGGGCAAGAGAAAGGCTTATTAAAGTGTCCCAAAAGAGTGAAATGAACAAACGTGACCTTAGCCACTTGAAGCTTAGCATTTCAATTCTGTCATGATGATGCAAAACATTTGGCAAAAATAGATCACAACTTGACACACTTTGAGCTTACAGAGTCTATTTTCATGCCCCAGGCGACAAAATACATGCTATAAGCTGTAAGGTGGTAAAGCTGCAGTACTGACTGGTGGATTAGTCCACTTTTGTAGCAAATATGCCATTTCAAAACAAATTTGATATTTTTACAGAACAAAAGTTTTTGTAACACATTTTTCAGCCGTGTCACTTATCGAATATGATTCTGAGCTCTACACACCCTCTGCCAACCTATTCCCCAGCCATATATGGGGGGACGAATGTTCAAGTAGCCAAAAAGAGAGCACTTACACCATCTCGTCGAACACTTTGACTCTCTCACAACCCTCAGGAGGCTCCCGTTTAAACATGTAGCTGTTGTTGGGTTTGGGAGAGGTTGCAAACTTTGGGAGTGGAGAGCTGCATCCGCTGTCTGTAAATAATATTACATTGATATGTTTTACTAAAGATTCAGAAATGCAAAAGAACTTATGATATGAACGTATTAGCCTGGTCTAGCCCTCAATGATTTTGGCCTTGGGGGGGCGGGGTGCCGTGGGATCCACATGGCAGATGAGCTGCGCTCTGATTTGATCTCACTAACGTGTCGTCATACGAAAATGAAAGCCTGGGTGTCGAGGCTATAAACGTATGATAGTCAGCAGAAATGTCGGTTGGTTGGTTCGATACATTTTGTGCATGAATGCCTTTCGGTGTTAAAAGCATCATGTTGTAATTTAGCTAATGAAAATAGCAGATCTACAAGCCCACAGTGCACGACCGAGGGGAGCCCTAAGAGCTTGTAGGTCTGCTGTTTTAGAAAAAAAACATTAAAATGTGTCACAAATATTTTATTATTCATGTAACAAGCATTTTAAACCAAATATTTTGCCTTTTCTGGGTGGGTTCCTGGAACAACATATTACACAGATTTTGGGGACCGTGTCTATGTTCCCTCAGCTCTATGTTCCCTCAGCTCTATGTTCCCTCAGCTCTAAGTTCCCTCAGCTCTATGTTCTCTCAGCTCTATGTTCCCTCAGCTCTAAGTTCCCTCAGCTCTATGTTCTCTCAGCTCTATGTTCCCTCAGCTCTATGTTCCCTCAACCAAGTTTAATAGCAGTATGTAATACAACATGTATATAGTGCTGGGACTATAACTGATTAATTGAGATTAATTAATCACAGAAACAATAACACAATAAAACAATTAACTCTTTTTAATCGCAAACAGATTTTGCACCCAGAACCTTTTCCACTGGACAGATTTCAGGGTATACCGACCATGTGATTATTCCGACCTCCAATAATCCCAAAATCCTGTTCTTCTGATGGTCGGAAAATCCCGATATGGGAGTTCTTTTTTTTTTTTGGCTTTTTTCAGAATTATGGGAGGTCGGAATACTGGGTGGACACCACCGAACCGGTGCACGCAATGGGAGAAGAAGCCAATCAGGGTAACCAATAAGGGCTGCCATTGATCCAAACCCCCACTGTTCTGTCCTCCCATTGGTCAGAAATTACTAACACTATTTCTAAAACTCACCCTCAAAATAACACGTTGCAGTGTGGACACAGCTTCTAATTACAAAACCTTAAAAGTATATTAATCTATGCAGTAATACTTGGTCTGGGGTACTTTTGAGCAAATTATTTCATAAATGGGGCATGGCATGGAGGTGATCAACCTGTGGCACTGTTGTAGTGTTATGGAAGACCACTTTTGCTTTTATAAATGAATGTAAATACATTTATAATGTTCAGTCTCACACCTTCCTGTCAGGACAGTTGGCTGCTCAGTTAAGCACAGTAATACCATGGTCAGTACAGCAGTTACTAGTATTTTTTTTTTTTAGCTCTGTGGGCCTTTAGTGGACACTGTGCTTCAGTATGTTGACAAGCATCATGGAGATGCTAATTTTCCTTTCCAGATCGATTTGGCACCTGCTCACAGAGCCAAAACTATTAGCTGCTGTACTGACCATGGGATTACTGCGCTTAACTGTCCAGCCAACTGTCCTGACTTTAACCCAACATAGAATCTGGGTTGTATTGTCAAGAGGAAGATGTGAGACATAAGACTGAAGAATACAAATTAATTTACAGTCGGTATCAAACCAAAACTGGGCTTCCATCACACCTCTACAGTGCCACAGGTTGATCACCTCCATGTCACGCCCCATTAATGAAATAATGTTCAGAAGTAGCCCAGACCAAGTATAGACTGCATACATTAATTAATATACTTTTCAGATAGTAAATATTTCTTGTTTAAAACATTTTTCTTTTTAGTGGTCTCGTAAAACATTCTAATTTTTGAAATCCTGGTGGGTTTTATGGGCTGGAAACCAAAATTGTGTAAAAATAAACAAATAAATACTTCATTTACATTGTGTGCACTGAACCTATATACACTCAACAAAAATATAAACGCAACACTTTTGTTTTTGCTCCCATTTTTCAGGGGATGGACTTAAAACCCTAAAGTTCACTCCAGATATACAATATAACCATTTCTCTCACACTCTGTTCACAAATCTGCCTAAATGTGTGATATTGAGCACTTCTGCTTTGTTAAGATAATCTATCCCACCTCACATGTGTGCCACATTAAGATGCAGATGTGACATCATGATTAGTGCACAGGTGTACCTCAGACTCTCCACAATAAAAAGACACCCTGAAATGTGCAATTTTCCTTTGCCTTATTGGGTGTATGGGCCTCCGAACCAGTCAGTATCTGGTGTGACCACCATTTGCCTCATGCAGTGCAACACATCTTCTTCGCATAGAGTTTATCAGATTGTCAATTGTGGCCTGTGAAATGTTGGTCCACTCCTCTTCAATGGCTATGTGAAGTTGCTGGATATTAGTGGGAACTGGTATGCGCTGTCGAAATGGTAATAATGTGGTAATAATGTGTTATTACCATTTTTACAGTGTGTACCAGTTCCCACTAATATCCAGAAACTTCACATAGCCATTGAAGAGGAGTGGACCAACATTCCACAGGCCACAATTGACAATCTGATAAACTCTATGTGAAGAAGATGTGTTGCACTGCATGAGGCAACTGGTGGTCACACCAGATACTGACTGGTTCGGAGGCCCATACACCCAATAAGGCAAAAGAAAATTGCACATTTGACATTGCACATTTGACATCAAGATGTCTTTTTATTGTGGAGAGTCTGAGGTACACCTGTGCACTAATCATGATGTCACATCTGCATCTTAATGTGGCACACCTGTGAGGTGGGATAGATTATCTTAACAAAGCAGAAGTGCTCAATATCACATATTTAGGCAGATATGTGAACAGTGTTTGAGAGAAATGGTTATATTGTATATCTGGAATGAATGTTAGGGCTTTAAGTCCATCCCCTGAAAAATGGGAGCAAAAACAAAAGTGTTGCGTTTATATTTTTGTTGAGTGTAATTAATGAGTTTTTGAATTGAATTGTGGAAATAAGAACTTTTTTGTAGTTACCGTATATAGGCTGTTGAAAATAACAAGTTAATTAGTTAATTAATTTAGCTGATTAATCAGATTCAAAAATTTGCACACTTACTCAATTGGCTGACCATTTTCTCATTGAAAAAAAAATCAGTAGAGCACGGTTTTACAGAGACATAGCTCTGTGTAACCACTGGTTACAGCTCTCCCTGTAACCAGAGCCATAGAGTATAGCCGGAGGATGGGGCTTGTTGATCACCTCTTTTGATGAATAGATAAATAAGTATTTATCAAATGAGAATAAACAGATATTTTTTCAAGATTTTATTTTTTAAATGTTCAAATCCTGTAAAGGAAAACATCCATATTTTAGAATTAGTTTGAATGGTGATTAATCAAGATTAAATTATTTTTGAAGCTGTGATTAATTTGAATAATTCTTAATGATTCAACAGAACTAACAGCCTCCATGTGCTTAAGCATGAGGGAATATAGAGCTGAGGGAACATAGAGCTGAGGGAACATAGAGCTGAGGGAACATAGAGCTGAGGGAACATAGAGCTGAGGGAACTTAGAGCTGAGGGAACATAGAGCTGAGGGAACATAGACATGACCCCAGATTTTGGGGGGGTCTTGAATTGATATGAAAACCTTCAGAACCAACTGACATAGTAACATATGTTTTTGTTTTTTGTTATGTTTAGTAATGAGAAGACTTTTGTATCAGTTCTCTGGTCAAAATGGGTTTGCAAAAAATGTTAATGATTTTATGTGTGTAATATAAGGTTTTAGATATTTCAGATTTTAGCAGTGTCCTTGATGTCACAGATACTGGGCTGGCTTCCTTACTGTACTACAATTCCCAGAATGCTTTGGTGCACTGCCCCCCTTGTGTATAGTGGAGAGCTGAGGTGCTGGTCCACAAAGTAAGATCGGTCTCTGTGACATTGTGGACACTGCTAAAATTTAATATATCTAAAACCAGATTATTACAAACAAAGACCCAAAGATGATGTATTTAACATGTATAAACATGACTGGGATACATTGACTACAGGGCAGCGCTTCACAGATTCATCTAGAAAAATTATCAATTCTATTTTTTGCCGGAATCATTTTATTTTACTACTATACTACCCTGTATTAGTTTAACTATTTACTTTATCAGTTGATCATTTAATCGATTAAGGCCAGTAAGCTTTGTGTTATGATACAATCTGTAATGACCTTGTTCATGCTCTGCTATTTTTTCTTTGCCCCAAATTCAAAATAAGGGCAAGTTGAAGGTGGTGAACTGTGACATGACGTGTGCAAGTGCACCATCTGGGCTGCAGTTGGCAGGCAGTGAATGAGTACCTTTGTCGAGGTCTTCTGCAGAGCAAGGGCTTCCGTAGGGAGAGTGTAGGAGGTCGGGGCTGCAGGGGCAGAGCGAGGGGCTGGAATCACCACTGGAGGGTGCCTGGGTGTCTGTGTCACGAGTGTCCCCGCAATTGTAACGATGAGGAGGGAAGGGTGCACGACGGCCATCCAGCACATCCATAGCCTGTTAAGTTGGCCAACATTGTTGTGAATGTGTGTTGATAATGCATGCATTGTGTTTGCAATGCCAAAAGGAGAAGCTAAGACTACAACAGATGGTAAAGCAGGATACGGTCTGATGGTTTGACCATACAGTGGTCTTCTTGGGCAATAGGGCACAGCTGATTCAGAAACGGCTGAAAAGGCTTGCTGCACTGCAGGTTGTAAAGCTGTCGTGGCACGTTTGCGTGTGTGTGTGTGTGTGTGTGTGGAGCAGCTTTGCAGACCTGCCAAGGTTTACTGTCCCACATTGGGCAAAATTTACAGCTCTCCTTGCCTCTCAGCAATTTAATTCAGTACGAGTGAGAATACATGTGTCTGACTGCAACGTTGCACACAGCTGAGTGCATAGCTGTGTGTGTGTGTGTGTGTGTGTGTGTGTAATAATAACCCTAATAACCCTAAGCCAATTGTAAAATACTTGAGCAACAGCATACAAGTGTATTGTAACCAAAATTCCATTTCAATTTATGGTATAAACTCGGGAAGTCATAGACCATACTCCTGCAGCAGTGGATGGGGTTCCCCACACGCTGTCATGTGAATATTTTAATTGTTTTGATCTTGGTGGAAACCCCCACTTGTTAGGTGCTGTGAGGTTAAAGACAACAATTTATTGTAAATACTATTACAGTACACCACTGGAAACATACAATCCCTATCCAGTGGGGAAGCTTAGCCAAAAATAGCAGATCTACAGGCTCAGAAAGCACCAAGCTTTCAGGAACCCTAACATCCCTCCCCACCCAGGGGGATACTTTGACAAACATAGCAGATCTACAAGCTCACAAATCTCACTAAGCTAGTACATTTTAAAACCTAGGGGAACTATTTTTTGGCTTGTCTTAAAGGCAATACAGGCAACTTTAGTGTGTACAAACAATGGCCGCAATTCTCAAAGAAGTCTTGTGTAAGACGGCAGTGTTGCACATGCGCAGTGGGGAAGAATATAGATCTTCCGAGCAAAGACCTGCCATGACGCAAAGACTACCTCTAGGCCCGGGCTTGCTAAATTTGGGTTAGAGGCCTATAACAGGCCGCAAAGCCTGCATGAGGCCTGCAGGCTTTACGGCCTGCAGCCTGCGTGACTATAAATTTGTTTTTTAAAAAAGGTGTAAACTACGCAGTAAAATATGGTATTACAATTATGCTTATAATTATAGTTAGGACTTAGGGTATAATTTGGATGTTCTGAAAGTTATTTGACTGTTATTTGCAAGTGAATTAATTAGGCTAATTTGTTAATTCATTTGTTTATACTGTAGCCTGATCTGATTGTTATCCACCATCAAATGAAATTACTATGCTGTTCATATGCATATGCAATGTTATACAGTTTATAAATCAATAGCCAGCAGGAGCCAGGTGCAAAATACATTTGGGTTTGCAATTTAAAAATAGCGCCTGCACCGCTTTGAAAGGACCTATCGTCCAATCTCTTCAAATTAATCCCGATCAGCCTATATGCAACAATATGCAAAGTTTCGTCTAGGCATCAATCTAAATCTCTTCCTTTTCACGGCATTCAGTGAGAAACATACTAATAATTTGAGGGGTGGAATTCCATGTTCAAAGCAGCCATGCTGTCAACATAACAGCACTGGCAGTCACATTTTCAAAACAAATATTTCATTCTACCATACTCAGTCCATAAAACGATTGCTTTGATTCAAATTCCGGTGTACATTCTTTCATCTCTATTATTATGTGATGTTCACCAGCAGCAAGCCGGTAAAAGTTGAGATTCCAAACCTCCCGTGTACAGTCAGTTTAGAACGGATTGTTACCTATAACACAAAACTGTCAATAATCTGTAAAGTGTATATTTTGATTGGGCACATGCGGTAGCCTACATATTGCCTACATATATGACTTTATCAAACAATATGAAATTATGAAGAGAGATGATGTCCTGGTTAGACACGTAGCAGCGCGTGTCAGGCCCGGATGTACACATTTCCCAAATGGGGGGGGGGGGGGTGACAAAGTAATTTCCGATGTCGTCACATAGGCCTATGGCGAAAACAACACTGTGTGCAACACTGCAGTCTTATGCAAGTGAGCAGATTTGTTTAAAAACAGAATCTCATTATGAATCTGCTGGAGACTGCTGTGCTGTGATTGGCTAAAACACTGCCTCATCCCACACAAACCCCTCTCCCCCTCCCACATTAGCACCGCCTTCCCTAAGCCCGACAAATGTTTTGTTTTCATGATTTGTTGTTAACAAATAATCAAAATTAAACAATGATAATAAGCGGCCATTCAGCAAAGTTTCATTCAAATTCAGCGAAGAGATTTGGGGTAGAGGAGTGGGGGATGCCTAGGGAATCCTAGTCAACAGTGTACAACCTATATGGTGGTTAAGCCGTTCTAATATGTACAGTAAATCTTCACCTGCATCCCATGCTCCCAGTCCTCCCTGATGAAGACATTTTCCAGCTCATGGTTGATGCCCTCTACACTGCTGGGCACTCTGGATATGAGGGATTTTGGCACAGGAACAGTTGACAGGACTGATGGAATTCCCTTCGACTGGAAGGAAATATACAAACACAATGCTTAAGAATAAAAAATAAAATAAAGGGATGTGTATACACTGATCCCAAATATAAAGGTTACACAAAATGAAATGTGGCGATTTAAATAGTCACCAGTTTTGAAACTAGTGTCCTGACAGTGAAACTGCATTTCATTGTTTTATGTTAAAGTATGGGGTCTTTTTAACTATTAGTAGCAGTGGGTGCCATTAATACAGCACCCAGTGTTTTTGGAATCAGAATTCACAAGTCTATGTTATCTATGTACAGTATGCCACTTATTAAGATAATGTACATCATAATGTTGTATACATTCACTTTCCCACAGTGCTTGATGTTTGTTTTTGCTGGGTATCTGTTAATGAGTTAACCACAAGTATGGGGTGAGAACAGGGCATGCCCAGACATATTCCCTCATGTAACCAGGGACTCGTTAACTAGACTTCCTTTCAAAAGCAATGCAACAAAATAGATTGAACACCAAACAAATGAACCACAATCAAACAGGGTCTATGCACCACTAAAAATCATGCTGCAGTGCAAACATGTAGGATATCGATCAGTGCCTCTCAACTTAATACACTGATAGTGTACAAATGGAACCAAAGGGACCCAAGAAGGTTTAATTTCATTTTATTTGTAAACTGAATTACAGACCTTCAACAGCTTATTCAGAAACCAACTTAAAGCACACAGAGGGTTCCAGGATCCCACTTTGAGACCAACGTTTATTATATCACTTTGATGGAAACCACTGTGAAAAGTGTACCGGCATGCATTTTTAGTTTAGCCTTTAAACATGAAATGTACAGAAATGTATGTACAGACAATAACTATATTTTCACCAAATGATAACATGAATAGTTACACTTGAAATAATAAGGGATAATTAATATGTAAACTTTCATGTAGACCAAAGTGCTTTATATAAAAAAGAGAAAAGAAAATAACAAAATATTAAATAAATATTTAATTGGATATAGGTGCTTGCACTTGGAATATGGATACTAATACTTACTGTGACCTTTGCATTACAAATACTTGTTTTTAAGTTAAAATGAATTGTTGGCAAATGTGTCTATGTGAATGCACATTTTTGCAAATGGATACAGTAAACATTTGAAATGAATGATTCCTTATCACTTTTATCCTCATCTGATCTACAACATCTCTGATTTAGTATAACTAATATCTGTATGCATACATGTAACAATGTAGACACATGTGTTTCCTGAGGTTTTTTAATAGTGTGTGCGTTGGTTTGTGCGTGCGCGCCACACACATGCATATGTGTATTAAAAATACATGTTTGTAGATTTTTGCCAATAATGACATGCTGCAAAATGTGTGCATATGGGCTGGTGACTCACCTGAGGGTGGCATGTGTTGCTGTGCTGTGACTGTTGCTGCAGAAGCATGCTCTGCTCCCTGTCTTTGCTCTGGCGGCTGACCTGTTTGCTGCGCTGCAACTGCAGTCTCAGCTTTGCGATCTGCTGGAAAAAAGCCCAACATTGTTTGTAGGAGCTACAATGCAATGTCTAATTTCCACAGTTCTCACAGTTTTATTTCTTTTTCATTTTGTCTTTGTTGCACTTGCTTTTTATGACATCCTGATTTATTTTATAGTATGCATTCTACAGAATATTCTAATGGGAGAATCTATAATGATGTCATAGACATCACTATAGACATAGTGATGTCTGAGTTAGTACTATAAGACCTTATATTGCTGACATCGGGGTTCTGCAAATATAGGGAGGACAGTAGTTTTGGGCAATATACCGGTATTACCGTTTATCGCGATATTGGAAATCAATACCGAGTAATATCGTTGGGTCTGTGAAAAATATCGAATACCGAATATCGTCAAATACCGACATTATACTGTATTCTATTGAAATATGAGCAATGAGACTTTTAATTTTAACTATACAAACAATTTTCATGTTACACACATGCCTAAACTAGCCCTTATTTGGGCTAGGCTTTTTGGAAACAATGTATTTCCAACTCCAGTTTTTCCCTATTTAGGCTGCTTTAACAGCAGAGCGCTCAGTTTCTGACCCCTCAGTCGCAAATTCTGAGAACTAGGTGACTGGTGGAGCGTTCCAACTCTGATTTCCGTCAATACCGGTAATATCGAATATCGAGCTAATTAACACATTATCAATACCGATATTAAAAAATCAATACCGCCCAAGACTAGAGGACAGTACAGTTTACGGTCATTTTATGGAAATGTTATTTATTAATGTTATTTTTACCAAAAATATACTGTATTGTATAATAATATGTGTTAAAAAAATGTGTTTTTAGTGCGTGCACAAAAGCATGGCATATTTTCTCTCCCTAGTGAGAGCTTGTTTGAGTACCCACAGAGTACAAATAACTACTGAGAAACGACCGATTGTACAAATTATTTACATTTTTTGTATGTAATGGGACATCAGAGAATTGAAAAACAAACAAAAACAAAACTAAACCAAAAAAAAGCTAAATGTTATCATATACGCCCTGAAACTGGGAAGTGAAACAGACATACCGGTGTATATGCATAAACGACAGTATTGCTTTCAGACAGGTGTGGTCTTTGATGCTGATCTTGTAATCCTGGCAACCCACTCTACAAAGAAACTGACTCTTTTTACATAGGGTGTCGCCCCACATATGTAGGCTGCAGGGGTTACAGAGAACGGCAGTGACTTTCGCCTACATCTGCTGAGCGAGAGAGGAGCAGCAGTCGATAATGACAAGCCCAGGCAATCCCAGAGTAATCTCAGAAAATGAGAAAGAGAAGTCATTTCCTGGCTGTACTGTGCTATTGATTGTGCAGACCAGTGCAATGGGATTGCCTATAGGAAACTGAACACTGGGACTCTCTGGAGGACCGACATACGCCATGTAAGAGCTACGTGTCACATTGACAATATAAATCACAGGGATTGACCGAGTTCATTCAAAGCGCCTTAAAATCACTGTCCACAATCATGAACTTGAAATGCTGAGGCACATAAATACGTTGTAAGATTATTATTATGTAATTGCATTTTTATGCACTGGTCATTACATGTGGCAGTAGCTGGGATTTCTAAAAATGTTTATTTTAAGTAGTTGCAATTGATGCCAAAACATTTACAATAGTTTTGCTCTTTGGCACAGGAAACTTCACCACTCTATATCTCAAAGCTATTCTGAAGACAGATGCAAGTAAGCTTATAATTCAGAGTTCATAGTATGCCAAGACATTGTTGACACGGGGAGGGAGGGTTCTCAGTATGCGTGAACCAGACAAAGTTCAGGCCTAAAAAACATGGGTATTTTTTATCATTTGCGAGTGCAGCAGTAAGGCATTTGTGGGGCAGATAAGAGCTATCGCGACTCATCGTCCCCCTCAATGTACTGCAGTCAAGAGGGCCAAGCTGAAGGGGGCCTGATGCTTGCGTTACAGCCTGCAGACAAACTCTTGTCCCATCTTAAAAAAAAAACAGACCACATTGAGATGTAAGGGTGTAATGCATGGGGAAAGAGCGAGAGAAGACAGGTTAAATTTAGACTGTGTTCGTAGGAGCTGGAGAACTAATAGCTCCATGTGGTAGACTGGTTGGCCACAAGGCCAGGCAGATAGACGGGAGTGAAAAACCGACCTTCAGCAGCATAATATTTAGGCTGACCTCAAGTCCCGGCAAATAAAACACATTTCGAGTAAATGGGACAAACCTCAAAATGACAAAAACACACACAGAATTGGCTGTGTGTTTGTATTGCCATGATAAATGTCAACAGTGATACTCTAACTGAATGTTTTGCAACAGACCAGCTATTCTGGTCTAACTTAAGGGTTGTCAGGCAACACTAGGGTGTTGACGCTGTTGCATTGTGCCATTTCACTCAAGATTATACTCATTGTGATGTGTGTTAATGGAGGCGGCTGTAACTCAGGGATGCGGGTGAACCTACCTCTTTGAGGTGGTCAGCGCTGCCCCAGGAGGCTGACCGCTGGTGGGGACTTCCCTGATCTGTTCCCTCATCCATCCAGAGACCTGGAGTCTGGAACACAAACATGTAGACACATAAGCATGGCAAAGTCATAGAGAGAAACACACCAACAGACAATGAGTTTTTAACGCATAATTTCAATTCTTCACTTGTGAGAGTACAATAAGTGCCATGCAAGAATTTATCAGCATGTTGGCACTAGTACAAACCTGGTGGTGCAAGTAAGTAAACACATATCTTTAAAAGGACACAATGAAGATTTTCATACCACTTTCCTTTAGCAGCTAGTGTATGAAGTAGTGCTAGAGTTTACTCTGGTGACACACTAGTGCAGCATCTGTGAATGTGAAACCTACAACCCTTACTTCCTGTTGTTTAAGCCTTGATATTAGCGATGACATTCACAGCAACATAGTGGGAATTGCAGTAATGAAATGGTCACAACAGACCGAAGGGTAAATTCTCTCTGTAAATATTTCCATTTCCATACTTGGCGACAATCATCAACAATTATCTGGAATCGTTTATCAGCATCTCTTGTATTGGTGGTGTAGTGGTGATAATAACCGAAAACTCAAAGGTTTGAGGCAGACTGATAACTTAGTCAATAAAGGATGAGAGCATGAGTAAAACACCTAAAATGTAACATGACCACAAAAACATTCAACAAAAAATGTAGGAAAGAACAATCTCGATTACTGTTTCTATGTCATACCAAAGGTGAAAATCTGGAAACAATTAAAGGGGACAACAGTCAACAGGAGATGAAGGCTCAGGGGAAACAAGTTACCGGTACTGCCTACCTGGAAAAACCTAAGCCTATATTTGTACACTTTAATTAGCAAGTTAAGATATGCTATAAAGTAGACATCAAAAACCCTTTGCTCAATGGACCTCTGACACTGTCAAATTCCAAAATGCGCTATCCACACCACTTTATCAACCAAATAAGAAATAAGAAAATTTTAGGAATATAACTAGGGTAATAAGGGTGGAGAGAGGGAGGGATGGGGAAAGAAAGGTCATTATTAACAAGTTTGCACCCCGAATTTAGAGCCATTTACAAATAAGTAGCATCTTACTTTTTTCTCTAGCTTGTGACATAGGTTACTGCAGACAGAGACAATACATAAATGTGGCGATATTTGACATAAAATCTACAGTATGTCCTAAAATTTGTCATATAAAATATTCTGTATCAATGAGAAGAGGGACTGTGTTATGCTGTCTCTGTGAGCACATCTTCTAGGCCTCCATTGCATAAACAAGGAAACGGTTAAGTTATGCAAATGTATGCAAAACCGAAAACAGACTGAGGATGTTTCAGTGACTTGTTTGAGCCCACGTACTTCCTTCTTGATTATGCATATCAATACCGAGGCTGCTCCTCGATCAAATCCTCAAATGTCCAAGAGGTTATGGTCGACACATAATGGTACAAAACATGTTAAATGTCACCATCTTATTTTTTGACCATAGTCCCTAAGAGAACAAGCTCTATTGTGCACGAAGTAACGTAACAACCGTGCTTTATGACATGTAATATCACACTGTGAATAATGAGGAACACCAGTGTGGCAGTTTTCTCTGGCTTGTTGGCACTGCTTTCACTCAGAAATGACAGCGGTTTAAAAGGGTGCTTGTGCTCTCATAAAGAGTCTAGTGTGCCTGGCCATGCTGGATGGCAGATGTGTAGCTAGCCTTTAGCATTAACATTTTGTGCATGGCCTATGGAAAGGCGTGTGATGCCTCTGCCAAATGTCGTGGGGCTTAATGCTCACGCCTAATCCCTTTATGCACAAGAGAGTTTGCTCTGAAAGGCCAGACAAGTTTTACAGAGTTCTCAGGTTGGCCATTGAAGAGCAAGCAAGCTCCACAATTAAACAAGGACTGCAGATGTTCCATATACACACACATCATATACTTACTGTACCCATCTTGCTACAGACTTAAAAACAACATTTTTTTTACCTACAGCAGTGACCAAGATTTGATTTAGCAATTGATTTCAGATCCGGTTTCAGATATGGATGTACTTCAGTAACTATGTCAGTCAGTGCAACTTGTCGTAAAACAATTTGACAAGGCAACACCAAAAACACTGGACAGAGGACCTACTTTGCCGTGACAAAAATAGATAATGTAACACAGGAGTCAATAATTAAATATGAATAATAAAGGTACTATATGATTACAACAAGTTTTGCATATACTAATAATAAGGGGGGGAATGGTTGTATTTGGTTGTATATAACTCAATTGATCACCTGGTAGATCAAAAAGAGGTGGTTTCACTCTGGTAAATGATGGTCATTGGCCCAATGTTTTGCAGTTTTTAATAATATTTTTGGAGATCTCTATGCTCTAAATTAGTGGAATCACGAAATGGCAGCCACAGCTATGACCTATTGACCTAAGTTAACAGTACTGTAACTATAAGTCGCTCTTGATAAGAGCATCTGGTAAATGCCTTAATTAGAAATGGTTTCATTCTTGGTGCGTGGAGCAAAAGTTGTTTCTCACAGTACAATATAAGAACCAATGGCTGACATCATTACTCCAGACGAATTTAGTTCATAAAAACTACAACCGATGGGTTACAACCATTGGCTACTGTATTTTGGGCTGGTTGGTTTGTAGAGCTCTGCCCCAGGTGTGATGCCTGATAAAGTGCAACTGAAATAAAGCCTCATTTCCCATAGCCTGCAGCTCTCATTCACATTATGATTCCCACTCACAAAGGTTACATGTAGGCAACATTCTTAAGAATCCAATTCTGCTCTGATGCAGGAAATAATGACTGGGTTTCAGCACAATTGCATCAGTATTTGTATTGGATTGTTTAGATTACATGCTGAGACAAGTGAAAAGAATACCGGTGCTATCATCTGGCGTGTTTACGAGATGACGAGAACATAGGTTCTGGTTCACAGAGTTGACTTTGCCTATCTGTCATCTCATGTTCATCTCAAATGTTCTCGACGTAACAAAGAATGGATGGATATCTCTGAGATTGTTTGGGTCATATGTCACTGCCTGAGGCTGTTTAGACATAAAACTATAAATCAAATCTATGTAGTATGTACAGATTAAAAAGTACTGTGGAATGCAATGCAGTTATGTGATCGTCCATGATAGCAGATATGTTTACAGCAGTACTATAGTGGCATAAAGTGAGTCAATGGTACGTGTGTGTGTGTGTGTGTGTGTGTGTGTGTGTGTGTGTGTGTGTGTGTGTGTGTGTGTGTGTGTGTGTGTGTGTGTGTGTGTGTGTGTGTGTGTGTGTCTAATCTTCATACAGACATTCTCTGTGTTCTCTAACCACAGGGCCTAGGGCAGACAGACCTATCCCGGAACAGTGATTAGCATATGTATGGGCCCTCTGCTCCTCAACTCCCACACAAAGCCAGGCCAGCCAGGCAACCACGAGGGCCAGGTGGTAAGCAGTGGGATTCCTCCTCGCCTCAGCCATAGCCTGGGGGACAGGTGCAAACATCTTTACCTCCATGCAGAGCTACATTACAGCTCAGAGGGAGAGGGCGTCTTGAACTTGCACACTAGCACCACAAAGGGGGCTGAGGACCCTTTTGTCTACTTGGTTGTGCAGTTCTTGAGTTATAAAGACAGCCAGCCAGGGTCTAAGGATAGCTCGTTAACAGGAAGTGCTCCGACTGTCCCCAGGGACAAGCGAGTTGCACTGAACCACATTATGAGTTCCAACAAGTATCCATTTTACTTTAATCCTGTGTATTAACCTTCTGTAAAATGGTGTAGACAACCAGTAAACTGCATAACAAGTCAACATCACAACATTGCCAATATCGACAATGTATCATATCATATGTCTTTTTGCGATAATAATATTGTGCATGTTTATACCTCAATAACACTATAATGATATACTCTGCAGTCTTAGTCCTTTAAAAGCATCAATCTAAAAAGATGTGAATCCCTCTGTCGTTTTACCAACACAACCCTTACAAGTTGGAACCTTATGAGGTTGCCCCTTAATAATCATCTACCAAATATCAATATTGTAGATCATCCTGTCCTATATGTAAATGCTATATTAATTAGCAAGATTTGACAAATAGTGTATGCAGTTTGCAACTTTTTCAGCACCTCGAATGACATGCATTCAATTTAAAAGTATTAGTATATTCAAAAATAATTACAAATATGACGTTAATGATATTTTGATCGGTTATACTTGTGTTCAAAGTTATGTGCTGACAGTAAAATCATAACAATGACAGAATATGATCTAAGGCTAGATCATATACTGTATCAGAACATAAAGTCTACAACTTAATATCAATATAATAACAGTATGAAACACATCTGTATTGGGGGCTGAACAACAGTTATTGTTTATGGATGTTTTTGTGCAATCCCCTAACATTTCAAGGAATGGAAACTCAATCAGATTAAATAGAATTATCCAATTCATTCTCATACATGTCCAGGCTTCCCAGACTACTAGAAGAACCTAGTTATTAGAGGCAATCTTTTTTTTCTTCCCCTGCAAGCTGCTTGTTCAAGAGATCTCTCACAGCCCACTCACCACTTCCTTGGCCTAGGCACAAAAAAGCGGGGTGAATGAAGGGTTAAAGGGATGAAGCTCATATAAATGAGGCTCTGCGGTCTTCATTCAGACACATGAAAGGGTTGTGTAAGGAAGGAGGGAACAGCCCTGGTCAATGGCCATCATCATACATATTCAATATTCTTTCATAACCCAAATCAGACCATTTGAGGAAACTTCAGTGGTCAGTCACATGACAAGATTAGTTGGTACCAATGTGTGGGCTGCTACCCAGGAAAACTACGGTAAGGTTCAACATGGAGCCCTTACATTGGTTTATGGGGTGTTATTATTACTTCAAATATAGCACTGTTGAGGTGTGCCTGCTTAACTCACTTAGTTACCAGGTAAGCAACCACTCACTCACTCATAAACAAGATGTTTTTCTTCTTAAATGAGTACTGTAGTTACCTGAGTGGCTTTGTCTTTCATGCTGGAAGGATAGGGCCCATGAGCGTCCCGAGGCCATTGACCAGTGAGGTAAGGCCCTGTGATGGCATCTAGGGAAGAGGTCCGCCGAATGGCACTGGAACTTCGCACTTGTAGCTTCACCCTCTCTGCTGCAAATTGAGAGCAGAAAAGCAGATGTAATCATTTCACCAGTGGTACAAGTATGTTTTTTGATTCATTCACTGTTATGTATACAATTGTGAACCCTGTTTCTAAGTAAGCTATACACATAGAATGTTCTATAGTGCATGTCTGTGCACAATTGGACATGCGTGCAATGGACTTCAAACGGAAATACTGCAAACACACAGAATTGTAATGAGCCATGTTTTCATGATACAAGAGTTGCCCCTCCAATCTCTTGTTTTCAATGTACAGTCAGTTTTAATCTCTTAAGTATTAGTGCTGGTCTGGGTAATAGCAGCTACTGACTGTCCAACCAAGCAAGCAAGTAAGCGAATGTACAGTAAATGACAGAGCTGGAGTATCTGAATCTAATGTTATGGGAGCAGTCTGCTGTGAGCCAGAGGAGTTAAGCACACACCACCCACATAAGAACTCATAAACAACCACACCACAATGCACATCAATACAGCCTGCATCCACTCAACATTCCTGCAGCAACTCACACAGTAAAAACACCCAAACAAGAGTTTTTGAGAGCAGGGTAGACTGCAGGAAGGAATGGGTGAAACGCATTAGGCAGGATTACACTCTGTATGATTGCTGAAAGCCAACAGAAGCTTCTTGCTTTCCATATCAAAAAGAGGCTAGACTTTTAAAAGGATCCCTGTCTAATAAGATAAACATCGCTTAAAGAATTATACTTTCCCTATATAACTAAAATAAACAAATAAAAACACCATTGGCATCTTATTTCTTTCACAAATAGAGAATATTTCACTCAACAGGAACTGCTCCTGGCGCAGGATGATGATGTCACGTGTGGTCTAGCTCTATACACATATATGGATGAACGTGCTCTGTGACATCATCATCCTGCGACAGGAGCACCTCCTATAGAGTGAAAGATTCTCTACTTATGAAAGAAATAAAGTATTGAAGGTGTTTTTATCTGCATGTTTTAGTTATAGAAGGCAAGTATAGTGTTTTAAGGCACATTTGTCTTATTAGGCAGGGATCCTTTTAAGGGTTAGGCAGGTGAAGACTGCACTGCAGAGGCCCATCCAATACTAATAATACACAGACTAACACAATATGTCTGAGCTATCTACATGGGGCATCTTTTCTAGCACAATTACACTGTGGTTCATTGTTGTTCTTTGTACAGAGAATACATAGACATATCCACCAGAAGGTATTGCCTAAGTAAACTTGCTGGGCTACAGTAAAATTCCCTGAAGTACTGTAGACAAAGGAAGCAGGCTAAATTTCCATCAATATTGATACAGGCCAAGCCAGTGTTCTCAGAACTAAGCTTGTGGTTATTTTCCATCATGTCCCCAGTGGCTGAGATGGAAGTATCTGACGGAAAAAGAAAAAAAAAAATCTGATAGTAACAAACACAGTTCGATTGGCTGTGGGTATTGAGGGGGGACTCACTTTTGACCCTTTGTTGGGCCAAATGTCAACCATGGACGTAGGGACAGCGTGATTCATAATGATAATGTCACAATTTTAAGATTTACAGTATGTGCATCAACATATTACATATGCATAAACCACAGTGTTCCTATTCTGGGCAAATGTTTAAATATACACTCGTCTTTCATACCATATCTACAGTACTGTATACACTGATAACATGGTGTTGTAGATCTGCTACTTCTACTATTTTTCATATTGAAGAAGTGGATGAGAAAATGTACTCCCCACACCCCCCAGGGCATTAAAAGACACATATTTCTGCCGATTACAGGTTATATGATCATTCATGGAGACTGTCATTAGTGGTGTTTTTCTCACCTTCACTAGCAGTTAAGTGTACAGTATATGGTTTCACATTTTATCTTTAGGCGATAGTTTGTTTGCATCATTAGCTTTTCACTTAATGGTTTTCACGATACACAAGCCTCTTGAAGTAAATAAAGTATGCCATGTTGTAAAATTGTTGTAGAATTGTAGAATGTGGTACTTCAACAGTTTATCAAACATTTAAAAAATACAGGAAAGCTTCAGCCAAAGTTGACTTATTTGGACAACATGCTTGTTTTCACATTTGCTCCAACTCTGCAGTTTGAATGGGTGACAATGAGGCAGGCCCATTTCAGCACAGCTGGCACTTTGACAGGGAGAGGGACTTTCATTGTTGGTATGGTGTGGCGAGAGGATGAGGTCATGGTGGTTAACCTAAAGGTCACATAATGGTATTTCACCCTCTAGTCCAAGGTCTTCACGCTGTCCTCATATTCTAGTGACCCTTTAACTCACAGGACAAAAGAACTTGGAGGACACAACAAATAACAATTACATTGCAATTGAAACATATTGTGTGGCTGTGTGTAGTCCAATTGGGCATTCTGGTATTTAAATAGCCAAGACTTAGTGAGGTTTAAAAACAAACAAGGTTTCACAGAGCTCAAGAAAGTAGCCCACACTCCCACAGCTTGAGTTATCAATTTGAGAATCTGCTGTTGGGATGGTAAGGCACACTGTATAATACACCCCAAGTGCATCCATTATTGAAGCAGTGTGATATATGTCATATTCTTGAAAGAGTACAATTAGAATCGTAATCTCCAAAGCCCTCATAGATAAACACCATGTGAGGCTCCCTCTGGCTTGTGTGGACTGACAGGTCACAGCCAATCGAGGAAAGGTCAAGTCTCTATCATCATCAATAGCATGGAACACTGGTTGGGGTTAAAGGTCATCTCTTTTGGAGGACTGAGGAATGTATGGCATGTTATTACGGTGGGAAATTACCACCAGCACCATGCTGGTAAACGACCTATAGCTGGCAAGTTGGTGGACTTTCACAGGTCCATCATTTGGCGGTCCAGTTGTTCAGAAACAATCCAGTTGAATAGTAAAATGATGAAAGAAGCTGGAGTTTTGTGACGCATCCGCTAGGAAACAAAAGAATGTCTGCACACTGCCTTACAGTTAAAAAGAAAAAATATAAGCTCCAGATAACCTGATGAAGGCTCACTACATGTACTAAAGTCAGAAAAGAAAGAATAGTTCATGCTACGGCTTTGTGATTTCAGGGTTTTCTCCTACGCACCTGTCATACACGATGCAAGAGTGTATCCCAGCCACTGTGAGCAGTGGACAGAAAGGCTTTGTGCCCTGTACTGAACACTGATCGGGGTTAAAGGTCATCACATTTGAGGTATGTGAAGCATGCTCTCAAAGGTGGTTACCAACTCTACAGTAAAAGCAAGGCACCTCTCTGACAAGTGGGCTGCCATTTTGGTGAAAGGTAGTTCAGGAAGCTATACAGTTTGGAAGACTGGGGTCATTTAGTGGACTGTGTGTGATGTGGTGGAGTGGTGATTCACAACCTGATCTTGGTGTGGTGAAGGTCACTGAAGTACAAAATACCTGGTTGCTTTCATAGACATTGGCAAATTTAGAATCATTTGCCATTGTTAACCTACTGTAAGGGTTCCTAAGCATGTCTCCTACGAGTTACTGAAAAAAGCAAGCTCTATTCTGATAGTTCTGTACCACAGTGTTTCAGACAGTCGTCAGATGGTACATGGTTATTTGTCTGTGTGGTGTACCCTGTTCAATGCAAAATGCAGAGTTTACAGAAAATAGCCATGATTGTTCCAGAAAAAATGGTGCTGGCAAGGGACAGGAAAATACAACCAGTCTAAAAAACCAGCTGCGTCGATATTTGGCAGGAGAGACTGTCACATAAACAAGATTTAAGGAGCCAGTGAAAACTGATTTAGAGCAGCGTGGTCTCTCATATCCTCTTCAGCCGGTCTCCTTATCACCTGAAAGGAACGACAGCTCAGCATGCCCACACAAAATATCACACCCCTCACTTTGAGGGCAGGAAACTAGCTTTTCGATCAAATGGTTATGGTGACGGATTTAATTATTATTATTTTTTAAGTCAAGGGCCACTTTTTCTGAACCGAAATGTGGTTTACATCAAATGCCAGGCATATCACAGGTCATCTCCACTGTCCACCAGACTACTGAATGTACTATGTTGTGTACACAGTAGCTCGGCTAGGCCTACATAATACCAAAGAATACAAGCATGTCTCAGCTATAGCTAATACTAGCCACCTCTCAGACCAAAAGAAAGAAAAGTGAGATCAGATCCATTCAGTTCAGAGACTGAATGGAGCACTCAACTCTTTGTGAAGTGTTACTGTATGTGTATAACTAGATGGCTGGGCTGCTTGCTGGATTATACCTAATGCACTGCAGGACATGACACTTAGGACATGTCAGGACATGACACTTATGCTAAATACTAAATGTGTATAGTCCAAATCTGAAGATTGTGATATTATGGGGGAAATGATTGTCAGAAAAGTACAACAATTCATATTATTTTTCGTTTTAAGTTATCAGATGAGATATTTTGACACCATGGCATGATGGCAACAGCAAGGTGTGGGTGATACAAAGAGGTAGCATGGCATGAACAAGGCTGTCGAGAGTTGAGAGGTGCCAGTGAGAGGTATTTGGGTGAGTTCCAGGGGGTCTCCAGCTAAATGATATTTTGGAACCAAAAATGGACCCTTATGGGTCTGTAACTCTGAGTGTACAAATGGAACGGAGAGAACTCCAACCATTTGGTTCCATTTCTACACACAAGAGGTGAATTAACAGTGATTTCACAATATAAATTGGGGTCCCAGAGATAGAAATCCATTAAATGGGGGTCTGAAGACTAATATGTGGGTTCAAGTGGGGGTCCATGAAACTAAATAGCCTAAGAATCATTACTGTCAAAAAAATATATATTTTATGGGGGTCTACGTTAGTGACAAGTTAGGGGATCTTGACTTTAAAACGTTTGGAACCACTGTACAAGTCGACACAGGAGGAAAACTCACAATTAACGTTACCTCTGCAGACTGGCGAGTTTGGACCTCGGTCTGGTGAGCACGAGTCCTTATTTTCGGGGGACAGTCTCTGTCGGGCATTATTTGCACCACCACAGTTTAAAACGGGGCTCGATCCGGGACTCGATCCGCTGCTGTTCGTCGTGGTGGTGGCTCCATTGTTGCTCCCCACGCCGAGAGACTGTGTGCGTGTCGGGCTGCTCTGACCCCCGGCCAGGAGCTGATAGGGCACGGTAGCACGGATAGGGTGCAGGCGGCAGCTGTTGGATGAACTAGGGGAGCCCGCATTGCTGCGTCTCACTCTCGGCTGCTGCTGGAGCGAATTGCCGGGCGCTGACATTCTTCGACAATGCCTCTCGAGTCGCAAAGGCAAAGCTGTCGGGAAAACAACGTTATCTCCGAACTTTCTACCTCTGTGAAGGGGGAATAGGAAGATTCGGCCGTTAGCAAAATAATGTTAACAGCTAGCTTCCTGTAATTTTTTCCACCTCATGCGTTTGAGCTGAATTTTACAGATACCCTGGACACAAAGGACGCATTCTATTAGTTATAAACCCACCTGGAGTGTTAAAACATATCGGCGTGTTCAATAATCTTGACATATAAAACGTAAAAGTTAATCCCAAAGTACTTTTTTATTCTATAAATTTAAACGTTCTGCTCTCCTCGTAGCTTCCCCACATCCACTAAACTTAAATGACAGTTGTATCGGCAAGACTACTGGCTGATACACGTGGGCGGGTTACGCTCTTTAATGCTGAACATGTGGTTGGACAGCCGAGTTTTACAGTAACATTACCCATTGGTGTAGCATTGTCTATGGATTGTACTTTCAGCCAATCGCTAAAGTGATCGTTTTGAGAATCGACAAAGTTTCTCTTGAAAACGTCTTCCTTTATACATTACACAAATTGTGGATGATTAGGATACAATATGGAGTCACTTATTACTGTATATGCCTTAATTCACTTATTGCATTTAGTGTTATAGGCTAATACATACTTTAGTACTTCTCCATACATGCCATTTTTTATTCTGGTATTCTCTGAGTTGCTTAGATAAAAAAAAAATAAGAATTATTGGTTGAAATCACAATGTTTTACCTAAAAAAAAAAAAAAAATACCATTCAGAGACACTATGATTATTCACAAAAAATGTATTTTAAAAAGCAAACATAGGAAAGACCATTTCCTCATTTTGCCCCAATATCTATGGAATATAAATATCTTCGTTATCACAACTTGACAGTTTCTCAAACCCGCTCCAATATAGTTCACAAAAGAGCAGCAGGCCTACAAAACCATGGTCAAAGCAGCATACAGTATCTCCCATGCTCCATCCAGCCTCCATGACTAAGTGATTTAGTTAGCTCTGGTGCAGCCCCCCACCCCTACCCACTTACAATGCGTCTCCGGGTTCAAGCTGGAGTATAAGAGGGTGGTAAAGAATGAGAAAATACATTTACAATGCAGCTTACACGCAGCCGGCTCCTCGGACGGCACCCTTCTTTGGTCTGATGTGTGGTATGCATATTCTGGGTGCAATTTGTGCATCAGAAAGAGAGAGGCTGTGTGTGTGTGTGTGTGTGTGTGTGTGTGTGTGTGTGTGCAAAGAGAGAGAGAGAGAGAGAATGGGGGCACAGGCTCAGCATGTCTGTTCCCTCACCCAAAAGCCTGGTTCATACTTCACCGCACTGTGGTCTCGCATTCCAAAACTAGCCGACCTACAAGCCCACAATGATAGGCAGATGTGACACAATACCAGTTTGTAGGTCTGCTGTTTTCGGTGAGCGACACCGCCGTGCGACGGAGCTTAAATTAGGCTTCAGTCAATGGTGTTCCGGCAGCTGAGGTTCTTTATGAGAAGAACAATCTGGAGGGTCTTGTCGGAGTGCCGAGCAGCTGCTGTTTTCTAGGGGGGCCTCTTTCATGGACCACAGGCCTGGAGAGGGGAGGTGAATACAGACCCCCCCCCCCCCCCCCCCCCCCCCCCCCATCCTTTCCACATGCTGCTCAATGCTTATGTGAGGTATCTGAAGATCTTTTGGTAAACTCCCAAAATAAAAACACACTCAAGAAAAAAAAGAACAGACAAAATAAAAAATGAGATATTATTGTATTGGCACAGGTAATCATATTTTATAATTGATGTGTGAGTATATTCTATTTTTAATAGATCATAATAAAAATCATCCTGATTCAGGTAGATAATCATCAGAAGAGGTCGGTCGCAGCCCAACCTCTTGTTGTGCACCTGTCCTGAGCAAATCAATAATGTTTATTATCAAGTGGGATCTCAAATTGTCATTTGCAGGGTCGATTAACTACATTGGCTCCCTTTCCTTCATGGATTAGTTATTATAACATGAACACATCAGAAACACAACCTGCCTCCCTTCTTGTGATTAAACATTTACGTGTATTATTACAATGTTACATTCACTTACGGCTATAAGTTATTTTATTTTTTTATGAAAAGAAGAAATAAGTAACTCAGCAGCACATTATTCAGAAAAGGACTCTTATCTGAACTGAACCCTTTGTCCCTGTACTTGTTCTTGCCGAGTTGAGGTGCTGTAGTCGTGACCTTAGTCTGGTGGGATTTTTTGCTGGTGTTTAAGCTGTTAAGACAGGATCCCTCCCATCTTAGGTGCTGTCCGAAGGCACCAGGTTCCCTGTTGTGTCCAGTTGCATGCACTTACACGTGCAAGCTGACACTGGGCACTCTGAGTGGTCTCTGTAAAGGACAGGTGAAGGTCAACCACACTACCAGTAACATGTCTTGGAAGTGATCTGCTCATGTCCTAGCCAAGCACAGACATACACAGCTTAAAATTGAATTCACAGATCTTACAATATTATCTGGATAACAATGAGTTCTAACCTGAACCAGCTGAGCATATGGCCAGCATGGCCACCATGTCGACAGTTATGACACCAGGTAAACCAGTTGTTGAACTGGGCCAGTTTGTTCTCCCTGGTCAGGTCCACCTTCTCATCAGTCTTTGCTGTGCCTTGCAGAGAAATGGCTATATACAATCAATATCATTATACTCCCTGGAGCTCATGGACTTTTGTATATGCATTGTAATATGGGAAATGGCCTGCCCAGTTCCCACCACTACACTCAGGTAGCATGCAATATCCTCCCACTGCAGATAAAAGCCAATATGGCTTCCCACACCAGATAATGCTTAGTGTTGTCCACTTAAAACAATGTGCGTTACTAGACTATTACACATGGTACATTAGTATGGTAGTTAAGCTCACCTGGGCAGTTGGACACGGGTGTACCCATGTTCATAAGGCAGAGGGCACAGCGTGGCAGGGGTTTTCTGCAGCCAGGGCAGCTGGTAACCTTTGACTTGGTGGGCGAACCACTGACACCATACTGGCTGAAGCCACGGCCTTGATGAGGCATAGCTGAGCAACTGTAGGAGATGGACTTCCCACAGAAATTACAGCTCACAAACACCTGGCCACCACAGGAGAGACAATACAAAGGTCAGCTGATAAGAACAAGTGAAATGAAGATAGAGCAAGCTGGCTGGCATTTGCCAGCTGTCCATTTCGTCCTAAGGGTTTTATGGTGAGCCAGCTGTCTCTTTCGTCATGAAGGTTTTATTATGAAAGCGTTGCATAATAAATTATGTCATATACCGTAAGCAGTGTAATTCAGTGCTACTACTTGAAATTTTACTGTGATTTATGTTGATGACTATACCGTATTAGATAAAGTTAAAATAATAATTTAAGAGAAGCAGATGTTGATTTAGCAAATGTTCTCTTTGCAAGAACGCGAACTATGTCTCATTTCCCTGTGTGGTTATGTACATGTACAGGAATTCAAATTCACAATATAGACATTCAAGTAGACACTGTATCCAAAGCGACTAGAGATTGGAATATTAAGCACGAGTCATGAACTCACAATGTGTGTAAGGCGAGTGCAGTAATAACAATATAGTCAGTGTCTGAAATGTAAAAGGTAAAAATAAAGAATACATCAGACTTGAGCTATTGTTACCTGTGCAAGGGGTTTAGAACTAGGGTCCAGCTTGCCCCTATGGATGTCAAACTCGGCCCGTTTATGCCAGAATCTCCATGCATCTAGTAGGTTGCGATAGTTCTCAATCCAGCACTGGACCCTAGGGTCCTTCACAACCTCACCTGGGGAACCCTTGAGAGAGAAATACTCAGATTACACTATATAGAATGGATTGTGGATACCTTATGCACATACTGTATGTTCTTTCCACGGTTAGTGAAAAGACAAAGATTAATCAGTTGATTTTGGCGGACACTGTTAAAGGTAACCTGTGTGTATTACCATGAGCATACAGAAGCTGGCGGTCTGAACATCGCCGGTACGATCCACGTAGCTCTCCATTAGGTCCACCCCATCTTTAGTCAGGCCTGTGAGCAGGATGCCTTCCAGGTTACCTGCCTCCTTCATGTCAGTGGTCAGCTTTTCAATGTAACGGGGTAGCTGTGAAGTATCAAATAGAAATTCCAACCATGGACATGCAGTTCTCATAAAATGTACTGACAATGGTCAACATAAATGTGGTCATAAATGTGGTCATGGAAAAGTGATGTAATTGTAATACACAGCCAGGTCATTATCTACTTCAGTTAATAATAAATGTTACTACCTGTGTGTCGTTGAGGAACATACACGCAAAGGCTACTCGGTCCCGCACTGCAACACTGCTCTCTTGCTAAGATCAGAGAGAATATTGTTATTATTGATTTATCCATGCTTCATTTGTACCCCCCTCCCCCCACCACCCCCCACCCCAAAAAAAGTAAAGCAGGCCTGCACATCACCACAATGTTCATTGTATTTTGGTCTTGAATGGCACTTAAAACTCTCTGAGGACCTCTAGGGGATTTAAGCCCTAAATGCCGTGTTCTAATCTAACTAACTTCACAAGGCCTTTACCAGGGATGGAAAGTAAAGTATTACCAATGAAGTCTAATTTGATTATTTGAGTTTATTATAAAATCAGTCCCCTGTGGGTATTGTATTATGCAGTTATAGAGCACAAGATATAGTTTAGAATAGATGTTATTAGTTGTATCTTCAGTGAATTAACCAATTTGCAAAATTATCCAATATTCTGAGAATACATAAGCATTCCATGCATTTTTATCTTTTTGGAATGGGGTAGAGCTGTCAGAAATGTTATTTTACGCTCATACAGTACCAGAACTCCATCATAGGCCCCAGACTCGCTGGTGAGGAAGGCAAACATGACACAGAGGTAGGGGTTTTTGAGCTGGTTTTTGAGTGAACTGCACATCTCTCTCCACAGGGAGCTCTTCTCGTCAGTGTAGCCGGATAGTGCCATGGCCACAACATTCAGGTTCAGGTCACCTATGGCCGGGGAGGTGTTGAGTCGTTAGTGGAGACTGGAAAATATAGCCAGGGATTGGAAACCCAGTAGGTAGCAGCTGTTGCAAAGTTACTTACTTACTTACTAATTTTTGTTTTGGAGGACAGAAGGAATATGCACCATTCTGAGCAGTTTAATTAACGGTAGTATATTTCCTTATTTATAATCTGTTATTTAATATGTTGTTACTATTGACACCTGTTGAGTCAGAGAGCCTAGTAATTGTGTTACGTAAATAAGACAGGAATTGCTCACAAAGTACTGTTGACACACCATATCTAATGAATCAACCCATCAGTCATGCTCAGGAAATGCTCATTAGAGCCTCTTGCAGAAAAACTTGTGACCTACATTTGAAGCTTCCTCTGTGAAGCTGTGTAAACAACAGGCTTTTCAGTTTCACCTCTACAGAATGCACACTAATAACTGTTAAATGATCAAAGATGAAAATAGTTAATACTTTCTTACAAGATAATTTCTGTAATTTGAGGGCTTTTTACATCCAAGAAATTATACTGTATAAAACTGAATTTAATTAATGTAATAAGCGATAGGTCTGTCAATTTAGTATCAAAGAAAAATGTAAAGGAGAAAAATGCTTGCCCAATGAAAGGTGGGAACTGCAACAACACAACAACAGTGTTGTTGTGTTGTTGCAGTTTCCACCTTGCTACATATTTGGACAATCCACAACATTATTGAACTTGTTATCCCGCCTGCAAAAATGTGTGCAGGTCAATACTGTATTGTAATCATTCCTGTCTTGTATCTTTTCGTTTGTCTCTGAAACTAAACTAACTTGGAAACAAATGGATTGATTTTCGTAAAACATGGTGGAATGATCGGTAAGCTACATGGAATAAAAGATTAACCTTTGATTTGAAAAGGCCATGGCCAAAATGGCAGAGTCATATCTCACAAAGGGAGATGAACAAATAAATAAATCAACCAATCCAATCTATCAAGCAATGATCCAATTAAACCACCGTTTTTGCCACTATAAAGGGAGTGTGAATAAGGTATTTTGTCACATGGCCCACCCTTGTTAGCACTGGCTCCTGTTTGGAGGATCTGGATAGCCCGGCGGATGTCCAGGTTAAAGAGGGCCACGGCTGCCGCTCGCTCCCAGTCCCTCTCCTGCTCCAGGCTACGCAGAAAGGGCTCTACGTCAATTTCTGACCCCCGGCTGATCCAACCACACAGACGCAGGGCCAGGTTGCGCTCCTCGCTGTGGTAACGCGGCACGTCCGTCTGGCGGTCGGAGCCACTCCAGCATCTGCGATTCTCAGTCGTACCTGGTGTGGAACAGGAGGATGGGTGGGGAAAGGACAGTCAGTAGTTCACTCTGTTGATTAACCTATTGCCCTCAAATGTTCTATATGCATTTAGAAATTTTGCAGGTTTTATTATGCTGCACTGTCGATGAGCCCCAACAACATTCTTATCTCTTGTTGTCAAAATGTGGCTTTTCTCTTACACATTATTAGGCCATTGATGCGTCTTACCTGAGCTCGTCTTTACAATATTCTTAATACCGGAGTACACAAGGGTCTGTTTATTCCCCTGTAGCTTCAGCTCCAGGTCCTCTGTGCACTGCTTCATATGTGATACTCACATAGGAAATGTAACAGTCATTGCAGAAGAGCAGCATAATTAAATCTACAAGCACAGTGAAAGATATGTAATAAAGCAAGCTACAACTCAATGGCTCGACGAGATAGGCAGAGAAATATTTTTCCTCATATAATAGATTAGGAAAAACAATTTCTATCAACCAAATTTGCCATATTATGGCGAATTTGGTTGATCGACTCGATACCAGGCACCGCAAGAGTTTGGTCGGCAATTTCTCAGGATAAGTTAGTTAACTAGAGGACACACACAGACAGAAGCACAGAGATTGCATTTATAGTATGATTCTCATACACATTCTTTAAACTGGCCTATATAAACCTAATATAATAGTTGAATTTGTGTAATAAAGATGAGCAGTCCCGCCCCTCTTGTGACGTCGCCTTTGCTCCAGAAATGGATTCCCCATTAATTTTCCCCATAGACTTTTCGAAAATGATTTATATAAAGACGATTACACCACGCACAGAGGCAACTCAGGTTGCGGACAACACACACAATGTTTTGGAACAATCAAATTACTAAAAGAAAAAAAAATCTAAAACTGTTTTTTTTTTCTTGACAATTGGCTATTGTATAGTAATATTGTGTTTGTCATGATTTGCCACGACCAGTTGACTTTGTCCACGGCATAATCGTCTAAGGAAAATGAATGGGGAAAACGTCTGAGGAAAATTAATGGGGAAAACATTTCTGGACCACGGGCGACATCATAAAAGGGTGGGACTGCTCAGCTCTATATACAATGTCTTTTGTGTCAACAGCAGCATTACCTACAAAAGAATCAATCTGTCACCACTCACCAGCATTTGTCTTTAGTAAAGGATATAATACAGGTCATACCACAAAGATTTGAGCTGAGAATCCCCTTCTCCAGCTAGCAGGTGATTTTTCCACACCTGGACGGTATCGTGGCCATACCTGGATTGGGCCCTCTGCCTCATCTTAGTGGCTATGTCTTTCTCAAGCATGCTCTCCGCCGCCCCCTCCGGGCAGTCCTCCAAACAGTCGTACAGGTGCCTGCCACAGGCCCACATGAGCGATGTGGTGGAACTCCAGTCCAGCGAGATGCGCTCAAACACGGTGAAGTCAGTCATGACTCGATTGGCGGCAGACACCACCACCATGCGGTTCTGGGTGGAGGGGTGCCAGGCAAAGCTGCCGATTTGGCTCTCGCAGGGCTGCACACTGCGTTCAATGATAGTCGGCTCCGTCTCATCACCGATAGGCGTGGGCGTGTGCTGCATGTCATACAAGCGGATGATGTTGCTGTCCCGCGTCAGTGTGGCCAGCAGGCCGGTGCGCGTGGGACACCAAGCCACCTGAGAACCCAGAGCAAGAAATTGAGCATAGCTTAGAATCTATTTTTAGTGTTATTTTAGTCAGATTGAACAGAGTCTTGAATTTAAAAACATTACCTTTGTGAGTGGCTTGGGCTGCTCAGTGAGGGTGAGCACGGGCTTCTCAAACTTCCTCAGATCCCAGATGGCCACCTGGCCCTCAAAGAACGAGGCCACACGGTCATGGAAGTGTGGGTCCACAGTTACGCCCTGGATGGCCTTAGTGTTGACAAACGTCTTCTGACTGGTGTTCCTCAGGTCAAAGATGGCCAAGTTACGGTGCATACCAGCCAACAGCAGCTTCTGATCACGAGGTAGCCAGCAGAGGGACAGACAGGCGTCATTCTGTCCGAGCTCGTACAGTGGTTTGGTAACCACCGTGCCTGAGTCCACATCCACAGAGGACAGGCGAATCTTCTCAGCAGCAACACTTGCCTCTGGTGAAAACCTACTACTAATATCCCATATGAGAACAGAGAAGTCCGCTCTGTGTTTGTCTAGCCCAGCGGCCAGCCAATTGCTGTCCACGGGATTCCAGGCTAAAGTGTTGCACTGACGGGCGTGTTTAGGCACAAACTCTTTCCCCATAAGCTCTTTGCATTTAGAGTTGTGGCTCTGGCCCAGGCTGGTGAGCACAACTCTACCGTTGGCTTGACCTACGGCCAGGAGACACTCGGGCTCATGCTTTGGATACCAGGCCACACATTTCATATAAGGCGTGTCAGAGTTAATGGCTAGTAAGGTAGCAGCGGTTTCCTCAGAGAGTGGGAGAGTGCCAACCTTGGTTTCAGCACTACCCACCGCTCCAATGCGGTAGAGTCCAAGCTCAGAGTCACAGATGACATAACGGTCGGGGTGGTGGGGAGACCACAAAATGTCCGGTTTTGAACCACTCATGATTCAAATGTTGATTGGATATCTTCAGTTGAATCTTCTTTCTGTAAGGGTAGATTGGTACGGTTTGTAATCTGAATACAATAACATTTCAGTGGTTTTCAACCAGTGGACCTTGAGAGGGTTCCAGGTGGGCCCCCTGCTAAATGATGGACAAATGGTTACGATGGTTACAAAATGGACCATTATAGAGGGGAAAGACGACGTGTCATAGAACCTTTCACTCTCTGGTCTCATCCCCATCGTTCCTGCTGGTTGGCAAGCTGAATCAGTTTAGAATTTGTAAATGTAGGCTCGTCAATACTCATTTGAAGACTAATAGATTGGATGAATGTGTATATGTGGCTTAATTAAATGATGAGAGCTGGCTGTTATGCATCCACGGTTCTGTGCACCATCAAGTCAATGGTCATCTGAATATGATTGATATCTGCCTACTTTGTTGATTGTTTAATATAAAGTCCAGACAGTAAAGTCCTTTCTTTTAAAGTCCTGTTATGGCACAATTATGAACTGAGCAAATCTTCTGCTCGTCATGTTGCTATAGCAAAGTGATTGATCTGTCTCTCCTACTTGTCTCCCCACTTGGCCCACCATCAAGAACAGGGGCAAGAAGCGAAAAATGTTTAGGCTCTATAGATCTTTAACTCTTGAGAGTAAAATGAAACCAAATGGATCAGAATAGTTAGATTATTGTTAAAAATCTGAATTGCTTCATTAACAAGACGTCTACACAATTAGAGAATATCACCCAAACATTATTTTTTTATCTACTATTGTGTGTTGTGGGTCTATAATGGACCCAGCCAAACGAATAGTGGTGGTAACCAGGTTGCTCTTAAGCCTGAATTACACTGGCAGCCAAATGTAGCCATAAATCAGATTTGAGCCACATCTGGATTGGAATGATGTGTTTAAATGAGCCACGCGACCTATTATTAGACTCATTTGAAACAATCGGATTTCACTCTTGATGTGGCACAGATCAGGTTCAGGATGGATTTGGATGCCAGTGTAAATGAGTCCTTGGTTCCCGGGTTAAATCTGTTGAAAACAACTTCTTTATATATAAGAGAGTCTATCTTGTAGCTATCGTTCAGTGACTAAAGATTTCACAAATCCTTACTTGGAAAGAAATCACAAATTTTACTGAATAAGATATAGGCTATGGACATAGTTAGGCTATAGATTGAAAGTTTATAGGCGCCCCGGTGAGCTAACTTGTGCTAGCGCTAACAAGTGAAAGGACAAGCTAAAAAAAACTCCACATAAACAGTGGTCAGCTAGCGTTAATTACAGAGTCACCGAAAACACATCGTCGGTCAAATTGAATGTCTCATGAATACTGTCGCAATTTGAGAGTAAGAAGTAATAGTAATAAATGCGAGATATCCTACTTACAACTTGCGATACACATGTCGAAAGTAGTGATAACAACAACCGCTGAGCTCCTGTGGTTGTTGTGTGTTACACCAAAACATGACCGTGGGGTGAATACTGACAAGTATTCGATGGTTCCTGTTACGCACAAATAAACCGGTCGTTTCACTGACGCGCAGTTCCCCACTAAGAGGCGCTGCAGCCAAGAAGATGTACTGCATGAGTTCAACTTCTCACATGAAATAAAAATAATACAGTACAATTTAGCGTATGCAACAAAATGTATAGGATACACACTCATACACTAATTCGATACGTAAATAAATAAATAAAAACTATGCGAAATCTGTTCGCATATCAAAAGACTAAAAGACTGTAGGCTTAGATCATACAGTTGTAGATTAAAGAAACACGCCTGTTAAAATTGTGTAATTAAAAGAGTATCAGATCTATTATAACTGGATGTGAGAGACATTGTAAGCAGAAAAGGACCGACGAGCTCTCACATGGTTTTCACATTAGTGGGCGAGTGGAAAAGGAAAACAATCCCGTTTGGGAATTTCATACACAGAATCCAAACAATCTCCATGCGCAACAGAACAGCTCTATTCAGCAACAGGAGTTTGGCTGCATAACCTCTGCAATAACCATGCACGCATTGCACACTAATCAGAATGCCATATTCGAGGAAAGTCGCAAAGCTGTAAACTAAGTCTATACTTCTAATAGTTGGTTGCACGATCACGACAGTAACATCTAACGGTCAATGGAGTCAGCCACCTAATAGACAATGCAAATACAAGAGCGCACCCCAGCACAGCTACTCATTTCAGTTGATGGGCTCTGGGCTGTTGACTGTCGACCAGGACCTGACTCAGCAACGAAATGACGCCCAGAGATTCTCAACTTATTCCACCCAAAGTATTGACTGGATCTAAATGAGATTTCAGGTAAAATATCATATTTTTATTGCGTTTTGCCATTTTTACATCTTCATATCTCTATCTTTTGTTTTTTTCCTATGGTGTGTTATAAATTGTAGATTAAAAATAGACCTACTCATGTACTTGATAGGCTAATTGCAAACAGGCCTAGTATTTGTAAAAGTTTTTCAAAACGTCCTATTGCTTTTGCAGAGATATTGATGATTGACAGTTGTTCTATAAAACGTTTGGGCATTGCAATTTATACAGTAGTACAGTATGGATATTTTTTGGAAAGTGGAAACATTGATAAGTCTTAAAGAACAAAATACTGCCGGATGGTTTATTGTGTGATGCTATTTGGGCGGAGGAATTTGGATATCTACAGTATAATGATATTGCGTTATTTTACACATAATTGTCACTTTCTTTCTCTGCTAAGGTGAACATATTGAAAAAGGGAAACATGGGGAAAGGCGTGGCACTGTGCCTTTTATTATTGGCCCTACATGGAGTCAGAGGCCAGAGAAGAAGAAAGTTGGGACAACGAAACAGCTACAGCCAAGATGAAGCAAATGGTAATTCTTATTCCTCAAATGTCCTCAAATTCCTCAAATGTCAGGTGTCCAGGTGGTGGTGAGGGTTGTCATGGAAACTAAGACCACAGAACATATCCACTTGGGTCCGAACTCCAAAGCATCCCTTCGGAGTTCGGACTAAAGCAAACTTTTATAGTAAATACTTTGGCAAGTACAGTTGAAGGTCCTTAATTACAAGACCAACTTGGTCTAGACAATTTCATACACACGAGAGGATCTATCATACAATGCAAGGCATACCATTGACAAGAAAGAAAGAAAGAAAGAAAGAAAGAAAGAAAGAAAGAAAGAAAGAAAGAAAGAAAGAAAGAAAGAAAGAAAGAAAGAAGAAAAGGCATGTTTCAAAATGATTGTAAATGTAGTAGTGAACACCAAAGTTTGATTTCTATCAGAACAACTGCAAACATTAATATGACACTATTTATTACTATGGTATTTTACTATTGTTATTATTTTTAATTGACACAAATATTGGTTTTGGTAATTATTCCTTTTCCACACAGGTCACACATGTTCACTGCAGGTGTCTTTCATCCTGGACAGCTCAGAAAGCGCAAAAACATTCCTTTTTGAGAAGCAGAAGGCATTTGTTCTGCATTTCAGCACACGCCTCTCAATGCTCCAGATCGCAGGCTGGAAACTGAGGGTACGCCTGGCTGCTCTCCAGTACAGCAGCTCTGTGTCCATAGAACACAAATTCTCAGCCTGGAAGGACCTGGACTACTTCCACAGCAAGGTCAACTCCATGGCCTACATCGGCCATGGCACCTACTCGACCTATGCCATCACCAATGCCACTCATTTGTTGGTTCAAGAGACCCCAGAAGACAGCGTCAGGATAGCAGTCCTGATGACTGATGGAGTCGACCATCCCCGCAACCCTGATGTCATTGCAGCAGCAGCTGAGGCCAAAGATCACAATATCAAGCTTTTCGTTGTAGGATTATCAGACATTTCCAAACAGAGTCAAAATAGTGCCAAGCTCCGGGCGATTGCCAGTACACCTGGTCAGCAGTTTGTTCAAAGTCTAACTGACCCTCAGTTGGAGGAGAGGCTGCTCAGTGAGATTGTGAGTATGGATATTGTGCACATGTTTCTCACACTACTTCTGTAATGCCTGCTTCTAATATAGTGACCTTGGAATATAAGTTATTTCTACTTTTACTTGTTGTCACAATTTGCTTTGCATAAGGCTGCTGGGAGCTAGTGTCATCTCAACTCATCCGGTGACATCATCAATCAATTGTACAGTGGGAAGTGGATTAGTGTATCATCACTGCTCAAATATTGGTTGCTTCCCGTCGTTCCTTATTTTGTATACATTTAGCATTCAGTCATCCTCGTCTAGACCTGGAGTTTCCAAAGTGGGCGTTTTGCTTATTGGGGAGGCGGGGTCCAGTTTAATTGACCTGTAACTCATTTGAAATAGCTATTCTAACTTCTTTCAATATCAACACTATCTCTAGTCTCTAACAATCTACCTGTATTTCTCACCTACAATTATCTTATGCAATTTATTTTGAACCAAAACATCTTTTAATATCTGGTTAGAAGAACAGAACCATTGGAAATGGGGTTTAGGTTTCCAAGGCCCGATAAAAGTGAATTTGGGCTGTGATGTGATGTGATGTGATGTGATGTGATGTGATGTGATGTGATGTGATGTGATGTGATGTGATGTGATGTGATGTGATGTGATGTGATGTGATGCAAAGTGATGTGATGCAAAGTGATGTGATGCGATGTGATGCCGTGTGATGTGATGGCGTGTGGTGTGGTGTGATGTGATGTGATGTGATGCGATGCGATGCAATGGCCTGTGATGGCGTGATGCGATGTGATGCGATGCGATGCGATGTGATGCGATGTGATATGATGTGATGTGATGGCTGTGTGATGGCATGTGATGTGATGCGATGTGATGGCGTGATGTGATGTGATGTGCTACTGGAGTTTCATGACAATCAGTGCAAACCAATGTTTATTGGCTTGAGAAAACATATGTTTACGTTTTCAGTTGACTATCCTAACCACATATGAAAGCATGATTTGGTTGAAAATAAAAAAGATTCATAGTGGTGACATTAAAAGATCTTAAATTATTTTCAAATCAATTCAATCACAAATCAAATAAACTACTTGAACCAGCCTCATATACAGTTGGGCTATACGCTATAGAATTGTATAAACATAGCTAACTAACATTGTGTTGTGATACCGGTTTTTGGAACAAATATGGCACCAATTGTTTGCAGTCACTTTGTGACAAACAGCAGCGTTTTTCATCAAAACTCTTTAAATAGTATACAAAAAGAGTTTAAAAAGTGTCAAAAGTAGATAGGGGCTCCATTTCCGTTACCATCTAAACCCCTTAGCCTAAACCCTTTATCATTTTTTTACTATTTTGAAAAACATTTTGGAATAGTTCAACATGCCAATCTGGCACATTGTGACCTGGCCATTTAAACTATTGAAAAATGTTCTTTTTTAATAGTTTAAAAAGGCAAAGAAGTTAGGGGATTCTATTTCACTGGCTAACTTTTTATCACAACAATTTACAAATCTTTCTGATGTGTTTGCACACTGTTGTAATTTGGATTCCTCCCAATAGGTTTTTTTTTCACTCACTTTGGGTGTGTGTAATCAGTGGGGAAGTAGTGGGCAGGTGGTTAGAAAGTGTAGCGCTGCTGAACCACATGTTGTGTGTCTCCATAGTCTGTCTCCCCTTGGAAACGGGGTCTGTCTGTTTCAGTACAACCCCGTCCTCATAAAGAGTTCAAATCTCAATGACAGAATTGTGTGCCACATGGGGATTTCCCTTCCCATTACGCATTTTCCATAATGTTGAACATCTATAATAGGTCAGGACCTGTCTCGAAGCACACAATTGCATGGCTTGTTCTTCTTTCCAAGAATGTGTGATATTTTCATAGTTTTCATATGGTTCATGAAAAAGGCTGCATGTATCACATTGAAGCAAAGGTAACACAATATCTAGCTGGAAGTACAATTTCAAAAAATGCCAGGACAAGGCTTCACACGTCCCAATCCTTTCTCCCTTCTGGCTCCAAAATTATGGAATGCTCTTCCCATACAGTCAAATTGCAGTCACTCACAATAATCCGCAGTAACCTGAAAACCCAGACTCCATCTTGTCATAGCACTTGCCCTAGACTCGACAAACCTATGTATGATTCTTCATAACTTTCTTACGTATGATTCTTCATGTTTTTATGAATTTGATGTATTACCATGTGTTGTTCTTGCCTGCTGTAAATCGATCTGGATTAAGAGCATCTTATTCCTTAATTGTAAATTTAATCAAAGCCATTGTTCTGACATTCTTTTGAAGTTTTCTGTCTGCTGATTGTACTAATAACATAGAATAGAATAATGCTGTTCTAAATACACTGTAGCTAACATTGTATAATTACTGTTTTGCATCCAGGGTGCTGTTACAGCTGAAGAGGTAAGCACTTGCGTTGAAAATGTGAAATAAATCAACATTCACTTTTAATTCTTCTTTGAGGATAATCACAATGCATTGTTTTACTCTTCTCAGTGTCCACAGGCTCAGGTGTGTTTGTGTGAAAAAGGACCAAGAGGACCTCCAGGAAGTCCAGTAAGTATTCATTGCAACATAAATGTTCAGAGGAGACATTATAATATTCCAAAACTAATTGCAAATATGGATAGTTAAAGATGATAATATTCCAAGTTTTTACATGATACCATTGTATCCTCCAGGGTAAAAAAGGAGAGGCAGGTTATAGAGGACAACCCGGTATAAAAGGATCAAAGGTACTGTATCTCTCAAAAAAGTTTCTGTTGTACACAATAGACACTTGACATTACAAGCCAAGAACAACCAAGAACATAATTCTGACTTACAGTATGGTTATTTTGAAATGTGGCCAATTGCCTATTTAAAGTATGCATGTTGAACAAAAGAAACCAAGTGTTTCACCCTGTGGCCTTCTTCAAGAGTATATCAAGTATGATTGTCTGTCTGTTCATTAATGATACAACAGGTGTTTGTGAAGGGCAGAGACAGAAACCCATTTGCCGCTTGCTCCAGCCCTGAATCAGCCCTGAAAAATGTCTTAAATGTAGATTCTCATAATAATTAATCAATTTGGTTGTGACATTTACAGGGAGATTCTGCATTGAATGGCCGTCCTGGAAGTGAAGGTCCACAGGTAAAATTATTTTACACTTAATGCATAAGGGTGATTTTCCAAAACTGGTGAATGAAATACAGTATCAACTGTTCAAAATGTTGCATCTTTTACAGGGCCGTCCAGGCTTCAAGGGTAACAAGGTTGGTTTACTTATTCCTAGAAACTAACTTATGTACTATACTGACTTTCCTTCATATGAGTTGATAAAGCTCAAGATTGTCTGGCGATCTTTCAGGGAGAAAGAGGTGACTGTGGCACTCCTGGAGAAAAGGGAGATGATGTAAGTTCAATGCTATTGACATGATCTCACTTTAAGGTAGTCTTCAATGTTGTCCTATTAATAGAATACCTTGTCATTTTCAGGGACCTGAAGGACCTGCTGGTCTACGGGGACAAAAAGGAGAACAGGTAGAACAGATGTATATTAGCATATGTTAATGCATTCATTTCAAAGATAGCTTTTACAAATTTTGAGCAGTTACAATTTAGTACTTGTACTCCGCATAGGAAACGGCAAACCTATATTGGCTTGATGATACAGACAGGACAGTCACCCTCAAATATGGAAAATGGAAGCAGAATTTGTCATTTTCTCACCTCTGCACTTATGGAATGTGAATATTGGTTTATGGCTAATCCTAAAATAATGTGGCTATCAAAAGCAGTAAATCCAGGCTTGCAGGATATTATTCTTCGACAGGAGCAGACTTTGTGTGGTGGGATTAGCACAGAGACATAGCAGTCTAGAGAGCCACTCTTCCTTCTCTTTGGCACTAGCTGGCACAGTGTCAATATGGCATTGTTATTTTGCGAACAGTCAGGGACTAGAGAATCCAAAGGACATCAAAGCCATGAATTTTGGAGTTTGTGTTTCTCATTTGGAACTGGTGATGTTTGTTGTAAGCTGAGTGGAAAACAAGTTTTTGTTGACCTTTTTTTCCTTTTTGGCGAATATAACTTGTGGCTAAGATAGAAGATAAGCAAAGAAAAGCTGTCACAGCCATCATCATGATTCAAAAAATAGAAAATACTATATGAATACTGTATTTTTTGTAAGTGTTGTTCTTGTTGTTCCTGTTCACACAAAAAATCCTGAATGTGAATTTAACTCTGAAAGTGTACAATCCTACCCCTATTGTAGCTATTTTGTATTTTCCAAAGCTTCTAAACTTTTACATCTTTGTATTGCAAAGGGTACCAAAGGGATTCCAGGAGACATGGGTGCTGAGGGCCCACCGGGACCTAAAGTAAGTAAGAAGCCACATGCAATTGGCTTCCCATGATGTACCATGTACAGTGTCCTACACGGGGAAAATAAAAATAGAACACAGTATATCTATTGTAGATTTGTCAGAAAGGCAACATAAATGACCTTTGTTTCAAATGTGTGCCAAACGCCTTCAAAATGCTGCTCCTCCATTACTGATATCCAACAAGGAAGTCCTTTTACAGAAGAAATGAGTGATTTATATGCTTGGTGAAACAGTGCAGACACCAATGAGTTACAACCATAAGACGATTTTATAAGAGGAACAAATTCCGCTTTATTTTTCAGATGCCTTAAGGCTAACAGATCACATTTTGTCTAACTTGGCGTTATTGAGCTCCAGGAGGTCTTTCGTTTGATTCCCATGGATGTCATTTCTAAACAATAGCGCTAAACTCATCACTTCCACATTCACATGGTTTCCCCTGAGGTCGTACAGTCTGTACAGACATTAAAAAAGCATTCATATCTTTGAATGAAAAATGAGTCCAATTTTCCAAGCAGACCCCAGCTCACAAATACAAGTATTAATGCCTGGTCTCATGTTTGACATTTGTGTTGCCTTGACAACACACAGATCATGGGAAAATGGTCGCTGTCGAAAACAGTCTCTCAACTGGCCATACTTAGAAGCTTAATAGTGTGTCACTCAGGTCTCAGACAAGCACTGTATGCTTTTGGGAAATTATTTGTGATCACATCATTAAACCAGAATGTTTCAAAACTACTGTAGGGAGACAGAGGTACAACTGGTGCTTCTGGACCACCTGGCGATGTTGGTATTGGATTCCCAGGAGCCAAGGTGAACCTGTATTATCATCCTCACACAATATCAGTAGTAGAATAGTGAATTGCAGTTTTTTGTTGTTGTTATTGAAACTGAAGACATTTGTAATATGCAGGTGTACTGTGCTGTGTTAACAGGGAGAAAAGGGCATTCAGGGAAGACCTGGTCCCCAAGGCCCTGCAGGGATAGGGGAACCAGGACTGCCAGTGAGTATTGGGTTGTATTATTCTGTTGGTACAGAACCTTTTTATGTCAAGGCCCATGATTTTTCCGCAATGTGAGCCACATACCATAATTTGATGAGATTTAGCCTATTTGGATAAGATTTGGTCCACAATTCCCTCCTGTATTGATGTAGGTACCATAGGAGACAACAGGCAGATGCTGATCAAAATAACAATTATTTTACTTTGTCTGGACTTGAAAATGAAGTAGTTGTTACAGTTATGTAAATCTTGGGAGTATAAAATAAAACAGACGGCCCATTTGCTTGTTTTCACAGGGTCTACCAGGGCTGGCTGGAGCACAGGGGGATTCAGGGCCACCAGGCGAGGGTCTTCCAGGACCAAAGGTCAGAAAAAGCTGCTTTCCCATATGGGAAATTTTATATAAATGTCATACAGTATATGCAAACTCTCTCAAACGTGGCCAAGCCGCTTTACAAAAAAAAAATACTATGGATCTTCTATTTGCTTTGTTTGGCATATATAATTCTTACAAATTACAAAATTATAGGTACCACTTTCAAGAGTTTACATTTATATACAATTTCCCATATGGGTTATAGAAATGCTGAAAAGGTTTTCTACATTTCTTCAGTTCTACAGCCACTACATTGACTGTAGACTCACATGATGTTTATTATGTGATTAAAAATGGTGAATAGTGTATTAACCAAATTGTTTTACATGATTGTGCTTTACATTCAGTCCTTTTTTGCTGAACATGGCCATTGTCCAACATCTAAAGTACTGTAGTCGAAATGCTACTGTATATTAATATTTCCACTGGTGTGAGATTCTATGAAATACAGACTACACAGCTGGTTTTCCATGGGACAGATCACAGATCTGTTGTGTACATATTAAGTAATACTCAACTTGACTCGTTTCCATCTCTCCAAAATATTCCCAAATAACAGACATGCTGTTCTCTCTAGCCAGATTCAAGATCTTCTCTGTTGTCCACATGTTGCTCCACACTCATCTCACTCCTTTCAGCAGAAAAGCAGAAACTTTTAGATAGATCAAAATCAGTTTCCGATTCATCCAGTTGATGACTAAACAGGTGATGCATCTTTCCTTCCCCCCTGCGCTTCTTTTTGATAGCATTAGCCATATCTAGCTTTGAGGATTTGAATACTCACAAATACTGAAGAAAAAAGTGAGGTCGCAAATTGTGATTGGCCAGAAGTGAGATTGTTTATGATAAGTGGCATGCAAATTAAAAAAAAAAAAAAGTTTACAGTTTTAATGTAATTCTGATTTATGTTTGCAGTGATAACATAATGGAACTTCATGGGAGGTTTGATTGATTGAAAATCATTTTTTGGGAAAAACTCCCAATTTCTCTGGTGGTGATATGCGCTTGCTGCTCCAAATGGCCTGTGGCCAACACCTAAAGTACTATAATCCAAGAGCTATATTTCCAGTCCACTAGTGTGCGATTCTGTGAAATATACAGTTTTCTTCACAGCTGGTTTTCCATTAGATAGATCATAGATCTGTACCGTACTCCAAGTATACGCAGCTTGACTCATTTCCATCTCTCTCCAAATATTCCCAAATAAAAGACATAGGCCTAGGTTTTCGTCACAGCTAAACCCATTATCCCTTAACTTCTTTGCATTTTTAATCTATTTATAAAAACACTTTTCAATAGTTCAAATGCCAGTCTGAGTCTACATGCTCACAATGTGTCAATATATTGCACATTGAACTATTCCCAAAAGTTTTGAAAAACTGTAAAAAAGAGATAAGGGGTTTGGGATAAGGGGTTTAGCATGTAACGAAAATTTTCTTTTTTTGCCAGATTCAAGATCTTTGTGTTCCTTGTTCTCCCTTCAGCCATCACAATGCATTTTTACCATAAAGAAACTCCAGTAGGTCAAATTCAGTTTCAGATTCACCCAGCTAATGGCTAAACAGCTGATGGATACTTCCCTTCCCCCTGGTGCTTCAGCATTTTGGAGGGCCCCTACTATGTTCAGCTTTGAGGGTTTGTGTAAACACAAACATTGATGAAGACTAAAGTGAGGTATATGATGATAAGAGCGCCCCTCACTTCACAGGTAAACTTGAACACAAAGGCATAGCATTTGCATGCGTATGGAAGGTCGCCTTGTAATGGATAGGGCCGTGGATGTGTCAAATGCTGCCTTCATGTTCTAACATACGCTTGGCAATGTAGGCTAGATTGAGATTTGGGTAGTAGCCTTATAGAGAATACGCCACTGGTAAAGGGAAGTTTTGGGCTAAGAGTAGTAGCCAACTACATTAAAGAAAGGCCATGGCTTCAATGAAATTGTGTTTCCAGTGTAGTGACACTACATGGGATTGCCAAATTCAAAAGGGATCGTCCTCCAAGGAGTATGAAGGTGCACAGCAAATCCCACCCCGACATATAGGCAGTATTTTCTTTTGACATTTTGTCGAAACTTTGTTGGATGGATGAAGGGAAGGATTAATAACTAACCAGTGTAGCTATACTTATAGTCATGCTAGCGGTTCCAGGAAGAACATATAGGAACACTTCATGTGAATCAGAATTCAGTTAATTGTAAATACTATTCTTTGATTATTTCTATTTTATTTTTAGGGTGACAGAGGATATGATGGTCCCAGGGGAAGCCGTGGTCTTCCTGGTATTGGAGTCAAAGGTGACAAGGTAAACCAATTGGAGATTGATATTTATTCTAGAGCTTTGGCCAACCTAGTCCATAATACTAAACAGTATTATGGACATAATTATATAGCGACCAACTGATGCATCGATTGAATGATTCTGTTGACGCCATTGATGACATTGTGAAATAGAAAGTTTAAATGAATGTATTATTCTTATTCTGAGGGAGCTCATGGGCCTCCTGGGATTCCAGGTCCAGTTGGTGAACCTGGAGCAGGAATTCAAGGTGAAAAGGTAAAATCACTATTAAGCTTTTAAAGGCCAGACATTTCAGGATCTTCTTTATCATGTTGATGTTGAGTTACAGAGCTGACATTTTGAATATTCTTGTTGTCAGGGTGATCAAGGACCAGCTGGACCAGCAGGACTCAGAGGACAACCTGGTATAGGACTAATGGGACCTAAGGTAAGACACATTACTGTATTAGATAAAGCACATTTCTGCATCCAGACACATACTGTATACACAAATATATTGTCCTTCACTTGGCAAGCTGGCTCCACTCACATCACAGAGGATATCACAAATCACAAAAAAGCATTCAATACAAATAAACAGAATAATAATGTGTCATATTGGTTATTCTCAGGGTAGCCAGGGGGTCCCAGGTGAGTCTGGACAGCCAGGGGAGAGAGGTATAGGAGAGCCAGGACCCAAAGTAAGTATGGTTCACTCCTATTTTCCTCAGCAAGGATTATCATCATTGTCGTCATTATTATTAAAATCATCATTATATCATTATACTGTATATATAAAATTATCATTATATCATTATATCTCTCTTCCTAGGGAGACCCAGGGGCAGAGGGGCTCCCTGGAATTCCAGGTCTCCCAGGAGAAGATGGAATTGCAGGACAGAAGGTGAGTGCTGTACAGTATATGATTACATACGTATACCTATTACACCATACTGCCTTTTAACTTTTAAAGTATGTTGCTACAATTATTGTTTTCAAATGATACTAGGGTGACATCGGGCTGCCAGGGCTCAGGGGACCTGATGGCGCAGCTGGAAAAGGTGTCCCTGGGGAGAAGGTATTTGTGAATCGGATTATAACATGCATCTTTCAAAATTTGCCATCACAGTTCTTCAACTGAAGGTTTTTGTCTGTGTTTATTAGGGAGACAGAGGAGAGAGAGGGTCCAGGGGCCTGCCAGGAGCTGTTGGACCTGTGGGGCCACTGGGGTCTAAGGTATGAACAGTTCTGTAGATAATGTTACTTACACCCTCAAGATTAACTACTTAAGCCCAAAGGTTTTGAGCAGTTAATCTCAAAGCCTCAAAGGACCACAATGGAAATACACCTTTGAGCGTCTCTGTTTTAACCTTTTGACAGATATGAACAATATGCATGGTCATGCATTTTCGTAATAGAAAGCATAAAATCATTCATCATTAAATAGTGAAAGTAGCAATCTAGAATCACCAGAATGCGTATTCTGTGTATAGATTCATGTAGTTAAAACTAATTCAGCAATGGGATTGGGACTTGTCTTCTGATTGTCTTTGTTTAGGGTGAACCAGGTAATATTGGGCCACCAGGTCCAATTGGACAACCAGGACGGGGCCTACCTGGTACAAACGTAAGCCCATGTATCAAGCATTTGCTTGTAATTCTGAAATATCGCAAAGCAACAGCAAGATAATGTTACTTTATTGATGTAGTTCTGATTATTGACAGGGGGACCCAGGCCAAGAGGGACCTCCTGGACCGGTCGGTGAACCAGGGATTGGTATACCTGGACCTAAGGTCAGTTAAGCTTCAGCTTTGATTGTTCTTCTGGTTGTGAAGGTGCTGACATTTTGGTATGTTGGGCTTTAGGGTGACAGAGGGCTGCCAGGTCTTGTTGGACTACCTGGGCCAAAAGGGGAAGGACACCCTGGCCCTCCAGTGAGTATCCAGCATTTTCACTACCACTGCCTTCTAGTGTTACTTTAAAGTCGATATAATTCATCATCTGTTTGTGTGTTGTCGTTTTTGTTTTAGGGAATTGCAGGACCCCCTGGATTGTTGGGAGAGGTTGGTCCAGAAGGCGTAGGTTTACCTGGACCCAAGGTACAGTAAGGTCTATGCAGTAGAATGATATGTTATGTATGATATACCTCATGGTCCTTGAGTTCCAGGTGGTACAGGACTAAATGTTATCTTGGAACCAAAAGGACCCATAAGGGTCTGTAACTTTGAGGGTGTACAACTGGGCCCCCAATATAAATTGGGGATCACAGACATACCGGGCAAAAAGCAAAAGCATTTTTGTTTTCTTTATATAAAGAGTGTGTGCGGGACTACAGTACATAAAGAAAAATAACAGGACTTTAGTGGGCCCCCTCAAAAATTTCAAGGGCCCCCTTAGTCATTCCATTCTGCAGCCGGGACTGGTCCCAGAGACGGAAATGTCATTAAATACGGATTTGTAGACTAATACATGTCAAACTGTGGGGGTCATAACTTTTCAAATGGGGGGTTGCGGGCTAAGTAATCTCAATTTGGGGATCCTTGGCCTGTTATAACTAGTGCGGTTACCGGTCACTGAATTATACTATTTGTTGTCCGCTGGCCTTGAGTGATGTTTCATTGTGTCCTTGTTCCTGTCATCAATGCACATGGCAATCTTTCTTTGTTTTTGTTATGGCTCTTGGTATAGGGAGACAGGGGTTTACCTGGAGTGCCAGGACTTCCTGGCTCACCAGGAATTGGACAGATTGGCCCCAAGGTAATCTTTCAAATGTAAACCTTTGATAATTCCATTGAAATGTTTTTTTTTCTTCCATTATGAAAAACTGAATATTCTACCAAACCTAAAGCTATACTCATCACAAATACTAGGCATGGTTACATGTTTTCTTTGGTGTTTTATTTTTCCAAAGGGTTCAACAGGTCCTATAGGTCCAACTGGACCACAGGGATTACCAGGAGAGGGAATTCAAGGACAGAAGGTATTACTGAGTTGCTATATGGGTATGTTACAAAGTTTGCGCCATGGTGCTTGACATATTTTCTTATTCACCTCCATGTGCATACATGCTGCTCTGTTTTCAATGCTTCAGGGTGATCCAGGATTCCCGGGGATCCCTGGCCCCAGAGGCCCTCCAGGACAAGGTCTACAGGGGGACACGGTAATGGTTTTAACTCTTTTTGCATTGTAGACAATACTGTGCACTCCTTGCAACACCTCAGTTTGTCACTGTCAGCTCTCTACATATCATGTTGGAGCTATACTGTTCTTACAGGGAGAACGGGGACTGAGAGGTGAAAAGGGAAAAAAGGGGGACAAAGGCAATGATGGAGATCAAGGGCCTGCTGGACCTTTGGTACTGTAACCTTATCTTATAAGTGATGTCATCACCATTACAAGTGTCTGTGAACCTTAATTATAAAACCTATGACTATATTTAATCACAGGGTAAAAATGGAGAGAAAGGAGAGCCTGGGCTTACAGTAAGTAAAGTGTTTCATTAATCCACATAGTCAAGGAAGTCGGGCGCCTGCTGGCCTAGTGTTCCAGGCACACTAGACCAGAGTGTTCCAACTTCCATCCCTGTTCATGATGACCTTTGCTGCCTGTCTAAAAGCAGAAAAGCAAAGAAAATCAGAAAGTCACTGAACAACATAGCCTTTTTAATAACTTTTGCTTACTCTTTTACAGAGAGAAGAAATCATCAAAATAGTGAGATCAATATGTAGTAAGTGATTGATCAATCAGATACATTTCAAGATTTTCTGGAATCACAGATGCTCAGCTATTGTTTATTGGTTAAATATAAATTACACTGACCAAGCAGTGGTCACACTATTACCATTTTCTCTCATGTCACACTTGTGGGGTGTAGTTTGATGTGTGAGCAAAATGGCCAAACTGTGAATATGATGAAGGGATTGTGTTATAAATCATAAAGTCCAAACAAGTATATGTAATATGTAATGTACAGTATAACACCAATGAGAAATTAAAGTCATAAATGCAGGTACCATAAACCTTGGCTTCAGTAAAGCATCTGACGTATGTTCATTTATTTTTCACTTTTCACAGACTGTGGAGTCAAGTGCCGCCAGAACCCCTTGGAGCTGGTCTTTGTGATTGACAGCTCTGAGAGCGTGGGCCCTGACAACTACAACCTGGTCAAAGACTTTGTCAATGCCCTCATCGACCGCGCCTCGGTCAGCCGGGACACCACACGGGTGGGCGTGGTCCTTTACAGCCATATACACATGGTGGTGGTCAGCCTCAGGCACGAGTTCACCCGCGACCAGATCAAGGCCGCGGTGCGCTCCATGACCTACTTGGGCGAGGGCACCTTTACAGGCAGCGCCATAAACCAGGCCAACCTGCTGTTCAAGGCGGCCAGGCCCAACGTGAGGAAGGTGGCCATCGTCATTACAGACGGTCAGGCCGACAAGAGGGACTCTGTGAGCGTGGAGGAGGCTGTTAAGGAGGCTCATGGAAGCAACATTGAGACGTTTGTGATCGGGGTAGTGAACCAGAGCGATCTGATGTACGACGAGTTCAAGACAGAGCTGCAACTCATGGCCTCCGACCCCGATGAGGAACACGTCTACTTGATTGAAGACTTCAGAACACTCTCAAGTGAGCCACCATGTGACCATGTAGATATAGTATAGTGGACTGTACACTTTATGACACATTCCACTCAAGAACTAGTAATTACATTGTGAATCACTGGTTTACAAAGTGGATAACATTTTCTTTTACCTTGTTTCCCAGCACTGGAGAGCAAGCTACTAAGTCATATTTGTGAACGTGGAGACAGAGGCCTGTTCAGCTCTGTTCCCAGCTCCAGGTTAGCTCCAGGAACCCGTGAGTTCGCTGGGAGCATTGGAGAACCTCCATACAGAACTGACACAGACACCCCTACCTTTACAGGGGACGTGAGGAGAGTACACATGTTGGTAAGTGAAATCAGCATATCTATTACATATAGACACATAACAATGGGTCAATTAAGTTTAGGTTGCTCCATGGCCACTCCATGACCAAGAGTGGTCATGGAGTAACCTGGTTACCCAAAAGTGTATTTAATCTGAATTGACCCATTATTGTGGTCATGGAGCAACCTATTTGTAGCCATGGAGCAAGTTAGCAACCTATCTGGTTCACACAAATCTCGCAAGAAAAATATACTAACAGGCAGAATCCATCAGCACTTTAGCCCATTTAGCCAACCTTTAGGTGATTCTGCCGTCCAAATCCTGACCTGTTTTATGAAAAACTATTTATTAAAACACTACAAAAAACATGTTGCTGTTTACTCTACAAGGAAACAACTATTGCGAAAGGGGTCCTGTCTTAAGATAAAAGATAAATCCTACAAAAGGCGTTCTTGTCCTAAATGGTTAGTAATAAAACACAGTACCTGGGAAGAGGTGGCACTAAGAAAGGGGAGGAGTCAGTTTTTTCCCACAAAAAGGGACCTCCTTTCTTAATTATTCTTAATCATTGTTCTTGTCAAGACACAGTTCTTTGTTCTCATTCACAAACACAGTCAACAAACTGTGTACCTCCCAGCTCAGTAACACCCAAGCACTGGTGGACATTATTTTCCTATACAACTTAATAGGCCAATCATAGCCCTGACCTTGACCGAGCATACTGGTGACGTCATAGAAAAATGAATACAACAGAAATGAACAGAAATTGCTCTTACACTATGAAAACACACAGATTATTCATGCATACAGTGCATATTTTTTGTTTGTCCGCATCTACAGCCTGGCCCTCCAGCAGTACGTCCCGCTAGAGAACCAGTCATTACACACGGAACCACGACAGATGACAGGAGCGTGACAGAAACACTGCGAGTTCCGTCATTTGACAGAGAACCATTCAAACCACTCACAGAGGCCGTTCTGCCATCAGAGGTAAAGAATCCCACACTCAGCATGATGGAGGTGCCAGTGGGCACAGGAGCAGAAGGTCCTACTATCAAACCTCCTGTCCCAGGGCCAGACAAGACACAGCCATTACCACCAACTGTTCCACCACAACCCCCAGGCACCACCTTCACACAAGGTAAATTCCAAGCAACTATGAAATCATGTAAGTTGAATATTTCCCCTTTCTCTGGTTTACTTGTTAAATACAGTAGCTACTATACTTAGTGAAACTAATACCTAGCTGACTCTTGTTTACCTGGGGTCACAGATACTGGTATGTATCCCTGACATTTGTAACTCATTATCTTTGGGTGTGTACACTGAGCGCACTGTACGATAATAATCCAATATGTGAGTGCACTTCCAGTGCGCATGATCTCACTTCTAATGTCTTCTGTCATTTCCAGAGGAGCGCTGCAGCCAACCTCTGGAACCAGGACCCTGTCGGGATTATGTTGCATTGTGGTATTATGATGCTACAGCAAATGCCTGTGCCCAGTTCTGGTATGGGGGATGTCAAGGAAATGATAACCAGTTTGAGACTGAAAGAAGCTGCAAAAAAGCCTGTGTAATGGCCTAACAAACTCAGACACACTTACGTTCCTGTTTACTTTTTGAGGCTGCATTCTAAGTTGCACAGCTTTTTCAATAAGTGTCAAACTTGCGTTTAGTATTAGGACATACTCATCTGTTTCATATGCAATAATACTCTTATGTAGAGTTTTGAGGCTTGGCTGTTCACCATTATTGAGAACCTTGCTAGACATTTTATTATTAATATTATTATAACTTGCTCTATAAAAGGATCCAGGTCACCAAACATAATGATGAAATCCACAGACTGCTAAAAATGCCTTTATCTGCAAAAATATTTTATGCACTGATACGGTAAACTAAGCAAAACAAGTTACAAAGGAGAGGGAGATGAATATAGAACTAGTGGTGAAAACCTGTAAGTAATGTTACTTTAACACTGTTATCACTGTTGAGCAGTTGTTATAAAGACTTCAAGTCTAAACACTAACCTTTCTATTCTGAAAAGTAACATTTTTTTTGTATGAATGTCATAATGCAAGTTGTATGTTTTTAATACAGTAATGTCATTAAAATGTATAGACCATAACAAAAACAAAGTTAATAAAACATTTGTTATTGGTTCGTTTTGAAGGAGGTAGGTAAGATTTCACTGGCCTCTTGCTCCTGTTTTCAGCTCTATAGTATAAGGCTTATACTATAGAGCTGAAAACAGGAGCAAGAGGCCAGGATGAGGGAACTACTATTGATCTCTTAAGGATTGTTATACTTGTTATACTATACTGAAAAAAGCAGATCTACAGATCATTTCATGGCTCAGTGTCTCACAACAAGCTTGTAGAACTGCCATTTTTGAAAAAATCTAGAAAATGTGGCACAAATGTTTGTATATCTATATTTTCTACAGGGCGAAAAGTTTTAAGTCAAATCCCTGGTCTCTGAATAAACACTGACAGATTTCAAAGTCCTCTGACCATCAACACTCCTTATTGGTTGGTTTACAATGGATTTCTAGTGAGTTTCAGGAACCAGTTTGTAAACCAGGAGAATATGACATACCCTCTCCCACCATTGATCAGACGAGTGACGCACTGTGATACAGAACCCCCGCCTTCAAAGAGAAAACACCTCCCATAGATCTGCCACAATTCCCAAGGATTTGCACTGAAATGGTCCTTTCTTCATCCTGAAGTTTCAAGTTTGACATAATCATTCTTAGAACAATTATAGTTCTAAGAATCCATTTTCCACTCTGCGTCTTCTGTTTTCATTATGTCTGCCTGAGATTATTGAGTTGTGCATATAACAGGCCGTTGTGTGTTCACTTTGAAAATAACTTGAACCAACACAAATCAAGCATTGCTTGACATACTAACATACTAACGTGTTGTCTGTGATATAAACATTATATAATGCTATTGAAACAAAGTGAAATGTACTAAACAACATATATGGAAAATTTGCATTTATTTCACATTTGGTTCACATAGCTTGTTCGCACACATTCAAAATCGAATGTTTCATAGAAGTATTATTTATAAAATATAAGAAAAGAGGACATGGTGATGTATCCAGGATTCTGTAGTGGATTGGGATCCTGGCCACTGTATAAACCAAAGTAGATAAGTGTGTTGGATTCATACCCAGTCATGTCCAGCTAAAGAGAAAAAAAATAAATATTAACATAAACATAGAGGACGTTCATATATGAAACAAGAAATACAATCTGGTATAAACATGTAACCAAATAGCCCCTTCACAGGTCCATTTGTACAGATTTGACAATGTCGATTTGGGTCCATTATTTGTACCCTCTCAGAGTTATGGACCCCTAGTGGTGCATGTTGAGAACCACTGGTGTAGTATGTGTAAATGTGCTACAATAGAAGTAAAGCATTTTAATATGATTACAGTGGGACTGTTGAGGTCAACGATTCACTTCACAATACTCAACTGGTATTCAAGCCTTAAGAAGCTTATGTCACTCAAGAGCTCTCCTATGGCCTTGAATGCACATACTGCTCTTGTAAGTCTTTTAAGAGAAATGAAAGCTTAGATGTGTTTAGTGTGTGCCTGTATGAGAACTGGGAAGAAAGACAAATAATAAAGAAAGATACACATGCAAGTGTACCCAGGTTGTTGTAGTACTTAATATAATCTGATAATCCAGATTTACCATCAAAGTAGCTAAATTCAAAGACTAAAGCTAGGAGAAAACTGTGCGTGCACCCATGCGCACGCACGAGCACGCACGCGGACACACGCACACGCACACACACACACACACACACACACACACACACACACACACTTTGTTTTGGATGTACATAACAGAATGTTCCAAGACATTCTAATGTCATACAGCAAGCCTTGGTCCGATGTAAGGCCTCTGCAAAATTGTTAAGTTGTGGCACTACCATGTCAAGTAAAACAGTTGAATCTTTTTAATGACTACATCTTCTTGCAAACAAGGGACAGACCTGTTCTGTGACGTCAATCCTCCAGGGATCGACTTGTAGACCATCACACCATCCTCCGCGGCCGTACAGCCAGGTACCATGCTCGTTGGGAACCGCTCCCTCCTTCACCCTCACTGTGCAACCCAATGCTGAGCCTACATTACAGAAAGCTCGTAAAAACACACAAACCTTAAAGATGACCTGCAGGATGAATGTACAAAGGGGATGTCTCTCACCTGCAGAGTCAAATATACGTGTGTTGTTGAACACCCCGTTTATCAGGAAGTGATGTGATGTGACACAGAACTCCCCACAGCCATTCTCGTCACTTCCATGGCCTGTGATGACAGCATACAACTCCACCTGAACCACGCATGACACAGAGAAGTTACTGATAATGGCCAAAAGATTGACGGAAAGGATATAATGATTGCATGTTTAAGTCCTACACAAGGTAACAACCAGCAATGTTTTAACCTTCTTACCCGGTCAGCCCCTGACAATGTGCCCACCATGTGATTGACCCCAAACACACAGTCCAAGTAGACCGGATAAAATGAAATAAATCAAACCATTTATCTTTGTCTTCCTTTACCTTTTTGGTTGAAGGTGGGATACGGAATTTAATTGGTTGGTATCTCTTGTTGTAGTTTTTGTCGAAGGTTCCCCCACTGTACAATGACACCACTCGAAACGGGTAAAGCTTTTCCACATGATTATCTGTATGCAAAAATTATTAATTGCATGTGCCCAATTATTAACATTTTTTTATTAACTTGCAACAGTCTAGTAACCTCAAAATAACATTTTTTTTTTCAAAAGTAAAAAAATTCTGGGTCAGAACAATACATAGCTAGAATAATCAAGTGAGAGGCAAATACTACATAATAAACCAGCTATTCACCAGCTCCACCATTACACTATCAGTGCAATGCACCCCCTAGAGGCAGGTTGCAACACACCACAGTTTTCGGAAAGTAATGAAATCAGTCCAGTGTATGGGCATTATTTTCTTATATAGATATATGTACGGAATGTACCTTAAACAGGAGAGACAGTTGTTACGTGGTGATGCTATTATACGGTTTTACACAAGTATGATCTGATTTTAATTCTCCCTCTTTGAGTGAGAGCAAATGTCAGAAATGGATCTGGTTGTGTTCTTAAACTCCATTTTGCTCCCTTCTCACCAGTGGGGATTGTATGTGTGTTTAGTTACATATCCACTTTGTACACGTACAGTATTTTCCCCATCAGAGAAAGCTTTACTTCTGTCACTGATCCCAATTATTGTCAGATTTGTGGTCAGTGACAGGAGTAATATAGTTATTATAGTATGTTGTAAATGTAAGCATAGATCAAATTCTACGTTCATAGTCAGCAACGTTGCTGAAGGACCTGATGTTGCTTATTACTTATACTGTATGTTAAACATAATCAGGATTGTTACAGTGGAAATGTCATCTACATAAAATTTGTTTAAAGAAAAAAAAGAGGTAAAATCTAATCCTATATTGTGCTGAGCAGAGTAGTGGTCACAAAATTATTATTATTGTTATTGAATGTTATTATAGGATTATAAAGATCCATCACCAGTTTTAGTGCTACTAAAGCGCAGGTTGAGGGAGGCCATCCATGGCATGGCCCAGGCCACCGTCCTCATGGTGAAGGTGCATTTGTTGTTGTTGAACAGAGGTAGGAGAGGCGACACGTCCGTCAACCAACGTCCTATACCTCTGCAGAAACATCAGAACCAACAACAACCAATCAGTACCAACTAATATCTCAAGTCTACCAGAAGAATCTTATGGCACCACTGCCTTTAACATTTAATGTGGTGCCTCTAGTGGCAATGGCTAGGGTGCCAAATAGTTAGGTCACGGGAGTGACCTAGCTTAGATATTGTGACATCATCAACATAATCATCATATTCTGATGATATTAACGTTTTACTTGTAGACTGGCTAAAATCATGTAATCCCAGCTGATATCCATGTCTCATATCGATAAATACGATTCAGCAGGAAGCTACAGGTGTGCAAACGTCATTTTAGGAGGGTGCCACGGGGGAGTGCTAAGTGGTAACGACAATCTGTTTGAGATTTTCAATTGCGGCCTGATCCTCAAACATTTGAGAACTACTGAATGCAGAAATACCTGCGGAAGGCAGTGATCCAGCGGCCCAGCTCTACGTTGCAGTAGGCACTGAAGTGGTCGCAGCACACAAACAGCTGTACCACATGGTCCCAATGAGGACAACTGGAGTCTCTTCCACTTGGACAGGAGAGGGATGCATCCAGTTCCAGTGTGTCAAAGTCCAACATGTCTACAATGAGTCACAAACAATCACAAATATTGTATAAACGTGTGAACACATTTATATCGATTTTTATTTTTCATAACTTCATGCCCTATTTTATAGTTTCATACTACAATATGTAAAAGTAGCAAAAAACTCCAATCCACAAGCTTGTGTTTGAGCATTTGAAGACTTGCACTCACAGGTAAGACACACAGAGGCTATGAAATGTACAGAAAACTGAAGCATACAAAATATACCAAAGGGTAAGTCCACTGTAGCAACTGCTCCTTTCTCCCCCTGCATAAGAGTCTTGTCAAACACTGAGACCACATGAGCAGGGGTTCCAAGTTTGATCCGGAGACCCTCGTAGAAGTCAAACCTAAAAAAACAACATGTGCAATCATTTTCCATATTGTTGAATATACAGAGCTATTTACTACTTGACAAGTAGCACAGTATCCAAGTGAGGACACAGCCATCATCCTGCTACCTGTGTCAAGATTTCTTAAAAGTACTGCCACTGTCAGAACAAGTGAAACATTCATTACTGATTTTCATCTTAGATCTCTCCTTACCATTGGGCCTGCCAGCTGATGAACTTGAATGTGGGGTAGAGGAACCAACCCATCTCAGCTAGCTGCCCTTGCTGGTCTATAGCAAAAAAGTAGTTTGGGGATGGTGTGTTCTGGAAAGACACCTTTACCAGCTGATGGAACCTAAAAACAAAATCACATTGGCCACAATCTTCATGCAAAGACCCTGTGTTATCAAAGTGACTTAACAATGTGACATAGGCGCTTCCTTGTGAGTTCAGACGTGTGACTTGTCCTTGGGAGTTGATACTTCAAGGGACAGGAGGATGCGAGTATAGTGATTCTGAGGATTTAGCTTGCTTAGGGTTTTACTGGTCTCCTGTTTTTGCGCTGACGTCAAATGTCGGTTCTGACTCCTGCATTCTAAACAATTTCCAGAGAGATGTTAGCTTAAAGGAGAATTCTGTCCCAAAAGTTTTTTATCTTTATTTGCAGTTATTTTTTTTGAAAAAGTGGTCCAGGTGTTATTTTGTGAAAATACTCCTTTATGGCTGTTTCCCCTATGCCAAAATAAGCTTATAATGGGGCCAATGGGTGTTGTGCAAGTTCACCTATATACATTGCTCCAAAATACAATTTTTGCTATATATTGTGTCTCCACCATGTCAGTAGTGTGTTAACACTCACGCTTTCACTTTTGTTTCAGCAGTGGTTCAGCCATAAACCATGTGCCACGCCCCCAGCTTTTGAGACAGCTGGATCACTGCTAAACCAAAAGTGAAAGTGTGAGTGTTAACTCACTACTGGCATGGTGGAGTCACAATATATAGCAAAAAATTGTATTTTGGAGCGATGTATATATAGGTGAACTTGCACAACACCCATTGGCCCCATTATAAGCTTATTTTGGGGTAGGGGAAACAGCCATAAAGGAGTGTTTTCACAAAATAACACCTGGACCACTTTTTTCAAAAAAATTAACTGCAAATAAAGATTAAAAAAAAAAACTTTTGGGCCGGAATTCTCCTTTAAAGTCAGGTCCGGTGTAGACATGGTAAAGTGGGCAGATCAAGTTAATATCCTGATCTGTACTTGGTTAATGTGAACTTGGAATTGTACTTGATCACAAGGAGGCACCTACGGACAAGTACAGGTATTGAGTACAGGTATTGAAAAACGGCCATAGTTGGTCCAGAGGTGTGGTCTTACCGGAGTGCCTGGGCAACAGACACCTCCAGGTGCATCATGGCAGCAGGTATGCCCAGTGGCACTGAACACTCATTCCCTACACAGTTCATATCCTGAATGGAGTTACCGGGCAGAGCATAAACAAGGACGCCAGAAGCGTTTGATTTGGCCATATTCTGGACCTGCAGGGGTGGGCAAACAATTTTCTCGTGAATTTAATGAAACTTTTTTCCTTTCAGTGTTGGTGTCATCAGTGTTCAGTGCTGTAATTTATGCTGATGTTTTGCTATAGAAATTATATTAATGGAACAATGTCAAAAATCTCCATTAAAAGTAAAACTTGTGTATTCTGAAAAGGCTGGAATAAGAATAGAGAAATTACTTGAAATGTCACTAATATGCTAAACAGAATGGTCCATCGTTGCCCCCAAAAAAGCTGGTTATACAATCTCATAATACATTGCCTTGTGCGGTGTGAAGTGTGTGTGTACTGTAGGTCAAACAAGAGATTTGATGTATAGGGAAATAGGAGGGGAGCTAGTAGTGTGGGCCACTTCTTTAAGCCTTACAAGGAGCTGTATGTAACTCTTTCTCAGTGGTTCTTTGGAAACCACAGAGATTGGGCTGTCAACTGACCTTGGTGAAAAAAGAGCAGTTGCCTTCAGAAACCCAGGCCACGGCACCAGTTACGGCATCGGAGGTCTTGCACCCATCTCCTGCGTCAATTAGTTGGTATGATCTCTGACCCCAACGCCCCATCAGCCAGTCATATCTGGCATCTAATCTCTTCACAATCACTGGCATGTTCCACCCTGTCTCCAGAAAAATACATGATAAATGTAATCTTCAGAAAATGGCTTGCATAACATCACCCTAAAATGTATTTGCTCTCACACATGATGCATGACCTCGCAGTTTGCAATGTTCTGTGAGCTTGTAGGACAAGGACACGTTAGGATCCCTGTCAGTGGCTCTCAAAGTGACCAAAAAAAACAAGTGGGTCCACAAGTCGTTCAAAAGATTGCTCAAAAGGACTGTCTCCATGAGAACAAATTATATGCTAAACATTCTTAGCAGGAGTGTGACTTACCCTCACAGGTGAAAACAGCCTGAGAAAGGCCACAGTTGTGTCCTGTGCAGCTCCAGGAGTAGATTACATTGGGAATCCAGTTACCCAGAAGAAACACTGGCACAGGAGAGAAGTGCAACCTGGACATCACCTCCTGTGGACTGTAGATAGGCAGATTAGGGGACAATGGGCCCCTAGGCCCTGGCTGGCACAGATGCCTCAAAGGACTTCTCTCACTCACCCAAGTGCACCCAAAATGGGCACAATTTGCAAACAGAATCAAGCCTTTATGTTCAGGCTAGTGGTCATCTCAACTAGTCTTCCAATGAGTAAAAGGATATGCATACATTAGGCAATAGAACATCAGCATGAGACCATGTGAACAGGGAAAGAAGAACCGAAGACATGTAAGGCAAGGCTATCAGAATAAGGTTGAGCCATTCACAAGCAGTAACTGCAGTAACAATTCTAGTAACTAACTCAATGTACAAAAACACACAAGTCAATAAACAATGTAGGCAAAGTTATGTGACATGTCGAACAAAAAACATGCAGCACTTCCAATAGCCTGTAAAATCTGGCTTGTACACTTGTTCTGAGGCCAGCCAACTGATTGGAATGCGAGTGCAGCTGGAATAAAGGATTATAAGGTCTTAATGAACAACACAATATTGTCTAGGAAATACAAAATGTGTATGTTTCTGCTTGCAATGATATGGTGGTGTTACTTGGCACCAGTTTAGTATGGGAGTCCCAGACAGATGGGAGTCCAAAGGCATTTGCAGACAGGTAACCAACTAATAAAGGTCTTTCTTTTTACTTTTGAGTGTATAACATTAAACCAAATGATTTCATTTTACAGTAAAGAGTTATTGCTGAAGTACTGCTAAACATCTGCATTACTTGTAGTGGCTGAGTTTATTATCATAGAAGCATCGAGATGTGGACCAGAGCTATGATGGACCTAACAGTGGTGGTTGGTTGGGGGTCCCTGCGTCAAAATGTCAGTCATAGGGAACACTTTTCTAGGCTATAATAAGCACCTGTGCATTGCAGCGCGAATGACTTGATCCCTCATCCAGAGAGCATCACTGACCGCAGAGTCATCGAGGGACAAGAAAAGCACCTGAGTGCTCTGAGGCAGTGACTGGACCAAGTCACTCAGAGACGATTCAGAGTTCCACAGGCACTCTAAAAATCCAGACTTGTTGGTGAAAACGTGAATTATAAGAGGTCCCTGAGCCGGCAGCAGACCAGCTGCTGTCGCTGTCGGGTTGTAAATAAACTCTCCACCCAAAGTCACCACTTTAAAAGGTGCTGCCTTGTCCCCTGGCTCAAATCCTGGGATCACGTGGGGGGCTCGACTCTTCTTAAAGACAACAGTATTGTTGATCAAGCGTGGGAATAATAAGGTATCCCCCTGCTGTTCTTCATTTTTAGCCAGCATAGCCATACGGTGTAAGTGTAGTCTCGCTGTTGTAGCGTCAATAAAAACAATCACATGACATGCTGTAACAACAAGCAACCAAAACTGAACAAGCTTCGAAGACGAAATAAAAGCCATATCGTTCTTCGGAGTGTGGGACAAATCAGAGCAATGCGGGAACCAGGAGGAGTCCGTTCATTCTGAATGATAAGGATATTTTGTAGTGAATACGACACAAACAATCGTAATCAATCGTTTAAATCACGTTGGCAGAGCATTGCCCTTAGTTCTTCCTGTGTCTGGTTGCGATCTATGTGCGAGAGTTGCTTCTGTTCAATCATATCCACGCTTTCTACGGTGGCCCATGCAGTGCAAAATACCTGTTTTCAAAAAAGCCGATGGTTTAGATCTAGTCACGATAAACCAAATTACACTTGCAGGAAGGAGGCTCGCAGGAGCACGCCACAGACTACAACTAGTCTAACTAGAACTGCGCTGAAGAGTGCAAACTTGCGAATTACACACAAGTGGGCCTAGGTATACTTGCCTACTTGTTATAGCCCTCCTCCTTTTGAACACTGCATTTATATTTTTTATTTTCTTTGTATTATTTTTGGGGTGGGGTGGGAGGGTGAAAATGTAATATTTTATCTTCTTTGTGCTACATGTGTTAAGGAAGAGAAACTATCGTTTTTATCTTGCAATTATGTTCGTATTTAATGCTTCTATAAAATTCCAATAACAAATTTATATTAAAAATGTATCTACATACACATACGACATACTATATAATATAAATTAATGCTGAGTACTTCTTTCAAGTCGTTGTGGGACTGATGGGGGAATTTGGGGAAAAGGAGTTTTAGCGAACATAGTACGATTACTGTATTGTATTGATACACACGCGCACACGGCATTGCATTGATGACGTAATTGGATTGACTTGAATACAGATTATTACATCCATACAGGCGGGTCATTAACCAATAACCACCCCAGATGTAAAAATCATAATCAGTGCACGTTCCCTTTAATATCTAGACGTAGCACTGCCATCTAGTGGTTGTCAAATATGTGAATTAGGCCTACAGTACGCAATAGCATATGCACTCAACATACTGTACCATCATTTTCATAAAGAATCCATTAAACACTTTATCATCACAGGTTTATTAAGTGACTTTGTACAATACGAATGAAAAATAAAATTAAAAATACAGAGATGGAGTACATAGCCAAAGCAAAATGTGGTGTTGTATTTTATTCAAATCCCACTGCTCTCATTTGTGCAGATTTACCGAAATATTCTCGTCCTGGCTCACTGATTCTGTATGAAACAGCTGCTCTGCAGCAGAAACCACTTTTTCGTTTTCTTAATATTACAAAATGTTTTACTTCAGCTGGCTCGGTAAATATATTTATATATAAAAATAAACTAAACTGAAATATAACACTTATGAAGTTATAAATGGTGGTCCGAGGCTAGAGAAAGTAGCTAAACAGAAGTAAAGAAAGAGTTACATTTTGAGGAAAAAAAGAAAAAAAAAATAGAAAAAGAAACTTCAGCTGTTTTATCAAAGCCCAAGGTGCATTTTTGCTGTTTTTAGTTCCACAGTTCCTCAGATGTTGCATTGATACAGTTTCATATTAGTCTGTGTCATATATATGGAGGAAACGATTTACTTGTTACACTAAAAACAATAAAAAGTTTGTTAATGCCTTTTTTCAATTTCTCTATTTAATACCTCATAGAAGATCAGGTGTGTATATGTATAGATACACATACACATCTTTCTTTAGACCTGCTAAGTAAACAACTCACCAGAATATGATTGTACAACAGTTAGGCATGTTGTGAGAGTGTGTCTGTGTGTTTTATTAAGTTGCTCTGCATAAAAACGTAGATATCATTAATTAAATAGCAACCTTGGGAAAGAAAAACTGAGCAGCAGGGAGGTGGGGTGGGTTTCGGACAGTATTTCAGTAATAACAATAATAAGAACAACAATAATAATAATATAATGGGTTTGGCTTTTTCTAAAATGGTATTATGTCATCTTTTGTTGTTGTTACGGTAAACACATTCCTTGGATGATGAGTCCCGAGGCAACTATGGAGATCTCTGGTGGTGGTTCTGACAGTACATGCAGACCTCCCCCCTCTAGTGGCTGGGAGCAGGACCACAGCTGTGGTGGCGGTACATTAGAAAGAAGAGGGACAGGAGAGTGGAAGAGGGGAGGGTTGGGGCAGTGCCACACACTGGTGTCCCGACTGGCAATGTTGGCATGGGGTGTCATGAGGCGGCCCCACTGACTGGCTTTTAAAAGATCTTGCCTTTCTTTTTGTTTTTCTCCAGAGTCCTGTGGGAATTGAAAGATAAACAATGTTTACTGTGGCATCTAAGGATATATATGCATTACCTTTTTATTACATCTTTCTGTCATTATTGATAGTTTGAAAGTAAATTGATAGGGAATGGGGAGAGACATGGGAAAGGCATGCAGCAAATGCCATCAGGTTGGCAGGTGCCCAGACCGTTGAGCTAACTGTCCACGTAAATGTTTAAAATGTGCCCTCCAAGATGGAATGCTCATTTTTTTCGCTCTATACATTCTGCACAAAGTAGATAACATGTTATAACCACAAAGCTGTTTTGTGTTGGTGAAATTGTCCTGTTATTTTACTCAAACAAATGTCTGCAGTGTTCATTTTTGGTCCATACGGTATGTGGTAGGCAGTTGAATCAACACATGGTGGCACACTTGCCAAAGAAAAGATTGAGGAACCAAATTCCATACATACTTTCATGAGTAGGCTATTCTTATTTCTATTCAACTACAATACAAATTGAGGTACTGTATGTGGCATAAATGTTAAATTATTTGTTATATCATTATAAATTATTTGACCGTTTTGCTTCACAAAAGTATGACTGATATTGCAATTGAGACTGCAGAGCAAATAAGTCACCATGAGATTGCATAATAGATCCATGGATCTTTTACAAATAATCGTGCAGCCTTTGGCATCACTGGAGCTAATCTCCCCAAAGCTAAACAAGCACATTACTTCCTTTGCTTGAATCGACGCAAGAAGGGGCAGAGACCTGTCCATTAATCTTCTTGTAAGAATAAAAGGCTCTGTGTGCTATAAACAGCTTCCTAAAATGTCCATTTTACAACAAACAGAAACAAAAACATAACACTACATGAGCTACAATTACAAATATTCTGTCTTTGCTTTAGAGACATATCTTTACACCAAAATCCCAAGGGTGAGGTCACTGCTTTGGTGTGGCATAAACTGCAGACTTCATCATGACTCATTTTTACAGTGCCTCTGAAACCAATTCATTCATGATACCATGAAAACTATTAACTGAAAGAAACAGTTTTGTCAGTATGTCTCATCCGTACCTGGACGCATCAAGTCTCTGCTGTTCCAGACGCTGCTGCGCCTCCCAGTTGGCACGGTCCTCCTCAAACTGACGCCTCTTCTCCTCCAGTTCCTTGTGTTGAGCCTCCAAGTTCTTCTTCATCTGCTCATGACGCCGCTGTAGCTGCAGGGACATGAATGGGGACACGGTGAAACATCTGTTCACACATAGACACTTACATTTGTATTCTTTTGACTAATTAATATTAAGGATTCGACTGTGCAACAAACAGCAGCATTAGTTGACACCTGTATGAAGGGAGGAGCAGTCTTATCATACATCACATTCCATGCTCAAAAATCAAAATGTACAGTAATTCCAGCCAATCAGTTTTTGGCGCCTACAGCGCCAAAGGTCAATGATCATCGCTATGGGGTGATCATGGGGCCAATCATCCGCCAATGTTTGTCACACAGACCCACCAGAGTCTTGCGTTCCCAAGTGAGACGCGTTGCTCAGCTGAACTTCACAGTATCAGTTAGACTTGACATTCTCTCTCATGGTGCATTCACAAGCAAAGACAGAACTGACAGTGACAAATTGCGGTAACTGAGGTTACATTTATTTTACCTCTGCCTCTGAGTCTTTCAACTTCTGCACTTTCTCTTTGACTTTCATCTCAAACACCTGCTCCATTTCCATCTCCATCTTCTTCATCTTGGTCACATGATCTCTCCTCTCCTCCTCCATTTGAGCCAAGGGGCTCCTGCAAGGAGGAAACACACACATAGTCAGCATCAGAGAGCTTCACTAGTAGTGATCTCCTCACCAGTTAGATTGTATATATTGTGCACACTGGCCCTTCTTTCCCAGGATAGATGCAACATGTAGGAGTAGTTGAAGGGACGCAATGCAAGAGGAGGGTTGTAGACAGGACCTAGCAGGGCTGAGACAAGGTTAAGGGCACCCGACCAAACAACCAGGCCTGTGGTAGGGAGCATGAGGACCGAAAAGCGGAAGCAAAGAAGAAACCTTTCAACTGTGAAGCGCATAAGCCAAGGCTTGCTTATTAGGTTAGTGATGACCATTGACCAAGCTAGTTCCATTTGCAGAGTTAGCATGGATGTTATTAGGTCTGACTAATGGTGATGGCTGGAGGTGGACAGAAATGTGCCACAAACCCAAAAAGCACAAAGGCACACAGACACCTAAAGAATTGCCAAAATCTAGAAGAGCAGAAATTAATTCTCAACTGTTTTTCCTTGTAATAATTCCACAGAAACATCCCATCAGGAATACAGAAGAGAGTGTGGGGGTGGAAAAAGAGAATGCCAAATGGTACAAGAGTAACATTAGAAGAAAGGATGCCAAATTATACAACAGAGAACATTCTGAACGGTACAAAGAAATAATATAAGCAGGCTACAAACAAGAAAACACCTTAAACAAGGGTCTGAAATGACAAACAAAAAATGACCACTTACATTCCTTCAACTGTGTCAAGTCTAAAAAACAAACAAACAAATACACACATAGCATGCAGTGATGAGATCATGCACTAGAATAAAAAAAACAGAAGAACTACTGTCTAACAATGAAAATCTAAGATCTAGAACTAGATTTTCCACTGCAATTTGGAATAAAGCCAATGTTTAGGAATACATGTTGCTTTTGCAACGTCATCAACTAATGTAAAGGATACATTAGTAGTGAATTTATTAGGCTCAGCTGTGTGTTAAGACAGCATTATAAGGATGCTAGTGCTATTCAGCAATTAAGAGTTTTAGCATGGTGAGCAATAGGCGGTTACTAGAAAGCAGCAAAATGTCCCATTTTGAACATCCATTCCAAATGATTATCTTGTATGTAATTCAATGAAAGAATGCCTACAATAGCAACATTATGAATATCACATGCCTAATAGCTTTCTGTCTTATCTCCATCCTGGACAACAATTAATCCAAGTGTACTACTAATGAAACCCTATTCCAAAGCACAATAATAGTCCAGTTGCCCACATAAAAAAGAAACTGTCAGTGTCTTGAAACTTTGCCTCTAACCAAACATGAACATTGAAGATCTACAAGAGAGCTCAAGTCTTCAAAGCCAGAGCACTGAGACCACACTTTATCAGTGGTTCCCAAAGTGGTGTCCAGGACCTTGAGGGGGTTCCTCCAAATGGGCCTACAGGTCTGCAACTCTCTCAGGTCCAATAGGTTCCATTTGTCCACTCTCAGAGTTAAGTTAATCATTGAAAATAACGTTTGAGAACCACTGCCATACAAAATAGATAATTACACATATGAATATACAATATGCGATATGTGTAGTTCCTGGATATGGAAATAAATTAACATGTTGTAAAAACATGCTTAGGGCAGATCATGAAACTTAGTCAATAATTCAATAACATTTCACTATTTGCTGTACTACTCAGATTTCACAATGGCTAATATAAAACACTCTCAGTGTGTGTCAGCACTGGTACACTATTACATGTATTATGTAAACTGACATGCCCAAAACCAGGTTTAAAGTTGGGAACCACTAACCTACTCTTCCAGACAACTTGGAAAGTCACCATCGACTTCATAACACATTGTTCTGAAAATCCTGGTAGTAGTAGACTTGAAGTTGTTGGTAAGTTTGCCATGTATGTACACAAACCCCCTTTCTAACCAAATACCATCAGTCAAGGACTTACTTAGTGGATAGTTGACCCTTGGCCCTGTTGTTATCCACTCCGTTGTAGGTGACTGCAGCTAGCTTTCTGCTGCGGTAGTTTTCATAGTGGACGTTGTTGGTGACGTCCTTCAGGTCCTGCATGTGAGTTCTGGAGACAGAATCAGAATTGTGGGCGAAAAGACAAAATCTCATGAAAGATTACTAATACTTGCTGGCAGTGTGTGGAGACTGGCAGTAAACGAGCTAATATCCAACTACTCCTTGTTGATTTTGGAATGACAGAGCAATGATTTGTCATTACCTGATGAGCATGTCCCTGAGGATGGTGAAGTCACAGTGGTCACTGTTTTCAACTGGACAAGAAAGGAAACAAAAACATCAGAATCAAGTGAACCTGAGCCATGTTAGACGCAAGTTGCCGCACTGAACATTGTTTGATTGAGCCAACACAGCGCCATTCGAGTTGCGATCCTTTAGGCTGAATAGTAAATCATGTTCAGGTGAGAGCATTTTCCCCTGTCTGCCATTCAAAGTGGCTACTGGCCAACCACAGCGCATCCTTGCTCAAGTGCTATAGAGTTTTGATGCATGTCACCAGGAGGCTTAGGGAACAATGCAATAAATGTAAAGTAGTTATTCAAATGTGGAAGGGCTTGAGTGGATTACTATTATTGTTTTTGTAGGTTTTTTACCGTACAATTCAAGCACAACTCTCAATACTAGAATGATAACTGTGAGTGGAAAAACCAATAATGCTTACACTTAAGGACATAACAGGACGGCATGATTAAAGTCTGATTCAAGTCTTAGGCAGTTGTAATTTCCAATCAGTTTTCCGTAGTTTTCAGTTCAATGGTTGTGCTGTTCTTATTAGAATTGAATGATGAAAAGTGGTAGAATGATAAGTGGTACACCATTGTCCATTTTTGTCTTACCTTCTGCCACACCCCAGGGGTACTGTCTTCCCCTGGCCCTCTTGCCATTCACCTCCATGATGGTGTTACTTCCCACTACAGCCAGTGGCAACTTGTCCTGAGAAAAAATAAATAACGTGTGACCACAGGAGGAAATGAGGTTAAATGATAAACATTTGAAAACGTTCAAAAATGCCAGCAGTGTGTGCAGCCTGCAGAGACTGTTCTAGAGACACTCGGCAATAAATGACCAAGGGAGTGATTTGGATCATCCCAAAATTCATGTTTAATATCCTTTTTGAAATAATGATATTTAGTAGATCATGCCTAAATTATTACTTTGATAGATCTTAATTCGCTAACATATAACTAAGGCTAATATAAGGCTAAACTATTCTTTGAACAAATATGACGTATGACGTTTTCTTGAAGTACAAAATCTTATTTAGGCTTGCATTAAGCAACACTTTGCAACTTTGTGTGCAGACCAAGGCACTCACCTTTATCTTCTTCACCAGTCTGTTTTCTTCCTCGTCATCGGTCTCTGGGAACTCATAGATTTTTATTTTGTGCTCTTGAATTTCCCGCATGATCTGTGAACATAATGTGAAGAGAGACAATAGTGCTTTCTATAAGTTTTCTTTCAATCACACACCAGAACCAATGCAAGTTAGAAATTGGAAACATAATAGGAAAATTGTCATTCCACAGTACATTGTAATTCTCAGTTGCACACCAATTGACACAACAAGTCACTGACAGCGTAATTCCTTGTGAGCGTATAGATCTGCTATTTTTGTTCTACCACCAAGTATAACAGTCACATCATTATGCTCACTCCTGTTGTCAGAAGCCGTTTATAGTACAGTGTTATCCAGATCTGCCCTACACAATTTAAGATGACCATGGTCAGGCGCTGAAAAATCTGAACTAATCATCCGGTATTCAAAATTAATTTTCTGGGCCCACTTTACTGGCACCTTAGGAGCAAGAAGCTAGTTACGAGAACTATCTTTGTTTTTGTTTTTTCTTTTTTAAAACAATTACGTGAAAAATACAAAACCCCAGAGGTTGCACTTGACATCAGAAGAGCCTTATATCTAGTTGCATATAATCACAAAAACAAATGCCTCCTTCCACATCAACTCTGGCACATCATGACTCGTACTGAGCTGGGGCAGCTATTTTTGCCATACAACAAAGTATGGTATAGAGAAACTGCCTCCACTGACAACTGACATCTACCAGGTGATGATCAGATTGGGATTCTGAGGTGATCATTTGAGTTGACAAAATACAAACATTATTCACAATTACTGCACTTCCTTGCTGTTCCACGATTCATGGTGTTGACCAAAGTTTTATGTTAGCGTTTTGCCAGATCTAACATCTAACCTCAAACCCTTAGATCTCCTTACATGGAGGGTAACCTCTAGGGATGTCCCAATGCCACTTTTTCATTTCCAATCCGATCCCCATATCACAATTTCTGTGTTATCATATACGACAATTTCTGTCTTAGCCGATACCAAACACCGATACCAGAAAATAATATATATAAAAATATAAACAAGAAAAAAGTCCTGATGATGATGTCAATAAGGGCTGATGCTGATACTTTTCCAATACCCATGCAGTATTTGCAGATACCGATATGACAAACAAGAGCAAAAAAAAAAGAGCCGAACCGATAATTATTCCTGGTATTCCTGATAGCGATACAGTATCAGGACATCCCTAGTAACCTCATTGTCTTTCAAGGATAGCTAAAGTTTTGAAATAATGAATCAACCTCAGCAAAACCTGTACACTCTATATACAGCCCGTACAAAATTAATTCAATATGCCGATTGTGAACCACTCACCTGCTTCTTGAACTGTGTGCACTCCTCTGGGGTGAGGGTGTCTGCTTTGGCGATCAGCGGAATGACGTTAACTTTCTCATGCAACCGTTTCATGAATTCAATGTCTAGAGGCTTCAGGCTGCATGGACACAAAAAGGCACAGGCATATAAACAAGCTTGGATACTAACTCTTTATTCAATCATTTAATCATGACCATAAGAGCCTGGGAGTACAAAGAAACAATACGGGACTCAATCAAAGCAAATATTCTAATCTTAGTGAAAAAATTGTTTGACTGTTCATAGCACTCAACGAAGAAGCCATGTATAAATCCTGACTGTTGTCATGGCAAACATGTAAAACCAAAAGCAGTGCTGGTGCTTACAGCAACTACACACACACAAAAGCATTAGCCCAAATGGACAAGTGTGATTCAGCCATTTAAGGGTGACTAATGGATTCCTCAAAAATAACTCCTGGGAACATGGAGAGCAGAATACAGTTTGCTCAATATGCAGATTGTCTAGTACTGGGCCTTGCTCTGAGTAACATGAGGTTACTGTGGTTGTGTGAGAGAGCGGTCAGCTGGTGCATGAGTGTGTGTTTGTGTAAGCAGTAAGCATATGCTGACCATCCTCACTACTAGAGTGCTGCTTGTCAGGGTACAGAGGGCAGGCTTGTACACAGTACACGCATTGTGTTGTAGAGGACACAGATTGAGGTTGGAGGGAGGGAGGAGGAAAGAAAGATTGGAGGAAGGGGGTGGAAGAATGAAAGGACATAGGCTTCATCACTGTTGACATTACTACTATACCAATTGGATAAATGGATCAAATGAATGGCTAAATGAACAGACAATATTACTGCGTGATTGCAGAGCTGTGCGTTTTACTGTATGTGAGCTCAAATTCAGAAACTCCACAAATGATTCACACAAGAAATTTCCTCTTGAAAGAGACCCAAACACAATGTGTGCAACCTCTTTCATATACACTTCAGCACTGAATAGCAGAGCTGCCGCTGCTACAGAATGATTGGTTGACTGGGACTAAAACATAAAAGAATAAACATTTCTCATAGTAAAAACATTTGGGCATCACTGTCATCAGCTACAAACGCTGCCATCTCATCTGTCTCTGAATGCCTCTTGTGAGATCATCATTAACCCTGGCTTTACTAGGCCAGCTGACTTGGAAAACACAATTTACAATGGCCTCCAGGAGGTTTGCACAATAAACACATTCAGACACACTACTATGAGCTGCCAAGTAGTATCACAGCCTTCTACTGGAGGCCACTGAACTACTAGAGGCAAGTGATCGGATAGATTTCTTACAACCCTGAACCAGAAGGTATGCCTGAGTGCCTCGTAAGATGCACTGATAAAACTAATTCAAGGCAATGCTTCTCCCAGACTCACCCGTGGCCTGAGGGGGCGATGAAGTAGAGGCAGCAGTGGATTCGGCTATCAGGCATCTGTCGCCTGTTCACCCGCGACTCTGAGTTCAGGTAGTCCTCAAACTTGCTGTCTATATGGTCGATGACTGGCTGCCAGCTGCACAATGCACATTACATCCATAGTGAGAAACTGAAACCACCCATACACCAAACTGACCAGTGACCAATGGGACCAAATGGGAGTGCTCTTTACCAGTTGCTGTTGTCAACAGCATCTCCAAAACCTGGGGTGTCGACTATTGTGAGCAGTAGCTGAACGCCGCCTTCCTTTACTAACACTTTGGATTGCTCCACCTAGGACGAGAGAAAGAACATAAAATCATTGATAATATTTGGCCAACATGACATTTTTTTAAAATAAAAAGAGCATTACTTTTACAGTATCTTTATGATGTATTCAAAACAGATGTGGAGGTTTTTTGTTTGAGTGGCTTCATTACATAGAGGTACAGTAATTCAATGCAAAAATGTTACTTGGTGAAGCATTGCATGGAGTAGTGATTTAAACTATGGGAATGGGACAATGCAAACACATTGATTCTGTGCTTCAGTATGTTATGCTACTCTGAAGTAAACGACTCAACTACTTCATCCAGCTCCAACTGACCAGCAACAAAGGAAAGACAATGTAAAGACAACACACAAGCCCTTACAGAGGCACAAACAGGAACCGATTTTGCTGTTCATAAAAAAAAAAAAACAAAAAAAAAAAACAGTAAAATTATTTTGTACCATGGTTTTTCATAAGTTAATTTTCCATACTATGTGATGTGACAACAAGCATGAAGAGGCAACTAGTTGAGCACACAAATGAACACTTATCCCATTGCAACACCCAGCAACCAAAATTACACAACTGAAGCAACTACAACAATATTTTATCTCTACTCAACTCATTGTGAAACTCACAATGTGTCGCACCCATCGTATGACGAAGTATGACTTACGCATAACGATGACAAGCATTATAGGTGCAGTCTGTCACTTACTCAGATATCCCTGCCCTTGCATGGCATGTATATTTCTAACAACATGTGTATATGACACAAAAAACAATGACACTGTGCCTGGGCAACGTGTGCCTACATGCACTGCAACACTGTGCTATTAGCCAACTATGTTGATGAACCAGAGGAGCAAATCAGCATCTGGAAATAGCAGTGGTGTGAGTCAGGTTCCAGACAGACGGCGATGAATGTATGGCACTTGAAACACTCAGGCTTCTGGGCTGTGTTATGCGATTAGGAAAGATAAACATAAAGACATGAGCACCACTGGCCAACTGTTAGAACAAAAACAGGGATAATAACCTAAAGTGATTTCTCTCAAACTCAAATGCAGAGCATAAGCCAAATGCTTCAACTTTCACCTACTCGTGAGCTTGATGGAATCTGTGGTTAGGAACATATTGGCCTTGGAGGCGTAAAGAGATACGCCAATTTCTCGGCACATAAGCTGTTTCAGCTCACTGCAGTGCAGTGCTGGAACACTGGAAGGAGTTTCACCTCGCTGTGTCCGTATTTAGCACATTGCACACTAGCACAATGGTGGATGCCATAAGCTATCTTGGCAAAGCCTCAATCCTCTCTGGCAGCTGGATACATGGTGTGACCATTTTACAAGCTCTACTTAAGCAATCATATGAATGAAGACTAAATCTGCCCAAAAGTAGTATGGTAATAATAGGTCAATTTTACTGTTTTACCTGTACAGTCTTTTTAATTCGATGTGAAGGTCCAGGGTATTCTGCTGAATACAGGTCTGTTAGGAACAGAGAGTTGATCAATGTGGACTTTCCCAGCCCTGACTCACCTGGAAAAAAATGGAGATGGCAATGAGGATTTGAGGAAAACTGTCATCTCTCATTATGTAAAGACAAAATAGGGGTTCATTCAAAATACATGTTATCAACTGCCCCTCTATTACGCCAAATCACAGATCAGTATTGACATTACAACTGGAATGGAAACTGTAAACTAATAAATAAATCACACAGCATAACAGCAATTCTACATCTGGAGTCACTGGCATTTGTTTAAGGGCAAAGACAACATAAAACAGTGAATGGCTCGCTGTGCTGTCTGCAGGACTCCTCAAGCATGCCCAGCCATTCTGTGCCTGGTCACCGAGCTTTCAATGAATGGGATCATTAGGCGGATGGAAATGACCACTGGCACTGTCCGCTCTGGTTGATGTTGCCATGAGTCAATATTTGAAGAGCCAGCCTTTACTAAATGGTTGTATTTAACTTTACTGTTTGCACACTGCAACAGTTGAGTTTATTGTCCATACATAGTGGTGCATCTAACAATGTGCCACTGGGTGGGTGTTAAACCTGCTGTGCATGTGATAGTGATCATGCTGCACAATTCATTTTAGTTATTTGTTTACAATAAGTATTTTCATGTAAACAAAATGAGACTTGTGATCTCAATTCTTCCGGAGGAAAACTGAGATTCACATTTGAGCGAACTGAGAGCACATTTGACTCGTTCTCAAAATGTGAAATGAATACAGGCAAGAGGCATGAGGTAGACCGCTCAGACTGTATGGAACTAAACAGGTTGATGTGTCATGTGCTTGCAAGATGCGCCTATTGCTGCAGAGTGCTGCACCTTCCCATTCTAGCCGTCTCTCTCTCAGCTTTCTTCTTTCACACCACCTTGCTGATGCAAGGTGTTGCAAATTAAGCATGCGAGACAGCACGTAACACTGACACTACTTGGGGAAACCGAGAAAAGTTGACAGCAATGGTGACATCACTCCAAGCATTTTTTTTCTGAATGAAAGAGATGCTACTTCAATACATTCCAGTATGTATATGGCATGTTGCAAAATGCAAATGATTTCCGTGTATAAACGTTTGACTAAAAGTGCATATATTTGTAACAAACAGAGACACGCCAAATTATTTATCAAGGTTTTACTTTTAAAGGCAAATTAGAAGCTTTGCAACAGACAAACTATTTCTTGTGCATGAGGCTGGTAACGCAAAAATGATGAACGTGTAACACAAGGAATTGGTCCTGTTTAATAAGTGCCACTGTAAACCAATAGGCTGGAACAGAAGCTGACTGTACAGCAAGCGATGGGAGACGAGCTATTCTTAGAGGCGCGGCGGGGACACATTCTGTTCATCTCACCACAGGAAATGGTTTTGACCCAAAGAAACATTTTCCCTCCAAACAGGGGCTGATTAGCCAACGAAGGTCTTGGCTTAGTGTCAACCACCACCCAAGTGCTTCAAGAATGCTTGTATTATAACTTGCAGAGGACCGTTCTGGATATAGTCAATCTAAATGTTTCTGTTCTGAGGGGAAGAGAAGCCAAGAAGCTAGAGTCAAGATTAAGTCAACTACAAGAACCGGGATGTTTTCCTCCTGAACAAGCTCACAACCAGTGACCGATCCAGAGTCGTGTACGCATATCGGCACTGCCGTTGCACTCTCACTTTCCTGACACACACAAACAGTACAAACATGTGCGGAACGACAAACAAACAAAAACATGCATACACACTCTCTCTCTCTCTAAATAACAAACCACAGCACAAGACTTTAAAATGCCAACCACAGTGAATACAATGGAATGATTGAAACAAAGCGAGGGAAAAGTGAGGGCTGTATGGCGTGTGTTTCTTACCCACAACCATCAGAGTGAACTCAAAGCCCCTCTTCACTGACTTCCTGTACACTTGGTTGGGGAGGCTTGCAAAGCCCACGTATCCCTCCAGATTCTTTTGTTGCTGAAACATAGCAAGAAAAACACAAACTTTCTCATTACCCCCAACATTTAACATTACAACATTAAGTTGCTCTAACTTTTTGTTTGTCAATTTATGTCAACAGATGGAATTACTAAATTTTCTATATTGTCCCGTCATTAAAAAATTAAAAGATATGTCGGGAAAGACAATGCAATAGTAATAATCCAACACTTACTGCTGTTTGGCAATTTGTTCATGCAGAAAAGGCAGCATTTCCAGGGTCATGAAACAAACAGGAGAGAACACAAAGACAAGATCAGACAAATAACAAGCAATTCAGTTTTTGGACTCAGTTTCACAAGCCATCAAGTCAATAAGTGAAATGGTGTGCGCTTTGGCCAGGATAAAAGTGCAGATAGTTGGCTAGCGTGATGCAACGTTCCAGTCCACTAGGTCTTTTAATGTCAATGCCGGGCACCATCAAGCAAGGCCCATTTACCATTACAGTTTGCTTAGCCGGAGGCTAGGAGAGAGGATTTGTGCTTCTTGCTTTGACCTATCTCTCACCCACAGCAGCCCATGTGTTTTAACACTGCTACCACAGAACATGGTGGTGTCTAGCCAACAGGATGTGATGCATTTTACATCAGTCTTTGGTGAACACTACCTACTCAAAAGCATCTGTGTCATTTTAAATCGAAGCTCGCTGTCCATCCTTCTCTGATGGGAAAATTAATTGGCAAACACATCGGCATCACGTGATTTTCGTTTTTAGATTCATCAGTAGTTGCCATTTAACAGCCCAATTAATTGATTGGTCTGATTAATCGTCTGTCTTGAAGATAAACACTCCCAAAATAATAGCCTGAACAGTTCTACAAGCTCACAATATAAATATAGAAACATTTTAAAGTTAAATGTGACTTGCCTAAGACTGCAGTGTAGACACCCTGATACATGCATTTCTCAGATTGGACAAAATTATACACATTTGAATATAGAATGAGAACATATCGACAATGGTAATATCGCGGTATTGGACACTGATGAATTATATTGGATATCAAGATCAGCCAAAATGTCTCCTTGGCACATCCCTAATAACAATTTCAAAATCTTGAAAATGTGTGCCTGTTTTAGAAGCAAAACTTTTTTTGCTCAAGTCTATGCCACTGGAATAAATGATTTTGAGGTGGGGGGTATGCTTGCCAAAAATATATATTTGAGAGTGATCGTTGACATGAAATAGTTTGAGAACCACTGAATAGCAACATGTTTTAAAAAGCTGTTAGAATATTGTGGGAAATGAGCCTCAGGACTTTGATGGGTTAACAGAGCAGAAGAATGTGACAGTACGTGAGGACGTTCTGAATATAGTTTTGAAATGACACCATTGGTTTCAGTGAGGTTAGGCCTGAAAGCATGTCTAAGGAAGTGGTGACAAGTTTAAGACTGTAAAACAAGAGCTGGAGAATGAAGGGGGGGTTTAATAATGAATAGTTCCTCATCAACAGCATGACATTTTCTTGAAAGACAGGTTGAGTGTGCTCAGTGGAGATCAATCAGGACAGTGACTAATAAATAAATAAATTATAAATAAAACAAGGACAAAACCGGCCTCGGGTACGAGACAAGCACATACATCTAATCCCCTGATCTTTTACAAATCATATGGCACGCTATCATTTTGACTACAACACGTACAATAACGCACGTACAGGGTGAAGGACACACAAAAAGGAAAACCCCTAATCTAAACTTCTAGTCATTGAACATACACATGGTCCCATTAAATCAACGTTTTGCACAGACTGATCCAGTCAGATCTGTTTTAATCCTGCAGGTTTCTATCTCATCTCTCTTCTCACGGTCTACACCTAAAAGAAACTTGATCCAGCCAAGTAACTAACTGAACTGCACCCGCTAACGTTGCGTTTAGCCATGGTGTAGCTTATACGGGTTAGCGAATGTCGTTAGCTTTCAGGCTGAGCCAAGTTATCATATATGTTAGCCGACAAGTCCAATATATTAAAATTAAGTTAAACTTCAGCCTCTGGAACACATTTGCAACACATAAGAGCAGCTTCGGCGTAACGTAAGCGTTTAATGGCAAGTCACCACGGACACAAAATATGTAACAAAAAGCTAACTAAAAGACAGGAAATGACACTCCCGTTAGTTATGTTAGCAACTATGCTAACATTTAGCTAGCTTAGCAACACATCCAAAGCGGTGGGGGACGACTGGGCGTTGGTTGCTCGGACAACTGTACTGGCTAAATAATATGTAACGCCAAAAAGTCCACAATGCCAACATTCTGTTGCAAACAAACAACATTCAGCACTTCTACTTGACAGCGATGTTTTGTCCATATCTAGTGGCAGTAGCCGAGCAAGTCTCTCACCCATAATGTTGACGTTCCCTGCCGCCTCAAAAACCGATCATTCACAACCCGACATTCCCCTTCTGACTCTTGCTACTTTGCCTTTACTCTACGCAGTAAAATGTGCGTAAGCTCGCCGGTGGGAACAGAGCGCACGTCCCGAAACGAGCGCACGCCTGATTCGTGAATCGCCTGAGGAAGAACAAACGCCACGGTCTCGCGACAGCCCGTTGCATTCTTTCAGTCTGGGCGAGTTATCGCGACAGCAACTTATTATTATTACACCAAAGTCGTTCACAGTGTTGCCAACTTGGCACATTTGTCGCTATATATAGATTTTTTCCCAGACCCCCCTGCCCCCTTGCACCAAAATTAGTGGAAAAACTCCTGGCGGAAAATCTAGTGCTTTACTGGTGAGTTGGGGCGAAATTGGTTGACAGGAGCCAGAGATAAAACCCTCGTTTTCACTATTTTTCCGTCTTCCGCCTTCCTTCCTAGAAAGGACCATTGGTAACCAAAAAGGACCCTGCAACACTTGAGATCGTAAAATGAAACCACGATCTCAAGAGTCAAATTATATTTAAACATCTGAATTACCTAATTTTCAAGAATCTACTCATTTAGAAAATGTAGAAGAATTGCTATTTTGACCAACATTTTGCCAGTAATTTCTCCTAAATTAATCCGAGAGACTAAACTCCACATCAAATGGTGGTCCTCCTTGGCTAAAATGCAGAATAAATACCCTGGTATGAAAATGGCTGAAAACCACTACTCTAGCGCATTCTAGTGCATTTTGGAAGTGCCATTAGTGCATTTTGCATTTTGGCATTTGGCAACACTGATCGTTCATGAGAAAGAATGTTTTAGAGCGGAGCATACATGGTTTGTGTTAAACGGCTGCCGCGGTCGTTTTTTTCTGTACACCACACCATTAGTTTGTGGGGAAGAAATATAAATTGTAGGGACACACTATTGTTCACATGCCATATGCAATTATAATTACTCCATAAATGCATGCCGTTTTTGTTTTTATTAACTTAATTAGCTTAATATTGATTGATTAACAACAGTGTGGAGATGGGAAAGCCTAAAGGCGCCTAGACGTCGCTCAATGTCTATGATTATGATCTGGTCTGGTGACGGAATGCAAAAAGCGTCGGTTGTATCCATAGCAACCGGAGCACTCACAATATACTGCTTGATTGAATTGGTAGAAAAATAAAGGCGACGTAAATTGTTTGTAGACGCTAAGATGTCTGCTGTATTAAAAGTAAACTATTCACTTCGTTTGATCAAGGGGATCTACGATATAACAACACTCAATGAAATAACAAGAATTGGATTATTCTAGTTGCTGTGCTGAAGGAAGGGTAAGGCTAGCTCGTCACGTTAACCTTTTCAACTGCAGCTCACCTGTAAAAGCGTACCAAGCTCAATGGGCATGATAGGCCTAAACTAAACATGACATAGCATAAGTTAAAGCTCAATGCTGGGTCCCTGCTGTTTCCTGATTTGTATGCCTACTTTAGATCATGATCATGATGATTATGATCATGTATTTGTATACCATTGTGTTAAGCTTTACAGGACAGTCAGACACCCATGGAAGCAAATGGGACTTTTGAAAATGTCCAGCCAGGTTAGAAAAGTGAGAGGAGAAAAGTCGTTCCTAAAATCCAAAGGAACTGAAAGCAAGTATGTTCTAAGCTCAAAACATGAATTCCTATTTTGAATAGACTGTTACTTTACCTGAAATGACATCAAGCTTTTAACACTTTTTACAGGGCCTCACATGATCTCAGGAGACTTCTGTTTTTGCTTGCAAAACCTGCCCCCAGACATGAAGTGAATCACTGCAAGGTACAGTTTAAGATAAGAAGTGTTTCTGGTGAAATCCCACAAAGCAACAAAACAGATCTTATTTCATCATCTCTGTGTTTATTATGAGTCTCTCCTTACGTCCCAGCTGGCAGCACATCACAATAAGCCACGCGGCAGTGGAGCCAAATCTCACGGTTCACTTCATCATCATCATCATGATGTCAGCATGAGTAAGACTGAGAGTAACACAGGCAGCGAAATGTCTGAACTTGACAAATTCAGGTATGCGTTTCCTGTGAACTTTCAACACGAGAACCCTGCACAAAAGCCTACAAGTCAGTCTCTTGCCAGAAATATTTAGAACTACGTTGTATTTTACACTTGCAGTACAACATACAGAAACCAAAGACATTTCAACAGCCACCCACTGCACAAGCTCTTCACAGACCTCCTCACCTCATTGATCAAGAACAGACTATGCAGGTAGGTTGTTATTTTGCATGAACTATCAGCATTTCACACATGTGGTGTGGTGTGAAACCTGCATGGGAAAGCAAAGACCGGCAACAGACGACCGGCGACAACCACAAACTGATAGCTTTACTTGCACTCGCTCTGCTCACACAAGTATTAATAATAACAACTGATTTTCAAACTAAAAAAAGCAATTTGATGAATGAAGCTTAAACTGTTCATGGCTTTCATTTGCATGATATACTCTTATTTCCATCCTCTCTAGTGAATGGATTGACCATGCATCACCAGAGCATGTCCTTAGAGTGCTGATATGCCTGCGATTGTTGATCAGAGATCCCCTTTATCAGGTTAATATATACTGTATACATATTTTTCCATTCCCTTGTTGAGGATTTATTATGTAATTGTTATACTAAATTCATGGTACCTTTCCATTTCAGATACACTTCCATGAGGTACAAGGAGTCAATTTGCTTGCCAGGGTAAATGTTTATTTAAGTTGTGTTGATACATAGACATACAGGCTGCATTTTCACTGCTAGACATATCTGCCACTCTCTATTAGCTTTACACCCCTCTATATATGTTTAGTACATGGATTCTGTGACTGCTACATATCTTCAATGTGGAGAACAGCCATTTGCCATGCAAAAGCTGGACACAATGACCTGTAAGTAAACTTCCAACTCACAGGCAGTAAAGCAATGAACACCATATGTTTGTTATTATTTTTTACCATGAACCAACTAACCACTATTTGGTCTACAAATGACTTGACAAGGCATGTTTCAGAAGCTGTCGACCTTGGAAGAGCAACGGGCCTGGGTCATTGAGAGTGGAGCTCATAGGGTTTGTAACAATAACGTTCAATTTCCTAGTTTCAGGTAGCATCCATCATGTCAGGCCCCAACCCCCTAAAATTAGAAGTTGTCAACATTTCCCAAATTAGGCATTGTCCTGCCATTAGATGCTCTCATGTTCTCACAAGTCCCTAACCATTTGTTTGTATAGTGTGGCCAGGTGGCCCTGGGTCATCAGCTGTCATTTCTGTAGAATGACAGCTAAGGACTCCCTCTGAATGTCTTGAGCTAAGGTGTCAACATTTTAGTGAAACAGCAAATTATACCCAATGTGCTATTGTAATGTTGCAATGTGGTTCATAAATACACAACATTGTACTCATAGGGCTCCATTTTCGTCACCGCTAAACCCCTTATTCCTTAACTTCTTTGCCTTTTTAAACTATTAAAAAAGAACATTTTTCAAAAATGGCCAGTCTACAAGCTAACAATGTGTCAATAGATTGGCACATTGAACTATTCCAAAACATTTTTCAAAATAGTAAAAAAGGTTTAGGATAAGGGGTTGGATGGTAACGAAAATGGAGCCCTTAGTATGAATTCAGGGGGTCTATGCTCATCCCAAAGATACTTTTTGGCCTACATACCCTATTGGCCTGAATATAAATTAAGACTATGTTTTTCCACAATGGAAATATGCCAAAAAATGGAGTCGTCTTATATTCAGTGGCTATACTATTTGACATTCAATGTTCTTTTTTCTGTAAATGGGTCTTGAAAAATGAAGGCCGTCTTAAGGTCTGAATAACTGAAACATTGCTAGTGTAAGCAAATACTCTTTTTTTCTATATTTATCTAGTTCTAGTCATCCAATGGACCTCTCCTCCGTAGGCATACAAGGACTTTGTTCTTCCATATTCCTTGATGGAACAAAAAATAAAAATAAAATTCCCTACAACTTTTGGTATTATCTTAGTAATAGTGTTTTCATACCACCAAAAACACTGTGTTTTTTTCTTTCTTGTCAAAGACACTGGTGAAGCTCCTATCAACAAAAGATAGCAGTGTCTTGCTGGGAGCTCTCCTGGCACTCACTACACTGGCTGAAAGGTACGGTATACTGTATGCTATTTTTAGGTGTATATCAGTTGCATGTATGCATTTATCAGTATCAACCCATGTTTTTCCTCATAGCTCACAATACAAGGAGAGGATTGGAGAGCTGCCAATAGTGGAACACCTGCTTGTAATACTACAAGAATATGACTTGTTATCAAAAAGGTCAGTAACCAATTGTACATTGACATTCCAGAGAAATACAATGAAAATATATTCATGTATTTAATGTATGTGACTTGTTGCCATATCAATAAAAATTCTTCTCTCCTTTATCATACATCAACAACATTATCAAGCAACAACACAGTAATACAGTATATTCATATCTCTACAGGCATTTAGTGTACATTCTTTTATTGATTGTTTTTTGTCCTGACTAAAACATATCAGCTTGCGGTCGGTTGGACCAACCTTATGACATCTTAGTGGCTAGAGTCACTAGACTTGGGTATCGCCATTAGGCTTAAACCACCACATCACTGTCCTTCCCAGAGTAAGTGCAGAGCTGTTGAGACTCCTGTCACCGGTGAGTCAGGTCCGAGAGCAGGTGAGGGATTTGGAGGGCGTTCCAGTGTTACTGAGCCTGCTACATGGGCAGCACCTGAAGCTGCTTTGGAGTGTGGCCTGGGTCCTGGTCCAACTGTCTGAGGAACCAGACACCAGGACAGAGATACGGACATGGGGAGGTGTGCAGCAGCTGCTACGACTGCTCAACAGGTTGATATATTTAATAATATTAATGATTTGTGAAATTAGCCCCAGAAACACAAACGCATATATACAGAAAGACTGCCTTAAAACATGCTGTAAAAAGAAATATGTCCTGCATATTTTTGGGTTCTGAAAGCTACCCAGATACAGTGACATCAGTGACATCAGATACACCAGATACAGTGACATCACAATATCATCCCCTCCCCTAACCACTCCCCATTATCAGCTTTTTCAATTTCATAGATCAATTTCAGGTCATAGGTTTATGTGGATCTCTTTAAGTCATCGGTTTAGGTATTTCTATTGAAAGGGATGGGTGTGGCTACATAAAAACACCTTCTGTACAAAATCTACATACATGATCTGGAATATTTTCAGCCACTAGACCAAAAATTGATTGGTCTAGTGGCTTAGTAGATTATCCCCAGACAGTCATGGGCAAACATTTATCTCAAACCCGGCCTTGAGATAATTAGTTAATTCACGTTGCCAGCTACATCTAAATATTTTCACAGACATTCCTAGGCTTTCTACCTATCTAACAGACAAGACAATGTGGTGTGCAACCAAATACAAAGTGCATCAGGAAATATAATTGTTATGTCATTGTCATGTGATACTTCATCTACATGGAAGTTCTCTGTGAACCGTTCCAGTGACAGGCAATATGTCAGTGACCGCTCCTCCATTGAGACTCTTGCTAGTGCCAATGCAGCAGGTCGCATCCAGAAAGAGCACATCAGAGATGAGCTCAGTCCTCAGGAGAACATGGACAACACCATGGCCATGAAGTCAGGTACAGAAGTTGTTAACCTATGCTATAGGTGCTGCAGTGTTCTATTGATTATCAACCAGCTGTTGGCAAAAGCCAGCAACTGGTTGATGTGGCTTAACTTTGTGAAGGGTATTAGACTACCATACGGTTACATCTTGCACACATTGGTTGAAAAGAATAACATATGAATTCTGAAAATACAGCATGCTGCACGGCTCTGACCGAGCTTGTATTGGATGACACTGCTGCTCACAACGTGGTGCAGGTGAGGAAACCTCTCCACAGCTGAACACAGGCTTGAATATACAGTAGGTGGTGATGTGAATGGCCCATGCCGGAAATGGCAGCCTGACAGTATGTCACGGATTAGAATCCCAACCCCAGCATCCTTTGCTGCATATCACTCGCTATCTCTCTCCTGATTTACTGTCAGTTTTCTGTACTATTAGTAAAGTCATCAAAGCCCAAAAAACAAATCAACATGTTTTACAGGAGAATGGAATCCATATAGTCGCAAAATTGATTCTACCCTATAGTCAACAAGCAAAAGCAACCGCTTTACAGGTAAAGTGTACTCACTGCATATGAATTATTTTCACTATAACAATTTATTTACAGAACCAAAGTAATTGATATATTTGTTATCCTTTTCTGGTACCAGTGCTATGCATTCCGGACCCTTCGATTTCTCTTCAGTGTGGAAAGAAACAGACATCTGTTCAAAAGGTGGCATTATAAAGTTACTTGCTCTCAGAGTTAATATGCTATAAATGCACTCCAATTTTGTCCTGGAATCCTCTGTTTTCCATTGCAGGCTCTTTCCCACGGACCTGTTCGAGCTGTTTATTGACATTGGACATTATGTGCGAGACCTCACTGCCTATGAAGTGCTGCAAAATAAAGTCTCACTGTACAGTGTAAGAAAACCATCGTCCTTTTTTAAAACAACTCCCACTGCTGCTTTAGCTGTTGCTATGGTTCTTGGCTGGAGCACCATTTCTATCCTATGATATCACTATCATACACAAATGTGTGTAATACTGCAGGAGGAAGAGCTAGACAGTTTGAGAGACAACATTGAGGCTGTAGACCAAAACCGCCCTCCTCTCAGGGTTATCAATGGCTACTCCATACTGGACCACTTGGGCACTGGTGCTTTTGGAAGCGTTTTCAAGGTACACTTTAAAAACAGCCGCAGTCATTACAGTTGGTTTATATCCTGGAATAGTCCTCAAGGAACCCCTGGTCCCTCTCACACATTCTTGCCACTTATTATTCTTTAGGATGATTCCAAAGATTCTTCAAACTATTTCTTTCTTTTTTAATTTGTATGCATATAATGTGTAGCCTGGCTGTTGTGTTGTTTGGTGATCCTGACAGGTTCGCAAGCAGAGTGGGCAAAACCTCTTAGCTCTAAAGGAGGTCAACCTCCACAACCCTGCATTTGGCAAAGACAAGAAGTCCAGAGACAACAATGTGGAGAGGATAGTCTCTGAGCTCACCATTATCAAAGAACAGGTGCATACACATAAATACTGTATGTTCTATAGTTGTTGTTGTTGTTGTTCTGGTACTTGTTCTTGTGTCTTCCTCTTTTTCTAATTGAAATTAATAACTCAGATTCACACTTTGTTTTCTTTCTGCAGATGACACATCCAAATATTGTAAAGTATTACAGGACATTTGTGGAAGGTATTTATTTCTCACTATTAGCTTCAGCATTACCTTTGCAGCATGGCTTATTTTTTCATAATATACGCTGTCTTGACAAAGTTGCCTTTTCTTTAGGCGATAGGTTGTACATTGTTATGGAACTTATTGAAGGAGTCACACTGGCTGACCATTTCAACTCTTTAAAAGAGAAACAGCAGACATTCACTGAAGAGAGAATTTGGAATATATTTATACAGGTAATAATGTGTTTTAATATATACAGTACATTCTACGTTGTCTTCAGTGTTTTAAGGGAGCAGTGTGTTGCTTGAGGGTTGGTTTAATGCTTGGTTTAATTTAATCCAGTCAAAGAAAATGTTCATACCCCACAATGTCTCTCCAACCTTTTCTCAGATGTGTTTGGCATTGAGGTACCTCCACAAGGAGAAGAGGATTGTCCACCGTGACCTCACCCCCAACAATGTCATGCTGGGCGAGAAAGACAAAGTCACCATCAGTGAGTCGAGTATTATTCACTTATTCGTTTTTTTTCCCTCACCTTGTTCACCTCAAATTAGATTGTGTAACCAGTTGCCTTTCATGTGTTTCCAGCTGACTTTGGGCTTGCCAAGCAGAAACAGGAGAACAGCAAGCTGACATCTGTGGTTGGCACTATCCTTTACTCCTGGTGAGATTGAAATGGGAACATTTTTTATGGAATCTAATTTACATTATCTATACAGTAGCATCTATACCTATACAACCTTTGGATCCTTTGAATCATTCCTAATCCCATAGCAAGTATATTTATGTGAAATATATGCATAGATCTAGTACTCATAAGTGTACACATGTTCATGGGTGGGCATCTATAGCCTAAATCACATCAAAGGGTCAAGACTGGACTTGGTGGTTTTAGCCTAGCGGGGTGATGTGTGTGTGTGTGTGTGTGTGCGTGTGTGTGTGTGTGTGTGTGTGTGTGTGTGTGTGTGTGTGTGTGTGTGTGTGTGTGTGTGTGTGTGTGTGTGTGTGTGTGTGTGTGTGTGTGTGTGTGTGCGTGTGTTAGTCCAGAGGTGGTGAAGAGTGAGCCTTATGGAGAGAAGGCTGACATTTGGGCCGCAGGATGTATCCTCTACCAGATGGCGACATTACAGCCCCCATTCTACAGTAACAACATGCTGTCCCTCGCTACAAAGGTTTGTTAACACAAACACATGTACACTCACACTCACAGTGAAATCATATACATCACATTTATCCATTTATCACTAAGGGCTCCATTTTCGCTACCGCTAAACCTTATCCCTTAAAGGACCACTTCGCCACTTTCTTCTTTGCCTTTTTAAACTATTTCAAAAGAACATTTTTCAGTAAAAAAACAAAAACAAGGCAGCAATCCGAGCACTCAAAAAGTTTAAAAACGACCCCCTATTAGGAAAGAATCCTGGCTCAAAAGACCCATGGGTTCATTCAAATGCTTGAATTGCCCACACTGTTCAAATGTAGAACAAATTAAATCTTTTATGGACTTAAAAACACAGACAACATATAGGATTAATGATTTTATTAATTGCAACACCACCCATGTAATATACAGGCTCACATGCACATGCCCGGGGGTCTTCTATGTTGGCAGGACGAAGCGCCGTTTAAGGGACCGCCTAGCGGAGCATAAGTATGCTATCCGCACTAATAATCTTGCTTATCCTATAGCTCGTCATTTCCAGGAGGCTCATAATAGTAATGATTCGTTGCTACGTATTGTGGGTTTAGAACACATCAGGCCGCTCCCTAGAGGGGGGGACCGCTTAAGAAAACTTAATCAACGCGAAACTTTCTGGATACACTCCCTTGATGCCATTAATCCTCCGAGACTTAATGAGGACATAGATTTCATGTGTTTTCTATAGCTTTCTCCAGTTTCGTTTCTTTTTGCTTATTTTCGTTTTGGTATTGTTGTATATATATTTCTTCTATATTTTTTCTACATTGTTTCACTTTTTCTTATTTGTATTTCGTTTTTGTTAATGGTTTGCGCTCTTCTCTTAGTCATTACCGGGTGCCAATTACTTGCTTAGCGCCCTGCACGCTCTTGCGTGCGCGCACACACACACTCACACAAAGTTTGGGGTGTGGTGTGCGCACACTCAGTTGATTGTCTTGTCTAGAGTCTCTATATATATATGTGCCATGTCTGCCATTTGTTCTTTTCACTAGCCCTGAGGAAGACTCTTTGAGTCGAAACATGTTGGCTTGTTTTATTTATAAATAAAGTACCTTGTTCTTATACTTCCCCTCCTCGTTTTTAAACTTTTTGAGTGCTCGGATTGCTGCCTTGTTTTTTCACTGTTCTAGTCCCTTTTTTGATCTTCGAAGCACCTTTTTAAACTTTTTTTCGTGTTTTAACTTTCTACATCTCCATTGAGCACCTGGCTTCTCCCTTTGTTTTGTGACAACATTTTTCAGTAGTTCAAATGGCCAGTCTACAAGCTCACAACATGTTAATATAGATTGACATGTTGAAATATTCAAAAAGTTTTTCAAAATGGTAAAAAAAAGAAATAAGGGATTTGGGATAAGGGGTTTAGCATGTAATGAAAATGGAGCCCTAAGAGTGTGCAAACAAAGACAGTGTGCTAATTAAGTGACCGAATGGACACTTATTGTACACACTCAAATGAACACTGTGGATTTTACTGTGCTTGCACATGCCCATACACACACACACACACTCACGCACACATCATGCACACACACTTTGAATTCCTATTATGAGATGTTGATCTGCGTAATTAGTGACTGCGCCTTTTGTCCTGTACAGATTGTGGAGGCTGTTTATGAACCAGTTGCAGAAGGAACATTCTCAGAGAGAGTCACAGATATGATTCAATGGTGAGACTGTTGCACTCAAAACGAAGCTATTGCCCACCGTTAGCCGATTCAGGCTACATTTGCACTGACTTATTGACTTACCGGTATATGCATGCCATTACAAAAGACTTTCCAATGCTGTAAGCCATGGTGATGATAGTTTCAGATGAAATGGACTAATATCCTTTCACAGGGATGCACACACATGCACATTTCTTTTAAACAAATAGCACCAATCTTTCGCAGTCACATGTATAGTATAACATGGAAATTAAGATCATTAATGCTGTCTCTGTGGGTCTTATAAATATCAAAGCAATGCTTTTCATTGTCATTCTCTATGTTTTATGGGGTATATCCTCTCAGGTGCTTGAATCCAGATGCAGACTTGCGGCCAGACATTGTGGCGGTGAGTTCCAGGATGGCTGACATCATGATGAGGTTGATGGATGGCCTCTACACTTCCCATCATGCACTGGAGAAAAGAGCGGAGAGAGACAGGAAGCGAGCGCAGAAGTACTTCCTGGAGAGACATAAATATGGGGCCAGCTTAGTCTCAGGGGATTCACGCGTGCCTGAGGTAATACTTTGTTCCAGAGGTTTAATATTGAATTGTGTATGCTGCATGCTGCCTTTAATGTTATGGTGAACCCTATACAGTATAACTAAGTCTCAATAGATAATATAATGTGGAGGTCCCTGGGGTGTCCTCGAAACATTCAGCCCCCCAGGGACACAGCCAGGGGAGGAGCACGATTCTCCTGTGCTCGGACATACATAGAGAGGCAGACATACAGTACATACACACATTGCTACTTAAAGCAGGGGCATCGTTCCGAAAATAATGGTGGCGGTACAATAATAATACTAATAATTATAATAATCATAAAGGAAAGCTAATATCACAGCAAATGTGCAAATGTACAGATTTTCACATTCAGATTCCTTTAATAGCTATCATGTTGGGCGTTTGTGTGTCTTGGCATTTTGTCTGGTTTGAACATACAAACATCATGGATTGGCATTTTAAATTCACCTGCACACACAAATTTTAATTTACACACTGAACCACATCTACTAACTGCAGGTTCCCCAAGACCAAGAGAAGACCACAATGCAGACTGAACCTCTGCCACTGCTTCCATCTTCAGCCTGCAGCTCCATACACAGTGAGCTAAGTCAAGGTGAATCTGCTACTTTCACCTTGTTTGAGAGCTGATATTTAGATATCAGATCTTGAACTCACGAGTTGTGAAACACTTTCATGGAAAATGATTATAGGTTCATGTTTTCTACTAGATGATGCATCGGATGACGATACCGTCTCATCTAAGATCAAAGATAATGCTGCTGCTCCGATGAAGAAACATGACAGTGAGTCATTTGTGAATACTTCAAATGTTATTAATGTTTACTGCAACATCTAAATATAGCATTTAAGTGGTCAAAGAGATGCCCTTTTCATTATAACCATTAACCCTGGCATTGGTGTATTTGGACGAAGTTACAATTAATTAAATCTTTAAAAGATGGAAGATCTACAAGCTCACACTGCGCCTCGATGCCAGCTGTTGTGAGCTTTTAGATGTCTATCACTATTTGTCAAATTCCTATAACAAGGGATGTAGGCCTTAGTTATTAATTGATTCATTCTGTGTTTGTTCAAAGGATCAGCAAAATCCCATGCATCTGTTACAGTGGATCAAAGTCTAACAGAGTAAGTATTTTTTATAAAGCTGTCCTTAACCATGGACTTGAAGTTTGGAGCAGATATGTCAACATATGAACATTTCAACATTTACCGGATAATCGCTTTCTTTCACTAGTACTATTATTCTAAAGTGTACTGCCACAAACCTGTGATATGCTGTTGATTACCAGCCTAAGTGACTGGACATTGGTGTAGATGGACAGCTACACCAGCTGCCCAGGCCACACCATTACATTATTACAATGTTATATTTTTTTCCAGGGGTGATTATGCTGCTGCCAACAGTAAACCTAGACCAGGTATAGTACACAGAACATAAGATGAATAGAAACAGATATACGTCAACATAATTTACAATTTAGGCATTTATCAGACAGTCTTACTCCTGAGTGATTTACAAGCAAGAACAACACTTTGTAATACGTCATATGCATAGTAATTAAGTATTAAATACTAGTAATCAAGTGTTATAACAAGCTAAGGACTGACAGTATCTGACTAACAGTAGAATATCAGTACATACAACTAATTTATATTTGTATATCAATATTAGTAATAACAACAGTTAAAGCTACAAAAGTGAATGAATTTGGAGACTATGCAGTTCCTATAATTAGATTTTACTGTTTTCCCAGTGTCAGCAGGAATCTATGTTTCACACAAGATGCTTCGTCAGATTGAAGACCCCATTCAGCGACTCTTGGTCCAACTACATAAAATCCTATACATTACTCAGGTGACAGCCCTTAAAGGATTCATTTAAAATAGCTTTTTTTTTCCTGATGTTAAAGAAAAGTATGCGAAATCACAGGCTTTTACTTGAATTAAAGATTAGTCTTTCGTACAAGTCCAAGCTAAGTTGCTATTATTTAAATTCAACTAAAAGTTTCACTTAAAATAGCTTTGTTCATCCTCATAAGCAAGCAATTTGCTTGCCTATGAGTCTTCCAGATACACACAGTACATGTTAAGAAAGGCAGAAAATGTGTGCAAAAAAGTTGAGGTATGTTACAGGAAACGTGTTACTATCATGACAAAAGTGATCCACATTACTGTGTTATACCAAATCAGTTTGTCATCATATTTGTTTAATTTCTAGCTCCCTCCAGCTCCTCATCACAACATCAAACGACGGGTGATTGAAAGATTCAAAAAGTCATTATTTCACCATGGAAGCAGTCCCTTCAATTTGAAAGTGGAGCTCAGTAAGGTCTGTATCTGTATAGTAGATCAGTCTCAATTTCCAGAGAAAAGACAATATTGACATCTAAGAAGCTACAGTATATTCTTTCTTTTCCGAGTTCCGACAACTTTTCCAAACATTCCATCAACAATCATACTCAATTTCTACAAACGTACATCTTGCAAAAACACCTGCCCATCTGTCAATATTCAAGCTACATCCGTGATATGTAGGTAGGACTATATTAAATATGTGATGTATGTCTTGTGTTTGAGTTGCCTTGTATCTCATCTCCTTTTTCTGGTAGCTTGTCCAAGGCTCTGCAGAGCTGGTGGAGTTAGGCTCAGGCTGCTCAGACTGGTGGCCTCTGATCCACTCATTCACTGGTGACCACCACGCTGTTGAAGGTCCAGGTAAATAGGTTGATTAGCATCTCTAGCAATAGTTAGATTGATGGGAAAACGTGTGTGTGCATGCATGCGTGCGTGTGCATGTGTGTGTGTAAATAATAATCAATTACCCGGTTAATTAATTGGCTCACATTGCCTGTTGCATTCCAAGTAAAAGTGAACCATTGTGTTCCTCGCACAGATGTTACAGATGTTGGGAATCTTAAGGATGGCATCACCTTTGAGCAGCTACAGGTCAGTCCCTCATAGGCATGGTCCATAAGGTATACATTATAAAGCAAGACCATTTACACTTAATTAATAAAGGGTCACACTTTTGATGTTATTTTAACCTCTACTTTGTCCTTTTCTGGACCCAGACAGGTTTTACATTGCTTCAGTCAATATAATTTTATCAAGCAACTTAAAAGCTGTCTGGGGTAGATTGGGGTCTGGGGTGCACACAAAAGCTAGAGTGGATGTTAAATAGTGAAACACCTAAATGATTCTGTTCACATACACATTTCCAATCGCAGGGAATCATAGAGGAGGTGCTGGAAGAGAATGAGTACTATAAAGCTACACACACCAGGTGAACTGGGAATGTTTTTTGTCCAAATGCATTTTTTTCTATTCTTACATGCATCAAAACCACATTTAGTGCATTTATCATTAAACTGTAATTCTTATTTATGAAGAAAATCTTCCAGTTGAATGCAAATTTAAGAGATAAATGAAAAAGATAAATGATATCCATGAATATTCATAATGTAAGCTGATTCTGTTTTTGTTAGGAATGACCAGGAAAAGAGTTGCCATGGCTCTGGGATAAAGAAATGAGATGTGCACACGCGTGCCTTATATACATTCTTTCCTTTATGGTGTTTCAGTGTGCTGCCATGTTTGTGTGAGATTTATGTGTGCTTTGGCAGATCTCTCTGGGCTAGCCAAGTAGAGATGCTACGAACGCAAGCATGTAATAATAAGCCTATATTATATCTATATCTATACATATCTATTGTATACATCTATAGTATACATATTACAGTATATATTAATATATTTAAGTGGTTAAATGGCTTAATTTGCTGTTCTAACCTCTCAATGCAGAATTGCACATGATGCTGACACTTTTGAATGGTCCAATCCATGGACAAGTTGCAGTGAGTTGTAATCACCTCAAAGGTGATTACAAACACATAAACCTCATGAATGCCCAGCCATAGCCAAGTATGTACATGACACTGACCATGAATGAACTTGACTTGATGCTGACCATGATACTGACCAAAATGACCAGTACCTTATTGACACAATGACCAGTCCAGTACCATTACATCACCTGTCACAGTCCTGTGAGAATGGCCTGGTATGTAAATCAAAACTCATGCAAAGTCACAACTTGTCTTATGAAATGACGATATAATTAGCATTTGAATTGCTAATTAATACATGCTTTGAGATACAGTTAATTATTTGTATTTTATATGTGCACAGGCGATTGAACTATACACTTTTCGTCTAATAAATGTACCCTTTTCTTCTCACAACGGACTCAGGAGCTGCGACAGCAGTGTAGTTGCTCAAATATCCTATAGAGGGCAATGTCACCCATGACATTCAGAGAACAGATGTAGAGTTGGTGAAATACATGTATTGAATAGAACTGCACAACTGTGAGAACATGAAATGGTCAAATAAAATCAATAAAACAAAGCTTTAATATACCAATAACTATTTGAAATATGATCTATCCAGTAATATTATATAGGCTATGAATATGCCACGAACATCATCATCATCAAATAAAAGAAAACAGTAATACCATGATCTGTGGAATGTTGACATGACTTGACATGAAGGAGAATAATAGCACTTATTGGACCAAGATAACCATGCAAAATGGAAAATGTAAACATGATTCTACTAGTAGGCACATGAGTTGTTACAGTCCATAAGACAGCTGCTTACTGACATTTGTTACCTACTGTACCTCTGCAAATTAATAATTCTCATTTCATATTATGCATTACGTAATCCTTCACTGTCATGGAATGTACATTGTTAAGTCACATACATATCATTTAAAGCACAACACCATTCAAACAAAGAATCACTACATGTAATTCTTGTGGTCTATAGAGTCCAGACAATGTTTGTAAACACAAATAATCATTCCAAAGCCAAACACCAGAGAGGAAATCCTCAAGTTATAGCATTACTATGAAGTCCTGCAGCTAATGAAGGACACATTTTGTGGGTCTGAAGGATGCTGGGGTTTTAAGATCTTAATATATTTTATTGTATATTTTATTTGTTGTAAGTTCTGAGTCAAAATACATATAAAGATTTCCTCTGAAAAAAGGTGTTGTCACGTTTATCGTGTTTCTGTGCAATGACTCCATGCATTATGAGTTTAACACAATTGTTCATTATTGTCACTGTAGTAAGAATGCACCATTGACCAAAATGACAACATATAAAAGCGGTGCACACAGCGGTAATGTTGTACCGCACCACTGTGTAAAATGGGTTTAAATCTCACATGGCACCTCTGGTGCTCAAGGTTGGGAAGCCAGAGTGGGAGGGTGGTGTGTGTGTGTGTGTGTGTGTGTGTGTGTGTGTGTGTTGGTGGGGGGTAGCAGGGGGGATAGTTTGGGTGCCTGTTCAGCAGGATGCAGAACTGGAATTGCGTGTTCCTCTGCATGCAATACATGCTCACAGCAAACTTCTCACTTTCATACGAAAAGAAGCTACACCACTGTTTCCCAACATCTGGTCAAGGGACCACCAGGGGAAAATGAAAATAGAAGGACCCTGATGTAAAGCAAGTCTTAGTGCTTTTTCTGGTTTCATCCTCTTAGCAGATTTTGTGTTGATCCTGTACCTTTGTTAGACTGTAAACTGTTAAAACGTTCAATCAATCAATCAATAAAACCCCTGAGGGGTTGTAACTCCAAGAACCTAATTGATGCAAGGATCCATTAGTTCCCCTTTGTACACTCTCAGAGTTGAATGAAAACAATTTCACAGTGCCGATTGGGGTCCCAGAGATAAAAAAAAAAAAAAAAAAAAAAGGGAGAGAATCGCTGATCTACACCCTTCTCAAGCCAACATGGGGGTTGCAGTGATTAGGGAGTGTGACTATATACATAGGGGGATTGGCCAGGGTTGGCCGTGATTGATGTGGAAAACAAAAAAATATATATAAAAACAACATCCACCAAAACAGCTGATCACAAAACACAACCAAAATAATATGAGCGGAATCCTTAGCCTGAGCGACATTGCTCTTTAAGAAAGGCTCCATGTGAAGTTAACATATGCTATTTAACATGCCGGCATTACTGTATATTGTCTCTGTTGTGTGTAAACAGTTACTTTTCAGGATTAAGTCTCATAAACAGTGTAATACCGGCTCAAAATGTTTCACTTCCCAATGAATTTTGAGTTTGTGTGTGACGATAGTGTAAACATATGGTTGTCCACAGAACACCACTGTTTCTAAAGGTTGGATCCAGGGACCAGCAGAGGTGCAAAGCGACCTTTGAGGGTTTGTAACTCTGAAACTGCCCAGAGATGAGTCACTGGTCTACAACCTTCCCAGGCCAACATTGGGGGGTTGCAGTGATAGGGACTATATACAGTACATGACTCAACTGGTGGAAAAACAACAACCAAAACAATAAAAAAAAATAATAATATGAGAAGAATCCTAAAACTGAGCAACATTATACTTAAAGAAAGGCTCTGCGTGAAGTTAACATAATATGCTTTTTAACATTTATCACATTGTCTCTGTCGGGTGGAAACCTCATATGTCCAAAACAGTTACTTTATCTGCCTTTTAATTCAATAGTTCGACCGGCTCACCCTGTCACTTCACACTGTGTTACAAGCTTGTGTATGTGTACTTTTGATACTTTTGTGTGATGCTGTAGTATGATCAAGTAGTAGGGCGTTAATTTATGAAAGGAAAAAAAATGAAGATATTTCTGCCTGACAGCAATGATATAGTGGAACCATTTGGTTGGAAGTGTCTTGTGGTTATATGGACAGGCCAGCAGGTGTCATTGAATGACTCCTCATTGACCATGACCTTACTGTACTTTCTGTGTGACACACATCAAGTCAACATACTGCATAATTATCCTGTATTTTAGCCATACTCATCATTATCTTATCTTAAACTCAGTTGTGAACTCTACTACCAGTTATAAACATTCGGTATGAGATCTTTATCTGGAAATACTCAACTTTTGTATTTACATTTCCCTTTATAATAAATGTAATTGCTTACTGCTCCCAGCCTTTAACACAATCAGCTTTTTGTTCTTTTTCCTGTATGTTTGTCCTCATGAGTGAATCATGAATCCAGGAAGCTGCACCAACTAAAATAAGACATTATCACTGCATGTTAAAAGCTCACACATTTAAGTTTGTCTTCATTCCACAAGTTGGCTAACTTTTGCTATTCTATTACTAAAGGTATTGCTATTTATTGAGGTATGAAATTAATCAATGTGATATATCATGCAAATATAAATACAGTTGAGGCAGAAACTGAGGTAAAATACTAGAATAAAAACCCTCTGGACCTCTCCACTTATATGAAGCTATTAAACCACTTAAACCCCACTTAAACATCCGTATTGTAGGAACAACTTTTGCAGAAAATAGACTTGGAAGGTAACAATGAGCAATATTTTGTGAGCAACATATTGTGAGCCTGCGGATCAGGTACTTTCAGCAAAAAGTAGACTAGTACACAAGTACAGAGCCCTGAGCGACTCCGTTCAACCAAATATAGGGTTTAAGTGGTGAAATAACCATAAGCAATGTGGTCATTCTTTTGAGGGATTTTTGCTGGAGGTATTATATTGTGACAGGGTTTGTTTTGTTTGTTGTTATTTGTTTCCTTCACATGAACAATCCTGTGTCTAGGTACGGGGCAGAGACGGAGAGCATGGCCGGGTTATGGTTCTGCTCGGCAGAGCCACAGCCAGTCTCCACAGGCTGCTGCTGCTGCTTCTTCTTCTTCTGCTTCTCCAGGAACTCCAGGTCCTCCAGCATCTCCTGGATCAGAGGAGGCATGGAGCCAGGGATCTCCATCTGCAGTGTGACCACCCGCTCAGCCCCTGCAGGAAAAACAAAGCCTGATTTAGACTGATTTAACCCATTGTGTCCTATTTCTAGTTTCTGAATAACATAATATTCAAAGATTTGCACCACGTTTTCACGATTTTTCAAAAATAGCAGAGATACAAGCTCATAGAGCGCCATGAGCTTGTAGATCTGCTATTTTTCAATAGTTAAAACATAATGCTTAGATTTAACTTGTTTACAGCAGGGATGCACCTGGCATTTTAGTCACCATTTAATCACCATCATTTCATTTATTCCTTGGCTATTCAAATAGCAGGCAAGCTTGTATTGTGGAAATGTGTGGGCACTTTGAATATGTTTGAATATATGTTTAATACTGAAGGAAACATTTTAACTAAAATATTTGCACCTGGGAGTTCCTAGAACAAAATATTTTGAGATAGTGCTCGGCGGCCAAGTGCATGTCATTTTGGAGGTCCATGAAAAGGTTTGAGTAGTTTTACAGAAGACATTTTGTAGAGTCAGCCTAAGGTCTTGAGTGAGTTCAAAAGCCTGAAGCAGTAAGCTTGACTCCAAAAATAAACCAGGTCCACAACAATCAAAGGTTTAACATTGTCCCTCCGCCCACACCAACAAGTTTGCAGCAATTTTCAGCACCAAAATCTACCAAAGCACTGTTGCACAAATCTCATGCAAAACAGAGCTAAAGTGGCTGTGAAATGGCTGTGAAATCCTGCAATTAGCACAAAGTAATGACGCCAACATCTTCATGGTAGGCTTTACATTGTTTAACAAACACAGCAAACATCAACATTTAGCAAATAATAAGGTGGAATGTAGGCTGTAGGGACTAACACATGATGAGTAGTGCAATAACAGCTATGACCACAGGGTGGAGTCTGTGTTATATTGCTAGAGTCACATTCATTCATTTACATCACCAGCTACAGACCTATAAAATACATCAAAACATTGGTTCTCTGACCTAGACCAATAAAATGTCCCCAAAAGAGAAAAAGGGTCTACCTTTTGGCTCAGAATATACATGTTCATCCCCCAACTTCTTTTTTTTTTCTTCTAATATTTTTATCCCACGATTTTGCAACCCATTTTTTCACCCAGTGCCAATTCCTAATGTGATCCTGGGCTCTACACACCCTCCGCCAACCTGGGGAGGCAGCGGACTGGCCTCATGCTTCCTTCAATGCATGAGGGGTCCAAGCTGCCTTCTTTTCACCTGACGGGGGGAGTTGCCCTGGTTGGACGTAGCGTGTGGAAGGAACAGTCCCCTCCATCAGGCGCCCCGGCTGGCCAGGGAGAGGCAGTTTAGAGCATAGGTTCACTGCATGTTTTTGTGAGGGTATCTACCCTAGGGGACACGGGGAGAACATGCAAACTCCACTCCACATACCCGAGGCGCCAAACCCGCCTCTGGTATGGGCACTATCCCCCAACTTCTAGGTAAGCAGCTATGACATTCTAGGACTTTTTGTAAATAGTAAATTTCATGAAAATGTTTAGTTAGCTCGTTAAGTATTACCTTTAGCGCTGATACTGCGTAGGTCAGTGATCTTCATGAGGGCCTTGGGGAACATGAGGGGCATGCTGGGACGACGTTTACGGGAGTAGATCTTAAGTGCTTCCAGCAGAGGCTCCTGGAGAACCTCCACCTTGGACGGCTCCTCGAGATCCTGACGATCTGTTAAACAGGACAGCAGCAGTTTTGTACCAGTGGTGCACACTGAAATCACATGCCAGAATTTGTGCACCAGAAATTACAGGTCTCTAAGATTGATCTCTAACTAGGATATCAATCGACACAGGCATAAACGTATACCTAAATGTGCATATTAATATATGCATAATATGCATAGTTTCATATGTACTGTACATGAGACATTTACATGAACTTGTCAGGCATTTCGATTAGAAGGGAAACAAATGTGTAGACTTATGCAGTATGGATGTATAAAGGATTTAAAACTTGTTTTGATTCTGACATAAACACAGCAGGACTGTATTATTTACTTAAGTCACGTTGGATTTTGTTACTATAGCATTGTTACATTTACCTTGGACTCCTCAATGATTGGCTGTATGAATTTAATTGCTTATATATGCTAGAAAAAGGCACCGCCTCTCGCCGCTTACATAACCACATTGTCTGCTATCTGAGGACATACATTACAGGACGAACTCGTTGACTTGAATATCAACTGCAGTACCTCCAGAGACCAGGCAGATGGCGCTGAGGAGGCCACTCTCCGTGTCATCCATTTCCAGGGGCAGCAGCTGGCCCGCGAATGTGAAAACCTGGTCTGTGAGAGGTCCAAATCCAGCATTATGGATCTGTGTGCGGGTCAGAGTCAGCCCATCTGAGAAGGTCATTGTGTCCTGGTCAGGAGTGTAGCGTGTGCATATCCTCAAGATCTACAAGCGAGGAGAGAGACACAATGAGGTTAAAAAAGACAAACCCCCATAAACTGTGAAACTATTAAACACTTAAATCAGAGAGACAGCGAAATCATTCTGTGACTGTGACCGTTGGTCGCGGCCGGTAGTAAAACGGTCATTATAAATCAGTTGTAACCTTTATAAATTACTCGCAACCAGTGAAAACGATCAACCGCTGGGACAACTGGTTCAGACGTTGGGCCACCGGTCGAGACGGTAGGGCTCAACGACCTCGACCATTTTATATCGGTCGTGACCAGTGGTCGCTGTCGCAAAATGATTTCGCCCCTCCTGCTCAATCAGGCAAAAATGTTTTGTCCATGTACAACGTATGTACAGTAGGTATGTAATTTAATCTATTAACTATGCAGGTGACAATTGTGACATTCATTCATTCATTTATTTATTCATGTATTTAATTTGGAACCCCATCGAAAACAGGATGGTACATCCCAAGTGTTTTATCCTAAAGTTTTATAAAGAATGTGTGGCAAACAATCATTGGATCAACTGCATCATGGCAGAAAGTAGTTCAGAACCCAGCTTAGAAAGCTATTTTTTTTAAATAATTAAAAGCATCTAAATATGCATTGACTGTCTGTGTGGCAGTTTGATATATTCATCTGTTTCTGTAGAGGGCAAACAACAGAGGATGAGCCAGATCCACAATGACAGATGTAATAAAGACAAATATAAGTATACAAGAAAATGTCAAGAATCAAAGTAAAAATAAAAAGTGGGGCAATATGAGTCATATCATGTTACATCATTGTTAAATTTAGCCACAGTAATATTTGGCCCAGCATGCCTCATTAGGAAAACACCCCCGTGGTGAAATAAATAAATAAACGTGATTGTGCTTTGATTTTACATGAAAGTCCTGTGGGGCAACCAGGCAGTGGATTACCATTGGCAGAGAAAGAAAGCTTTGATGATAACAGAGGACACAGTCTGATGTGAACAACAGAGGAAATGTATGGAAGGAACATGTACACACACTGACGCGCATGCACGCACAAGCACACACACTGATGTGCAAGCACGCACAAGCGTGCATAGTGCACACACAAGCACCTGTCACTGCCTCTCTCATACAGTATATACACAGTCAATTACTAAGAGATAATTTATTGATTTGTAACTATGGCTTGATTTGTAACTATGGCTATATATGGCTCTCAGAGTTGAATTAACACTCTGGACTTTGCAGTGAATTTACCTCTTTCACTTTACATATTCAGTCTAAATATACAGGCTTTCACGATGTCAGACTGCTGGCTGGCAGGCGCACTTTATGTCTTTCTTTTAAAGGAATGGCCGGGATTAGTGGCGGGACCTTATCGATAGACTAAATAGCCTACAAAAGGAGGGCATGCTTAAAGCTGGCACACTGAAAGCAAGTTGCAATGTTGATTTTGCTCTCTTTTTCGCTAAAGCCTTACGAGAATGTCCAGACAGGCAGCTTTAAGAAGAGTGATCTGGTCAGCGATGGTAAGGCCAGTGAAGCCAGGCACTCTCTTGGCAAACTCCACCACCTTGATGATGCACTTTGTGGCCAGCTCACTGAACTTATCCCACAGCCCAAGGTCCAGCTGGATCCTGTGGTCAGAGCTTGAATTCTGCAGTGGGATGAAAGATGAAAAACCATGATGAGACATGAGACCATGAGAGACAGGTAGATGGAAGTATTTATGTCTTACTCTTTTCCAATTCAATACGGTGTAAGTCGTACATTGACTATATATATATATATATATATATATATATATATATATATATATATATATATATATATATATATATATATATATATATATATATATATATATATATATATATATATATATATATATAGTCCAATAAGAACCTGGAACCATGAACCTTGGTTGAAAAAAACAAACAAAAAACAAAGTTGCCCTTAGCCTCCTTTAAGGGAAGGCTATATTGGGTCCCATTTTCTTTGGATTACACCATATTATGGTCTAATCCAAAGAAAATGGGACCCAATGCCTCCCTGCTTGGCACTCCCTGCGACATACTAGTGTCATGCCCAGGGGGTGTACATCGAGCTGCCTCACGCTACAGTAACAGGAGATAGGCTCCTGACCTATATGGGCCTCAATAGCTCAGCCGAGCCTCATGACATCATGGCCTGGCAAGGCTACTTACTTACGTATATGATCTAATCGCAGTGTCATGACTTTTTATTCCAGGGACGGATTTTCACAATGCAAGGTCAGATATGAAGGTCTCTTCCCTCGTAATACTGAATGAATACAGAGCAGCTTTCAGTGTAGTGAAAATTCAGTCCATTTACTGTACCAATGCTGTGGTTAGTGCTTTACTCAAGGATACATTCAAGCACAGAATGGACATGTTTTTCCATAGCCGTGATAAAGAACGCAGATCTGAAGGGAATTGAAAGGATACATTCAAGCACAGAATGGACATGTTTTTCCATAGCAGTGATAAAGAACACAGATCTGAAGGGAATTGGGAAGGAAATTAAGCAGCAACAACAAAACAGTTGAATGTGGACAAGATTGTGACTCACTGTGGTGTATTTTCCCAGTTGGCAGAGGGATGGAAAGGTCTCTCTGTGCGCCCTGCAAATCTTTTCCACAATCAGGCCAAGTTCTGCAGTCAATTCATAGGTCTCCAAGATGGTCATTTTCACAGCTTCCTTCTTTTCCTTCCTCTTGTTTCGGTCATTCCTCACCGCTGCGGAAGGCGTATGAGATGATAAATGGGAAATTGGAGAAATAAGTAAAAAATGTCATGATGGTGGTTAATACTGAATCCAGTTGTGTTATTTTCTTTGTCTGACTTGAAACGATGTTGGTAAAGTGCTGAGGTAAAAAAAGGAAAAAATAGAAAATAATACCATGAACAAAATAATTATCCTTGTACTGTATGTGGTAACCACCTGAAACAGCAGTATACTGTCATGTTACTAGACCACAGGTTAGACATTTTATATCAAGGATCTCACATTGTCACTAGTTAGCCCACAGACGCCCACTTTAAGATACCAATAAGATATGAAATTTGTAAATAGTATGGTTTCTAAATCGATACTATAATCAGCGTTTTATGGGCCATAGTATGTTTGTACAACTTTCTACTTCAGGCGGTGTGCATGAACTTAGTGTAAGGTAACTTAATAAGGTTATCCTTTCATAACTACTCTGGTATCTGTGTCAACACGTTTCACTGCAACAGCCCAATGACTGGGCCGGGCTGCCAGCCGTTCACATGTTGGGAGTTCCATTTCTTACGTAACTGCTGCTGCGCTGCCTGACGTTGAAGTGACGTGCCTGTGCACAGCTACGCTAAGACTCTCCTCCTCTCGCTCTCACTGGATGCTCTATATCCAGGCCGTCATTGTGTAAACACCAGCAGTGAGTGAGATCATATTACATCTCAATCACTGGATATGGGGCTGCGGCGGCAGCCTGCAGGAGTTATGCATTACATTGTCCACCAGGCGAACACATGTGATGTATTTATGTAATGCGTGTGTCTGAGTGCTGAGGGTTTAACAATGAAACATGTGGCCGCAGAGCCATTTCTAATTCCCAGACCCTTCCCCCCTCTCCCACCGCAAATTAATGGATTTATTATTCGAGTCAAATGAGCAGTGGGTAGTGAATGTTTTTGAACAATACTACTGCTGTATTTACCTGACTACAGCACATCCAAAATCTTTTACAAAATAATATGATCTATGTCTTATGATTTGTACATTTGTAAAATATTTAAATCATTTACCTACTATCTTTCAAAAACTGCATTATATAGTCATTTTATATACAGCCATGTATAATTTATGGCTACTACCTTCACTCTTAGCCTCGGGATATTAGACAGAGATGTATTGTGCTTGAGGCCGTATACTATATAAGCAGTTCAGGAATATTTGATCAATAGGATGAGCTGACAATCCTCATATAGTTATTCATTATCATTATTATATAATATATTCATTATTATCATCATTAAAGCGCACCAGACACTTACACTCCTTAGACATTCCAGCAGCAAAGCATTTCTGGAGACGACAGTACTGGCATCGGTTCCTGGTGATCTTATTGATAATGCAATTCTTATCCCTGTGGCAGGTGTACACCATGTTCTTCTGGACACTACGTCGGAAGAACCCCTATGAAGACACAAGTGAAGGACGAAAGCAGTCATTAAATGTGTAGTACAGATTGCTATTCGCAGAGACCCAAATGAATGAATGCACTCTTTCTTTCTTTCTAAATTAAATATTACAATATTACACATTCTCAAAAAAAAAGACCATTAAATGATAATACACAAATATCAGATTCATTTTCTATGGAATAACACATTGCAGTTCGTCAATTAGCGGCAACAGATTGTGAAAGAGACCACCAGAGCATTTGACGCTGTAAAGGGAGGCCATTATCAATAGTATTGACTGAAACACTACGATCCTAGCATGGAGGCAGTTTATGAGGCCAAAGTTCAGGTCTACTTGGGTTTGATGTAAATAAGCACAGACAGCAGTCAAATGCTCCCACGAGTATTCAGATGGTCATGATTTCATTCATTAGTCAGAGGATCTGCAAGCTGGGGAACTTGATCTTGGTGGTTTCATCTTGACATTCTTGAGATCTAATTGTTACTTTTGCGCTGCTTATTGTTTCTCTGGCCCTGTGTTCTCTCTCTCTCTCTCTCTCTCTCTCTCTCTCTCTCTCTCTCTCTCTCTCTCTCTCTCTCTTTCTAGTTTATAATCTACTTTGTCTGTCCCAGGTGAGCTCATAGGGTTCTCTTACAGCAATATAACTTTGTTACAGCTACACTATACAGTTCTATTTACTTTATGGGATTTAGCAGTTTCACCTTTTGCAAGCAAGAGTACCTTCCAAACTTTCTGTATTCATTACACTGACCAATACAATGTAATAATACCAGTAAGACGCCCTGAGGGCTAGGTCACATTCAGGCATCCGGCTGCATGACGGCAGACTGCTGGGCTGGTGCTTTGGCAAAAGTAGTCAATATAGGGTGATTCTGTACTGGCTATACAGTATATGTAGCATATCTTGAGTGTACAGGGTTTGATGAGGCCCGATCAATATATGGAATGTCAGAACAGCTTAGCTCCATGGAGATCTATATTGTGCTGAGCCTGACGGATGGACAGTTTTTGTAGGTTTTCATGCGGTTGCAACAATAGAACACAATGTTAAAAAGTATTTTTATGTGAAAGTAATAATAATCAACTTGTTAAAAATAATAATAGATTTGTATATTTTATGTTTGCATCCAAATGACATATTCTATAGTGACCCAAGATGGGGTTGCCAGGTTGAAATTGAGTGATGACATTATGGTCATCACTCATGGTCATGGTTATGACAAGAAAACGCAGGGTCTACAAATTGCATGCATGTGCCACACATAAACAGATGAGTGGATTGTGATTGATTGTGATTCAGTTTATTGGAAATATGCATAAAATTTGAGGTTAGATGCAAAGAGTATAGGGGGTTGCAGTTGACATCTCCTGAGACTTTAACAGCTCTGACACCTGAATCTGAATTCTAGTAGGGCTGTCTGGGCAGCTAGATGCCTGATGGCTGCAGGTTCAATTTCAGGCCAGGGCAGAAATGTGTATCCCTGAGCAAGACTCTCCCTAAGAACCATATAATGGTGCTCAATGCTCCTACAGTATACTACTTATAGGATGGGTAAATGCAGATGACAAATTTCATAGTATGTGCAAATATACAGTGGCCCAAAAAAACACCCCAAGGAGTGGGAACTAAATTATTAATATTATTTCTCATAATCTTACCTTGCAGCCCTCACATGCACTGACACCATAGTGGTAGCCTGAGGACTTGTCTTGACATACAAAGCAGGGCTTGTAGGTGCGAGGAGGGGGGAGTGGCGATCGGGGACTGGCAAATAAGTCTTCTGAACCAGAACTAGAGCTCTGACTCTCCACTGCTGCTAACACATGATAACAAGGAAAAAGAAGGTGTAAGAGAAAGTGGCACTGAAAGCAAAACTGTTATAGGAAAATGGATGGTGCATTATTATTTAACAATGATGGAACACTGAGGATTTTACAAGTATACAATTTTATATCCCAAAAAACAACAACACTATGACAAGTGATTCTCAAACCTTTGAATTTTAACGACCCCTAGTTTGGCATACATTTTAGTTCCATTTAGACACTCTCAGAGTTACAGACCATTAAGGTTCTATTAGATTCTTATTCTTTTAGCAATCTTAGAATGGGACGCCATGGAAGGCTCTCAGTGACCCCTGGGGATCCGCAAACCCCACTTTAAAAACCACTGCAATACATTGACACACTTTACATGCTGTAGGTACCCAGTACAATCACAGCTTCCTATTGGTGCCTGAGCTGCTCCACTGAACCAATGGGAGATTAGATCAGACTGTCCTGCATGACTGCTTAACAACAAGAACCCTATACTGGGATAAACATTTGGCGAAAATAGAAGCTCCCCATTTAATGACCTACAAATATGTAGCTATAGCTACTGTATGTAAGCTATTTTGACTGGCAAAGGGTTTTGGTTTAGAGGAAAAATAGAATAGATTTTAAATTGTTTGCGTTGCTTTGAGACAAGAATTGTTTTTCAAAAAAAAAAAAAAAAAGATTAAACATTATTATTACAATTTTAGATTTAGTTTTGGCTTTCATTTTTAACTACTGTAATAAGCATAATCAATTTAACGAACGCATATTTATATGCTATTTATATACAGAATGAATCAGATAAGTGTACATTATGATGCACACTGATGTTGCACACTGATGCACACTGATGTTATAAAATAATATTTATACAACACACTGTACATCACCATTTTAAAAGACAGTGTCAAGTTTACCTTACATTTGTATTTCCATAGATAGCATAAAACTGGTTTGAGTTTTATCGTTAATATAGAGATTTAAGTTAAAAGGCCAGGCAAGTGTGCTTGCTTGCTTGCTCTGAGGCTGTGAATGCACGTATGCTTAAATTTGTGTTCATCAAAAATTATAATGAAAGGCAAAATTATATTTTGATTTTTAAATATATACCAGCATTGTTAAGCTGAAGGATTCAGGCCGACAGATGATGAGACAGATACTTATGGTCCTAGACCTAGATGACTATTTCTATACTTTTGATGTATTACCACATATTGCTTATCGTAAATCGCTCTGGACTTAGAGCGTCTGCTAAATGTTTAAATTGGAAATTGGACAAGAGAGAATCATTAAGGAAGCGAAATGGTTCAAATCCTAAGGATCCCATCCCTATATGAGCGCTTACTACTATAACTTGCATTTTTCTTGGGATAAGCATTATGGTCATTTCACGCCTTGTAGCAGAACAGGGAAGCATCCCACCCTGGACATTTCTCACACCAGGGAGAACAGGCTATGCCAGCCTCCCTGCTGTCTCCTAATCATTTCTACCATTAGAGGACAGAACCTCTGACAGAAGAAAAAAAGGCAACTAAGAAAGACATTTAAAAGGAGACAAAAAGAGAAAAATTGCTTATCTCCATCCCCTTGAACCAGTGGCCTCCAGTTGAACCTGGAATCTCCAGGTCAAACAAGAGGACACCCCCATTAGCCAGCATTCTCGCCCAATGCAAAACAATGCAGGAGCATGCCACTACTGACTGATGAGGAAGAGACTGGAACACAGTGCAGGCTGTGTGTGTGTGTGTGTGTGTGTGTGTGTGTGTGTGTGTGTGTGTGTGTGTGTGTGTGTGTGTGTGTGTGTGTGTGTGTGTGTGTGTGTGTGTGTGTGTGTGTGTGTGTGTGTGTGTGTGTGTGTGTGTGTGTGTGTGTGTGTGTGTGTGTAGGGAGGTTATGCTATGAGAAGTGATTTGAAAGGGGGAGGGGAGAGGTTACCCCAATTTAGGTGGTGTTGTTTGATGTATTTGACAATGCCTCATTTGACTCAGAGTCGACCATTTGTTTTTGTGGTATATTTTAGGGTAAACATTTAATATTCCCTATTGGCCTAAATATAAGACAGTGGGTTTTTTTTTCAATGGAATTATTAGAATCGAGAATAGAAAATTTGAGGACTATATAATTTGACATTCAATGTTCTTTCTACGCCAATGAGTCTTGTGAAAAATGGGGGTCGTCTTATAACCCTGGTCATCTTATATTCAGACAATATGGCGTGTGTGTGTGTGTGTGTGTGTGTGTGTGTGTGTGTGTGTGTGTGTGTGTGTGTGTGTGTGTGTGTGTGTGTGTGTACAGTGTATACACACGCATGCGTATACACTGTAACTTGAGAATAATAATATTACTATTAAAGGGGAATTCCACCTGTTTTGCTAAGACATGTTGTGAGGAAATAATAAAAAGTCCCACCATTCTGTGTTTCCTAGGAAAGGAAAATGAACATGGTAAATTACATCATGATGACGATAATGTTTCACCAGGGAAGTTACATGTGTTAGTCACCTTGCTATTTAAAACAAGTCAAAAACAATAATAATAATAATAATAAACTAGGATGTGTGTGTGTGTGTGTGTGTGTGTGTGTGTGTGTGTGTGTGTGTGTGTGTGTGTGTGTGTGTGTGTGTGTGTGTGTGTGTGTGTGTGTGTGTGTGTGTGTGTGTGTGTGTGTGTGTGTGGTTTGGTGGCACAGTCTGGACCTTGTCTGACCCCCTGAGTTGGTGACCGTCCAGTGAACTCAGAGTGACCCCAGAATGACCATCCTGTCCTCCTGTGTGTCCAAACTATACAGTCCTCCTAACCACTGACAACAGCCAGACCTCCAACAGGCATCCATCCCTCTACACATAGGCTATAGCCTATACTGCTGTTTTGTTATTCTATTCCAAGTACTGTTTGTGAAGACCTACAGAAAAGAATGCCATGGGAGATAACACTGATGATCAAAAGTAACGCATGATCACAAGGCATTTGTGATCCTTGCAGAGCAACATGCTGTACCAAGAAAACAATAAACCCACAAATGTAATCAAACATATAAAGGCATTTTCTAATATAACATATTTTTAAAAAATGTAGTCTACAAACAAAGCAAATCAAATGAAACCATATAACAGCAAATAGGCCTGTTGCAAAGTGGTCCAATTGTAGCCCTGGTTAGAATAGACTGCATTATTTAGTGATGCATTTATTCATTAGTCAAACTGCATGTATAAAGATTTGGCATTTATTGAATTGCTTTCTAATTGGCTACACTAGTATTAAAGTGTAAAAATACAATGTATATAGGCCGACTGGACTGACTCACTAGTTTAAAATGTTATATAACCATTTGGAGCAAACAAAAAATTAACCCCCCAGATGTAGACGTTTTAAAATGAGCATTCTTATGGTAGGCTACTCTCTGGCATGCTCTGTATAATCTTTATATTGGCTCACCGCAATATGCATATCAATATGCATATAGCCTAAACCACAACATCGCTATATCAAACATAATTTCGTATAGTGCAAAAACAATAATTTACGTGTATGCATTATTATACAACTATGGGCACATCATCAGAAGTGAAGTTGAACCTACATTGCGAGGTCCGGTGATGGACTTGCCAATCCGACTCCGTTAACTCACTGAAGCATGAGGCGAAAGACTGTTCCTGCTCCTGCACCATGCAAGAAGGACTCGCCGTGTAAAAATCCAGAATGTCCACGTCGTTACCACCGACAGCGAGAAAATCCATATAGTCGAACATCTTCTTATTCAAAGCGATATGACGATGTCCTTGTTTGTTCGAGAGGTGTCTTCATAACAAGAAGCAAGTGCAGGTCACAGTCAAAACGACACAATCCTTATGTGTGTAGGCTAGCATATATCATGGCTCCCTGCTTTCTATAGTGTGCAGCAGCATTTCAGGCAAAAAAGTTAGTAATTGATCCAAACGGCGTTTCGATAATACGCGTCTGAATATAGTAGCGAAAGGGGCGTGAACAGTACGTACTATACACACGCTTCTATGTTCCATCGACGTACGACCCGCAGCCTATACTACTCGCGTCTCCTCGCAGCGGCAGACTGCAAACACTATGGTAAATACTCCGAGTACGTCCGCTAAAACAGAGTGCTTATTTAGCATAACAAAGTTTGTTTAGGGAGTCCTTATCTTCTCTTAATTGACGAATGAGTTGCTGGTCTCAAAGCAAAGCATTGCAACCTACTTCATACTAGTTATGTCACACTCAGAGAGACCGATAGAATTACCTAATATATGCGACTGAACTTTCCATGAACCTTCTACTAACCTTCAGATGACCCAACCACGGTCTGACATCACCAAGTACCAGGATCTTCTCGTCTACAGCGGTGCTTTTTCATCCATTTTGATACCAGGGCCCACTATTTATTCTGCATTTGAGCCACGGACCACGATAAAAAACGTTTTTTTCTCCTTTTCTTTTTTTGTCTACATTTTTATGCAGCATTTAGGAGAGATAACAGAATGAAGATGAATATTGATCAAAATAACATTTTTTTCTACATGTTTATTTTGAATAGGATTATGCTCAAAATTCAGATGTTTAACAATAATTTAACTCTTGATAGCATTAAGTGAAACCCAAATGGACCCATACGGTTGATTTAATTTTTTCGCTCTCAAGATCTAGGTGGCCATTTGGTTACAAACTCAACCTGGAATCCTGGACAAACACTTTTGCTACATTGTGTTAAACTGTTAACCCGCATGTATACAGAGGCCCTGTGCTGTCCATAACTCAATTTATCTTTTTATTTGCCAATATGAATAAAATACATTTAATTTCACTAATTGATATACTTTAGAGGGAGCTTAAAATGTTCTTGCAGATAAACATGAGCTCTGCTTAAAGTCTTTAAGGCATAATTGTACTATACACTAATAGGTATGGAGAGGGGAAATATCCATGTTTTTAGATTTGATTGTGTGATCTTATCAAAAGCAGCATCACACCAACAGTCATGCATGTCTTGCAGGCTATGGCATCATCACAACAAAACAGATAACGGGAATGTTGCAACAACAAGCATTGGCATGCTCTGGTCTATTGGGGTCCCTACAAAAAATCTATTCTCATTAGCTTCCGTTTCTCTTCATCCACGTCTACTTTGATCCCCCCTGCTTGACATAAGTGAGACAAATTCACAGTTAGAGTGAGTCATAATCAAATCTACCACAAGATAAAGTAGGTCAGCTCCGAGGATGGGCTTGATGAGAAGAAAGGAAGAATGGTAGGAAAAAATGCTCCATTTCAGCATAATGGAATTAATTGGAGCATATATCAGCTTCAATTGATTTCACCCAATTTCCTGGCCCAAAAGCCCATACATTAAACCAAATAAGAACATTAACATTAAAGGAAATGCTCATTTGCACATGAGATCCAAAGATTTTGCCACAATACTTAACGTTATTATATGAACTGCAGATTAGGATCCATCGCAGCAACTGGATAAAACTCTGTGTTAAATGATATATTTGTAAATCAGAGAGTATATCAAAGTACCCAAATGGATCCATCTGAGTTAAATCGACACTGAGGACTTTACTGTGTTCATATATCTGACTGTACACCCGGCGGAAAACAGCCGTCATTATCATCTAAGAAGTCCGACGAAGAATGCTAAAGCTTTTATTGTGTGTGAGAAAGTAGAAATACACTTGGTCTCCCTCAATGCCACTGCTAACCCCATTGAGGCGCAGGGCAGCGCAGCACCAATGGTAAAGGAGGCTAATTACCCCTAGTATCTCCCACACTCCAGGGAGGAGAGGGTCATTCAGAGGACAGGCATGTGAAACATTCCTGCAGACTACTGCTGCTGCAACTCCCCACTGGTCCAGTCCTCCCTCGTCGCCCTCCACCTCTTCTTCCAACACCTCCTCCTTCTTCTTCTCCTCTTCCTTACCCTCCTCCCTTCCTTCTCTTGCCCTTCTCTTACCCCTCTTGCCTCCTTTCCTCTACCTCCCTTTTGCCAATACAGTATCACATTCTCTCCCATATGCCCTGGCTCCCATTTAATCTGTCAATCAGCTGGCTGCTGGCTCGCCCGCATTGTAGTGTGTTTCGGCTTCGAGTTTCACTTCAACCCAGTGTACAACAGTTAAGGGATTATTACTAATGTGTTTTAAATTGACACCTTGGCTTTTCTTTTTGCCTGGGTTGGGAAGAGGTGAACATTTTACCATTATCTCCATCATCTACATTAATTAAAGTTTAAATGGATTGGTTTCTCTATGCCCTGCAAAGTCAAAAGAAACATTGTGTTCTAAGTATTCCATGGCCGTGTTACATATGTAATGACGCATTGAAGAACTTTCCAGTATGCTTCTCTGCTTCTCGAGAAAAAAAATACAGTCTCTCTGATATGTGTATCTGATATTGCTGAAGTTTAGGCCAAATGTTGTGTGATGTATTAATACATTGCATTGACTGAGCTGAATTGTATACTCTACCTAACTCCATTTGTACAGTATAGGTTGCAACTTTGAGACCCATGAAGAAGGGTTAGTCTTTTGGCCTGCTGTTTGTCTTACACTGAACAACAACAATGTTGTACTCTGCCGTGGTGCAGGGTCCACAAATGTTGGATTTGACCTTGTCGGTGAAATCCCATCAAAGATACATAGTAGGCCTACACGATCTCTTTTATGAGCAACCCCGGTCCAGGATATCAGCAGTATAAATTTGCAATACACAACACAATAAACAAACATTTGAACACTATGAAAAATACCAAAAATAAATTGACATTAGGCAAAAAGAATAATAGCAAATAATTAAAACCAAATAAGTAGGAAAAAGCAGGTTCACTGACCGTTGGTGTCTGCCATCAGACCGGATTAAACTTTTAAATGCAGTGTTCAAGTCTTTAACTTGAGATCTGTCTGCAAGTGATTACAAGCTATAGGCTCATTTAACAGGTTCAGTTTGAGTTTGTCAGAAAGTAACAGACTGTATACAGTATGCACACACGTGACATATCCTGTTAACACAAGACAAACGTGTAAATAGCTCAGATGTAGAAACCTTAACGCCCCTGTCTGAATCCTAAACTAAGACAAGTACTTCGTACTGTCAACTGCCATATTCAATGTAAGTTCTCAGTTATATATTTATGGGAAATAACACAATGTATTCATATGATCAGAGAATATGCAGAGCCAAACAATGGTGAATTTAAACATCAAAGGAAAAATTAAATGGCCAGAAAACATCAGACAGCAATTTCCTCAGTCTCAGTGTATGTCATCTTTGAGGACTTATATTTATTGGTGCAATACATCTTTTATGCTGGCTGCTGCACAAGCAGCAACAGGATGAGAGGGCGAGAGCATCTTTAGAGGGGATAGCTTTCCATCAAACTTCCTTTCAAAGCAGCATTAGATTTTCTAAAGGCTTGTGTCTGACCTATTTAGCAGCCAACAAAGAAAACCCATCTTCTTGATTGATGGATGGTTGCCATGGTTTTTTCTTTTTCTCTCTCTCTCATTTTAAATTGGAGCATCTGACGGCAAGGGAAATTGGGACACAACCATATTCTCTGGTCTGGAACCACATATTCTAACATAGAGTTTGATCTAGGTTATATTATAGGTTTGATCTAGTTATTATAGATTATAGGTTATCCTTGCCCTTCACAAGAAAAGAAAAGAAAAGAAAAGAAAAGAAAAGAAAAGAAAAGAAAAGAAAAGAAAAGAAAAGAAAAGAAAAGAAAAGAAAAGAAAAGAAAAGAAAAAAAAGAAAAGAAAAGAAAAGTTTGAAATGTATTTTCACCAAAATGTAAACAACATAAATATAACAATATTAAGCACTAATGTATAGTGCTTAATGTACATGAATAGTGCAGTATTTTCCACCCTTGGCTGATTTACTTTTATTTTTCAGACTTTCATTATAGGGTAACACTCTAAAAGCAATGTAGCAGATCTGTATTTGCCTTTATGATAATAGAATACAAGAATCATGTGCATGTTGTACAAAGTACACAAATCCAAGTCATGGGGTGAGATCTAGTTGACACCATTTGAGTGAGGGCCCAAACCTTAATACAACTTTTCTAGCTATAATGAAATGAAATAAAATGAAATGAAATTGAAGTAATCTAACAATAGTCAATTATTTTTATGTTTATTTAGATGAGGGTCTTTGGTGTCAACCAGAAGTTGTGGGTCATCTTCCACCATGCTGTAGTTGAAAGCATTCTGCGCCCTGTGGACCAGTATGGCAGGCGACATTAGTCTGCTCTGGCAATAACCTACAGCTGAAAGCCCAGATTACCATGCAGCTTATACAAAGAGCCGAAAATCATGGGGGTCAGGCAGCATCCCACTCTCACGGGTGTCTGTCATGAGACTATCATCAGACAGACCCAAAAGATTATTCTAAACCCCACACACATGCCCCCCACCCTGAATAACAGCTAGACTATTCAGAGTTTCAGAGTCTGCTTGTGCTAGCAGAATCTCCTTAAGCACTCCTTTGTCTCCCTGTCTATCAAAGCCCTACCTAAATGACAAGCTAGCCAGAGCCAAACCTGCGATGTTGCTTGTATGTGGATTTGTGTTTTAAATGTACATGTGATTTCTTTGTTCAATTGTATGTTGATTACTATGACAATGTGTGTAAGTGAATATGCAATGAATTTCCGTAAATTGTATTTTAATAGAAAGGCCTGCGGCCTACAGATTATAGAGAGGACAGCTATCTGTCTGTCACCTTCTTGTGGATTGATATTATCCACGATTAAGAAGGAGATTATTCTATAGGTGGATTCTTGTGATTTCCAGTCAACAGAATAGAACAGAAGTGTTAACTAATTGCAATTCTCTCTGCAACACTTTAAATAAAGGGTGAAAATATTCTGAAATACTGTCTATTCCTCTTCAGTTACATTAAATGCTGACCAACCAGGTCAGTGCTTAAATACTTACACCTAACTTACTTACTTACACCTAGTGGTACTAGTGGTGATACCAATACTGGTGCTTTAAAAATGATCAGCTACACATGACCACATCATGCATTCAGACAGATATATGGAAAATTATCATATTGTTTAAAATCACACTTGTGTGAAATAAGTGGGGAAATCAGTGTGGAGGTCCCCATAGTTGCTGTCAGGCAGAAATCTATCATCTCCATATAAAGTATTTCATCCTTCCCCCCCAAAAAAATATATCAAATTCTCATGAATGAAAAATACATAAAAACACATACATAAAGAAACGGAATCACCAACCTAGAAAAGAGATACCAGATTGTTAAAATTATTTGATATACAGTGCTGATATCATGTAATGCATTTATTATCAATTTCAAATTCAATTACATCATTGTCTTTTAGTTATTAGTTAGTCACATTAACTATTAGGTCTTTGTAATAAAATCAACGGCTTGACAGAGTTCAGAAAGAATTTCAGTGTGAAAAACAAAGCACTTGTGTTTTTTTTTATGACATGCCATAAACTCATCATCATCTTCATACCCTGTGAAGTGCACTTTAAATTATCTTAGAATCAGAACAGATTGTTTTTTGTTAATGTACTACAGTACCAAATTCTCTCAATTAGCACAAGGAGTGTCATGGCAGGATTTCTCATTGATTTTTACTGCAACATCAATACAATAATTGCGGCTTGGATTTGATTATTTTAGCTGTGGCCATTTCAGCTTTCTTCAAAAGGACAAGTTCACCAATGGAGGCTGGAGCTCCCATCTCGCATAGACAGCTGCTAAATGTTGACCATGTACTTAATTATTTAAACAGTGAAAACAATGCTGCAGAGCCATGTGCAATTGAAATAATCTACCAGACAGTGTCAACCAGGCAGAAGAACAAATGTAGTTTATGATATTATGATATTTCCTTTTACAGTGTTGAATGTATAATAATGATGAATTCATAACGCTGAGTATGAAATGTGATTCTAACCTTGACATTATTGATGGATTGACAAAGAGTACTATGTGACTGTAATTATACTTTTCTTAAATGTACTGTTAGCATTCTTATCAGATTGGATATGGATTCAATTGTGCCATGGAGATTTTAATTTGCAAAATATATTTTGGACAGTATTATATCATATTGTTACCAGGTTGAACGGATGCTACAAGCTTCATAGGTAACAGAGGCCCCATTGCCATCCCATGAAGTCTACTGTACAGTAGATTCAATACATAAGCATACATAAAATACATTATTATTGATGTATGGTTCAATCAATGCACGTATTTGTATGCTTGTAAGAACAGCTGTGTGTTGGGCATATGCAAAGGCGGTCCATGCAAGTAGCAGCTCTGCGTCAGATTGAACTTTTGACAACATGCTATAGGAACAACATGAATTGTGCACATATTTCAGGTCTTTGTAACTAAAGTTTTGGATATGGTGAGTCACAAAACACACATCTGGACATTAAACTCACACCTATGGCCTGTCGGAAATAATCACCCTTAACAACAGATTCCAAGGGACCAAAAGATAACCTCTGTGATACCCATGTTTTTTTAAGATAAAAATGTCATCAATTAAAACGGGTCCTAAACAAGTCTCAAAGATGGGCCGGCCTTAGCAAATGGATTATATCTTGTTCCTTTGGTGCTGTTATGTGTCCCAGACTTTGCTTGGCCTGTCTGCAACTTCTTTGTGATTGAATGGTCATTTCACAAATTGTTTATTATATTGAATAAAGATAACTAACTGTTTATGTATGATTCAAATAAGCATGATGGGGTTAGATTTTTTTCCCCCTTTGTTTTATTTTAGGACGTTGGCCAGTATTCTTGAAAATGTATGATATCCATAGCTGTTAAAATATCATGCACAGACAGTTAATATTTTTTTGTATTGAGTTTTGGTTAAACTGTAATTCTGCAAACTGTTAATACATAATTTATTTAAAATTGATTGATTTGAATAAATGAAATAATGAACTAATGATTAAAATTAGATTAAAGAGCCGCAAATAGGTATTCAGAGTGCCATGATGAAAGTCAATCTAAACATTTTCAATGTCCATTTCAATAAAGAAATCATTATTTCCATAGAAATACCCCTTGAAAATCAGGGGAATCCAGGACTACATGTCCTTCCAGAAGGCGGATAGCAACACCTTGTGGAAGATCGAGGGCACTGCAGTCCCAAAGCTTAAAATTGGACTGAAGGTGATTTGACCTGCATGTAAAGTCAAACCAGTTCTATCAGGTGCTATCATTACCAAACCTTAGACTCAACTTTTAATTAGATAACAAGAACAACAACACCAGCACACAACTCACGTTTCACTTGTATTTATTTATACTATAATATATTCATATTCCTATGTTCATGAAAGATATACATGGCTATTTACATATTGCAATGTTGCCAGTGGAAGAAACAGACATTTCAATCAAATAGATGAGTAATACATGTTTGCGAAACAAGTGCTGTGCTCAAAGCCCAGAAAGTTGTATACAAAAGTTTCTTTTAAAAAGTGGAAGTTGAAAAAACAGTAAAAACACAAAGCATGTAAAAGCATGAAGCATGATTGCATTTACATGTACAGTACTACTCCCATTACATGTAGCCCATACATGACAACCTAGGATACTGTCTGGCTTTTGAGTTAGTTGGTTGGTAGCTGTTCCATAACACCATGTGCAAATGTAGTGTTGCTAAAATGGCGTTTCTGTCTCCCCCACAATGAGGCATTGTATACTGTGTAGGCAGTTGACAAGGGATTCAACACAACCCCTCAGAAATAAAAAATAAAAAACCTCCAACGCTATACAGATAAAACACTTCACATCTTTTTATATACAGCATATAAAACTGTTATGTTTTTTTATATATATATATATTTATATATCTATATAAATAATGGTTTCCCAAGGCAAAGGGAATAGGAACCATGTCAAGTTGTTCGTTTAAGGATAGCCATGCATTAGCAGCAATCAACACACAATCATATATACCTGTACAGTTTCTGATAGTTTGCCTGTCTTAAACATTTATTGGTCTAAATATTGGACCAAGTAAGGGCGCGCACATCAATTTCTAACATGCTCTCAATATGGTATGGTACATGGTACTGTTTCTCACATTCACGCTGCTCATTAGCAAATACACTTTGGAATTAAATGGCTTTTTAGAGAAAAAAATAAAATCAATAATGTGTAAAAACCAAATGGGCTTTCTGCACTTTATCCTCTAATATAGCCAAATAAGTACTCTTCTTGCTCTCAAAAATAGAAAGGTGCCTCTAACTCTGAAAAAACTAGGAACCTTTGACACGTGTGCAACAAGCTTAAGCTGTCTATTTTGTCTATACATACAGTACATTTCAGATTTCGATCAGACCCTCCTCTAGCCTACTTAACAAAAATATAATAAAAAATAACTTTACAATACATTCCAGAAAGAAAATGTCACTGGATTGGTCAAATGTGGTGGGCAAGGGAATATGAGGCAGATTCTGGTGGTGGTGATGGTCGTGACTGTGTTGAGGAAATACTGTCCTTTAGTCAGAGGAGATGAGGTGAGAATAGAACTGTGCCCCTCAGAAACCTTTTTAAGGGTGCACTTTGAAGGAGAGCAGTTCCTCTGAGTGCATGTTGTTCAGAGAGCGCAGATCAGGTAGCTTGAGTAGTAGCTTGGTGAAGGTGGTGGCTGATTCGTCACCATGGGTCTTCATGACCTGGTTGCGCAGTGCCCGGATCAGATTGTCCTGCAGAGTCTCCACAGCATTTAGATCCCGGATCCCTGAGCGATCTGATCCAAGGACAAAAAGGAAAAGTCAATATTGGTGAACAATTGATTAAATGATGATTTTAAAACTTCACATCAACAAAAGTAAAAGCCAGAGGTTTTCCTAGTAGTTTTCCTTTCTCCTTCAATAAAGCCACACAGAAATATAACAATGACATACCTATAACAGAGACACGATTTGTTTACATTTATATTCCAGTATCAGTATCCTTACCAGCTGAGACGAGCACTACGGCTGTGAAGAGGCTCATCTCGTCCTGGTCTAGCCGCAGTGCTGCCAGCTTCTCACTGAACTCGCACATGGAGTTGAGCAGCTCGCCGGCTCCTACTGACCGCAGCGTCTCCAAGCTGTATGACTTGCCACTTAGGAAGGTCACTGTTCGCTCTGCCATGTTGAACAGTGATGCAAAGCGCACCATCAGCACCTACACATGAAGGGGGAGCGCCAAAGGAGAGCAAAAGTGTGTTACAGTAATGGTTAGGGAAAAAAAAGATATGTAAAGACTCTTTCATTTCCACTGATCGGCTGAATCAAGTTGCTATAAGATAGCTACAGTTGAAGCTATATTTAGAGTCCAGTTAAAGCCACATCACTACCTTGGGTATTTCAAAAGGTCCCTTGTACAGTCTCAATGCATGCACAAAATCACGCAATATTTTTAGGCATGCATGTTTGCTTTCTTACCTCAAACGTCCCAGCTTTTAGCAAGCTGACCTGGTCGTGCTCAGGTAGGTCACGGAAGCCTGGGATTCTCTTGGCAAAGTCCACAACCTCCCGTACAGCAGGAGTGAAGCTCATGGAAAACTCCTCCCAGATCTCTTGTCTGAGCGTGTGTGGGTCCACAAAGGGTGAGTCATTCATAAGACATACCTGGACAAACAGACAGCAGAGATATCAGCACTGGTGGAATGCCTCAATACAATTCCATACCTACGTAATTCCCTCTAGTAAACCATGTATCTATACAAGATTCATTTGTAAATTTTCTAGAAGTCTTTGCCGAAACCCACCACGTGTGCTTGCTGGTCCACACTGCTGGTTGGTCCACTGTAACCGCTAAAGACGGTCGGTGTATTCATGTTGTGCTGCGACTGTTGAAGGCTGTGGTCGTCTTCTGGTACCTCACAGGTTGGGCTACTGGTCAGCTGAGGCTGTTGGTGAACTCGCCGTTCTTCTCTGTAGGCAGCATTAGTGATGTGTTGGCCATTGCTGTTGTGACTATGCTGGTAGCTCCCGGGGCCGACGTCATTCCAGTGGTTCCAGTTCTCTTGCTGCTCGCCCATGCGGCTGTTGCTTGGCGTCTCCTCAGTGGCTGGCACCGGTGAGGGGTAGCTCTGGACCTGTCGCGGCGACTCCTTTTGGCCATATGCAAACACGTCGTGGCATTGCCTGGGCGCCTCGTCCTCGCCACTGTCCGAGGCGCAGGAGGAGGAGGAGCTTGTGTTGGTGTCCATAGATACCACAGACTCCGAGTCCTGGGGGCACTGCGGCGACGAGGGGTTGGAGTACGAGCCGGAGGAAGGAGAGGAAGTGTTGCAGTCGTTGGGCAGGGCCTCCAATTGGAGGGGAGGGCTCTGGCGGCCTTGGAGCATGCTGTGTAGTTGAGTGTTGTTGCTCATCATGTTGTTCATGGCGTTTTGCATCTCCAGAAGCATCCTCTGCTTTTCTCTCTTTGGGATGCGGCCAAATCTGACAGCTGGAAAGGTCAATAATGACATCTGTTGATTGCCAGCATTACACAGAGCATAATTTCACCACCCTGTCCTTCCTGGCATGACCTGGTGTAAGTCCCCTGAGGGGTGTCCAACCTCTCTCTTTCCCTAAAACATGTTATTTGTTTTACTCTCATATAAACAAAATATAATATTCTCACCATCTCTGGACATGCCAACGGCCAAACACTTCTTGAAGCGACACTGCTGGCAGCGGTTCCTGTTGATCCGCATGATGGTGCAGTTTTCCATCTTCAGACACTTCTTATACTGGATGTTTTGCTGAATACTTCTACGGAAGAAACCCTGCAGAACCCAAGAGATCAACGCATACCATTTAGCCAGAGTATTACAAGTAGCTCAGTGAATGAATCAAACCAGTAGAATGGCTTTTCAAAGCATTCCACAGTTGACAGATCTTGTCTCACCTTGCAGCCCTCACAGGCATGGACGCCATAGTGGAATCCTGAGGCAACATCACCACACACCTTGCACAAGAGCACCATTCCATTGATTTCTGCAAAAGAAGGCGAACCACTCAATCAACTTCCAATGTAGTATAAAGTTAAAGTACACTTGTACTTTGTTTATTTCCTGAACAGTTGATTCAAATACATAAATTATTCTACTTACTGGTGATACTGCTCTTCGTAGAGGTAGATGAACGTCCGGTCTTCTCCACACCTTGGCTTCGCTGATGCCCCTGCTTTGCAGGGGGAGCGACATCCACCACGATGCCCACAGCCCGACTGGGCAACGAGGGGCGTGGATGGGATGGGGAAGTCGACTGGTAGCTGCTATTAGAGCTGTCGCTCATACAGGACTCTGGGCTAGAGGCAGAGCCAGAGGAGATGTAGGCTATGACGCCTCCTACAGAACAACACAGGAAACAGTGAAGATTAATCGAGATGAATTCCAGTTCCTCAGTGTCTTTTATCGATCCATTATTGAGCCAACTACAAACTAGATTCAAAAAAATATATTATGTGACAGCGCAAGTAAAACTCTGTTCGGGTTCTCAGGGCATTGGGTGGCATGTTTTAATAAGCTCATTAAATCAAACAACAAAATCAACACACTTTCACTACAAAGTAAGGCATTGTGGCACATTTCTGAATAAATGCTTGCTCATTTATTCCATAATGACACATTCAATCTAAGCGAACTGTGTTAAAGCACAAGGTTTTAAAAAGTTTTAAATAAATGCTCACAATCACACTGAAATGAAAAAAGCTATGCTGTCGATAAAGATACTCCAGTTTGGGGTTATCACCATGGTGTAGTTTTTCAAAGGTTAGAAAAGCTACAGCAGTGATAACCTTTTAGGGGTTAGCGAAAATAGTGAAAACCTTATCACTTCACCCTGGAGTATGTATGCACTGGCCTTTAATTGGAGCTAAAACGGTTTGTGTTGTGTTTTTGTTAACCCCTGCTCATTCATGATTGGCCTGATTGGCCTGCTCATGGTTGTTTCTGGTTGGATAACACTATTACATAAAGGAGCCTGGACTTCTATTACTATGGTGGGAGTGTACTTCCCTCCCTGTCTGTGCACACCTACTGACTTTCAGACTAGGTCAGCTCAGCAGCCCAGTTACTTCTAGGAAAGCATCCATTGACTGACTGATTATGTAATATTTTCTTTGCCAAGCAAACAATTTCCCTCACAATGAAGAGGAATGCAGTGAAGGTGTGCACCAATTTGACACGGGATAAGAGCACTCTAAGCTAAGATACGTTAATAAGAACCATATAGGCCTAGCAACCATATCAGTCGTGAAAATTGTTTACCCTTTTTATCCTTTCTTGTCACGAAAGAAATGCAATTCTCAATAGCAAACAACTGGAAATATGATTCTCAATAGCAAACAACTAGAAATATGATTCTCAATCGCAAACAATAGATATTTGTAAGTAACTATGACATGGTATATTGATGAGGTAAGAAAGGCACTTGTTGATTAATGTAATCTGAACGACGAGAAGCATCCTGTAAAAGTAAAAAGGCCATGCAAAAAATAAAATAAATGTGTAAAAATGCTGCATTTTGTCACATATACTGGTCCACTGTAAAAACTGGACGTCGATTACCTAACCCGTCCCCATGACCACTCGTTCCCCGTCCCACACCCACACGTGGACCTGTCATGTATTCCAGGGACGTGCAGTGTTAGTAATAGAGAGGCACGGGCTGAAATCCGGTGAGAGGGCACTTTTGAACCAAAATAGCGAAAATAGCAGACCTACAAGCTTGTTAAAGCTGCAGAGCTTAATTGTAGGATATATATCAGCAATTTTCGGGGCGCAAACCACAACGATTAAGCCAATGTGTAACGACGTGGATTTAGACGCAAATTAAAATAGGCTACAGTGTTCAAGTTCAATTCAGGGAAAAAAAAACATTCTCCTGAATGCTGGCAGTGAAATGAATGGAGTGGCATATTGCATTTCTAGAAAGTGCTTCATTAGTGGTCTGGGAAGGGCAGTTGTTTAAAGACAGGTAAGAGGCAAGGGCTGAAGCGCCCCTTTGATGCCTGTGTGTGCACGTCCCTGGTGTATTCTGTTAAAGAGGGAACAAATCTAGGTCACACAGGGAGCGCGTCTCGCTCTCACGTGGACCTGCAGTCTGCCCCTGCGCCAGGACGCGCCGAAATGATTATGCAATGACCGCGTCACCGCCTCCTGTGGACCAATCAGGAGAGAGTCCCGAGTAGCGTGTACACAGAGACACATGGCTATGCTCCGTGGTCCATGTGAGCGAAGGGGAAAGCGGAACGCGCTGTTGTTGTGTCGAATGCCCATATATAGCACAGAGGTACTCCTAACCCATTTTAATGCCCCCCCAACACAAGAATATCAGCGACCGAACTAGAAGAATCATCATTTTATTAACCACAACGTTTGGTTTCAGCGTTGTTGTCGTTTTATTATTTAAAACGTGAAGTGACAACGTGCCACAACGATGAACATCAGGGCGATGAATGAAACGAAACCCTATGATGCAGGAGGATACTATGTAGCGAAGCACGTCAAACATCTTCCCGGTTGCATGACTGAAAGCAAGAAATACATTCTAACCATTGCTGTAGTTTAGTGACAAAGTTACACCATGTTTGTGTTTGCTTTTTGTGCAGACTTATACACCTATGTAAACTAGAGTCTCAGTCGATGTATGCTAGGCCTACATGTGTGCTTTTAATATATTTAGCAATGAATATTGTTTTCTCTTACCAGGCTTTGCTGTTCCAACGTCTTCAGGCATCTCTGAACTGGAAATCTTCAGATAACTTGGGCTGACTGTTGAATGAACTCAACCGCTGCCTGGCTGTCACGATCTCGCCAGTGTCACAACAAGTCGGAAAAAACTAATACTGCCCAATCCGTGCGAGGGTTGCTCACACTCAGTGCTTTCAGGTGTTGCAGTTATAATCTCAAATTCAGAGCCCCTGCTTTGAGATCATAACACTCTCTGCTATAGAATAGTCATTACTAATACAATCTATTAAAAATGATGTCTTCACACCGGATCCAGGGTATTCTTCAAAGCACCAAACTCTCTGTTTTCAGCCTCCCAACACAACCTTGACGAATATGGCGAGTAGAATGTGCTCGAAAATAATACCTTCCGCGGCAAATCGTGTTGCTGCTCCTAAGAGAGCCTCTTGTTGTATGAGCATGATCCGGCACTAGGTAGTCAAGTCAGAACTAAATGTTCTCAATAATGTGTTTGTCGGCCACTCCCCTTTGCCTGGCCACTTTAACCCAGTGACACACTTTTAAGACACTGGAGGCGGAGTTAGCTCGGTGTGAACGTAACTGGGGTACAGCGCTCACGTTGCAAGGCACGCACAGACGTATGTATGCAAAGACAAACACATCAACGTGAGGCTGCTTTTGAAAAGACCTGCATGGCCACATGTTGCTGCTGTCCAATAAAACGTGATTTTTTTTGATGCCAAATATATCTGCGGTCGAATAAAAATTAAATGCATGTAGTTAGAATTAATTACAGTCCAATGACACTGCCCAAAGAATCTTCCATGGCAAATCGCATTGCTGCTCCGAAGCAATTAAGCAGTAATTAACAGCACCCCAAAAATGACCATAGTTGAAGAGCGTTTTAAATCCTAGTTTAAAGGGGATTCCACTTCCACCCATTTTCAACATTTTACAATGTCATTAATATACGTTAGAGATGTTGTGTGCACATGAATAACCCCCCCCCCCCCCACACACTCTGTTTCCTAGAAATTGAGGTCAGAAAAAAAGAACATTAACTTGGTGAAACACAACTTGATGACAGCATGAAGTTGTGTTCCACCGTGTTAATGCTTTTTCTTTTAGGACCTTTTTAGATAACACTTGTCCAGTCACAGTCAGAGGATACCATAGGTCCAGTCATGACTGAGTGAAGAGACAAGACATGCATGTATCTATAGCTGGTCTTATGTCAAATTCCACACGGGATTCACAAAGTTGTAGAGACAAACTTTGAACCAGCATTTTATCTCAATCCTCTTTAATGAAAATTACCATTGTGATTACATTTATCCACTGACCACAAGATAAAAACAAAACAAACAAAAGAGAAGAAAAGAAGAAAAAACACTTCAGGACATGGTTGCTGTAAAATAATTACCAGTCATAGCTGATAAATGTAAAATTGACTGATTACAAATGTTTCAACAATATATCTTGCATACATCCTCGTAAAATATAATTCCACATCTGAAAAAGAAAATCATTTCCAAACAGAAAGAGGGACGTAAACAAAATGTTCCTTTTCAATCGTTGTCTTTATTACCATATTTGAGGAGATAACTTAATCAAGAAGCAAAAAAAATATACCAGACAATAAAGTACTAAAAATCTGAAATAGAAATACCCCCCAAACACAAACTGTTCACCTTCCTCCCACCCCAACACACACACTGCTGTCCTCTTGTGGGCTTATGTTGCGTATCGCTTTGTCCACTGTTTGGCTGTTCGATCATGCTCCGCTCTGTTGGTTGTGTATTGGGTGGCAATGCTTCCAACAAGGGGATCAGCTAAAAGAAAAAGAACAATTCATATTTTGTTTAGACACACAATCCATGTATAATATATAATTACAATTAACAAATGAAAGAAACAAGCTGCAAACGGGCACTGAAGCACAAAATGCGATCTCCAACATTTTGTCTTGCAGAATCTCCGTTTCTGTTTGACTGGGTAGAGATGCTTTGATCTAACCGATGTGTGGTTATGATTGGATGAACCAAAACGGACCGCCTACCTTAAATAAAACATGCAAATCCTGGCACCCTTTAAAACAGCCCTGAAAATCGACTTTTCATCATGCCAAAGGTATAGGAAATGTGCCCCCCCCCCCCAAAAAAAAAACCCTGTGTAGTAACTACCCCCAAAAAAGTGTAGTAACTACCCCAACTCCTTAGAACCCCCTTCTTTGTTCTCCAACCTGTACATATTGTTTGTTATTTTTACCATTTATGATGATGTGAACTTTTCATGTCATGACTGTGTAAACATGCAATCAAATTGTTTAATTTTACAGTATGCTTTGTCTCAAACTGGTGCAATGTTTTTCAACAGTTAAAAGCATAAAGATAAAGCACAGATAGAGTGGTGCTAGCTGATGATGTATCAGCAACGCCGTGACTACGGAACAAGTGATGTTATGAAGCAAGTCTGCTGCCTGCTGACCAGACCGAGTAGCGAGTGACGAAACAAATCCACAGAAGTCACAAGTTGTCTGGGGTTCTCATGAGTTACGTTGAGAGCTGTCTTTTGCACAACCAACGGTATAGCTCAATTTCATTATACACTGAAAACTACTTACCAGTAGTAATATTTTAGGTTTAATGCCCAACTAACCAAACACGGACGGCAATACATGCGCAGATATAATCTATTGGAATATTTGTTGATGTAAAGCAACATAGTTGTGTCATTTATTCATTTCAGCCACCAACACTATTATAATTGTGCACTAGTATCCAACCACCATTGACAGTAGAGAAGGTCACCTTTGGCATAAAATGTTTACGATTCTAGACCAGGTAGGAGGGGAATGGAGAGCTTGCAATGGCAAAAAGGTTTAAATGCAATTATCTAGCCATAGCCTTACCTGGGTTACAGTCAGTGAGCAGGGAACAGATGGACAACAACACCTTGGAGATGGTAAGTGCAGGGCTCCAGTTGTCCTTCAAGATGTCTAGACAGATCACCCCCTGGCTGTTGATGTTGCAGTGGTAGATCCTCGTACGAAATGTCACCTGGCAAGACAAAAGACAACACTGGGTCCTGAAGCAATACAGATATACTCCTATACTGTATATACAGACAGGTAACAAATACAAAAATAATCATACAGTGTCTTGGTGAGCTGTCTGAACTACCACAACCGCCAGAGCAGCATCAATGTGCATATTTTCTACAATTGTCTGGAAGTTAACTCTACTAACCAAAATGTACCTTGGCAGACAACAGTGTGCCCTCGTCTGCAGTGATTTCCTCAAAAAGTCCCAATTCACATGGTGCCATTGGGCGGGCACCTCACTCACATGAATTTTAATTGACAAAAACAAAGGACATGACGGATATTGGGATACATATATTGCATGTATCCTGGCTAGAGCCAGACCGAATCAGCTGTTGACTCCTGGGTGAGGAAGAATCTGATTAGTCTATTGTTATGGAGTGTAAACCTGCAGAATCGTACATGTAATATTACACATATGGATCCTGTGGTTTGTCACTACACTGGTAGAGTGCAGTAACATTGCCATGGGGAATGTCATAATTCTCATAAAGTACACGTCATGCTTTCAAAATGATCATACAGTTTGTACTTGTATGGGCACAAATATGGCCTTATCAATCAGATCGCCAATGAAGCGTAGGGGTGAGAGCCCAAACTCTAGACGTACTCTAGTACTCATTATTGACATTAGACTGCTAGTGTGTGAATGTATGTCTGTATGTGCGAATTTATGTCTGTATGTGCATGAAGTTTTATTTGTATTATTATTAATTTAATCGTGGTATGGTTGTTTGAGCTTGTTATCCAAGTAGATTGTTAGTTGTGTGCAACTGGTTTCTTAATATTCATTAATCCCTAAATTAACATATAGAGGGGTACCAATAGAACCTTGGCAGTGGACAGATTAAAAAATGATCTACTTCAGTAAAACACACACACACACACACACACACACACACACACACACACACACACACACACACACACACACAGAAGCAGTCCAATGTCTGCAACAGTTACCGTTAAAAACAGAAGACTATTCTATATAATGGTTGTCAACAACAAAATGTTGCAATATGCCTACTTTAATATGGAAAAGATTTTTCACACACAAGAGAGTCGGGGATAATAGTCAGTCGTGTTTTTTTTTAAACTGGCTGGCTTACAAGAGAAACCTTGAAAGAGAAAAGACAAACAGACACATGCCCCCCCAACACACACACACACACACACACACACACACACACACACACACACACACACACACACACACACACACACACACACACACACACAGACAGTGAGCACAGCACACATACCAAACACAGCACATTTTATTTACAAACATGTGTTGGCTACTGACGATTAACGATGGCCGGGTGTGCCACAGCCTTAAAAATAGTAGCAGTTTAACAGATTAAATATAGCCTTACACTTTAGTGTAAGCAGCCAACCTGTCCCAGTTATCACTTCGATAATAACTAGTATAAACACTCACTTCCAAACCAAAGCCATATTTGCAAAATCATATAAACATTTTGTTTTGATATAATGAATTCACTAGACATAAGTTATGTAGTATGAACTAAAAAACTAACAAAGAATTAAAAAGAGAAAAAAAATTTTATCCTAGCAAAAACACATGAACTGCACATGCCCTGGGACAACCAACAGTAACATACTACAGTATTACATTGCTTAGTGACTCAGCAAAGTCAAAAGCCCTCTGGTGGCTGAAAAGCGGTACTTTTGAAAGGCAGGAAATACCCATTCATGAGACCACAATGACAGCCAGATCGATTTTCACAAAATGTTATGCAAAGCTGGCTTCTCCAAAGGCTTTTTTGTTAGTTTGAAGATATAAATTTTATGAGCAGCTGCAGATTTGTTTTCAAATCCATCTACACAGTAGAAGTTCAAGTATGCCTCCCTGAATAAAGGTTAGAAGTAATTGAGATTTTGTGTGCATTACTAATATTGACTGCTATTGTAAACAAGAAAACAGCCAACGCAGATGGGAAAACCTAAAAATAAAAAAAACGTATTCTGTGATTCACTGGATATACATTGGTGGTGTTGGGGTTAAGTGAACTGTGACATTTTGAACTCAGTACCTTGGGTGGTTTAAAAGGGTAGTCTGGTGTAAATGCAATGTCCAGGAAGAAGACTCCTCCTTCATAGACAGAGCCGGGCGGTCCCAGGATGGTCGACCTCCACTCATAGATGTTGTCTCCCTTAGGACCAGCGCTGCAAGAAGAAAAAGAAACGTCAGCAGTAGTAGATTTCACCAGATAGCAGAGTGAACAGAGAATTGTCAGAAAGAACAGAACCTGACTAATACAGACTACCGTCGACAGATCAGTAGGGTCAGATGTCAGGTAGGGCTGCCTGCAACTAGGGCTCAATGATTAATCGATGAATCGTAATAGAATCGATAATTTTATTTATTTTCTACTATTTTAGTAATCAATTTATCGGATTATCAACTAATCACTGGAGTTTTTTTGCAGTTTATTATGGATGTTTTCCCACTTTAACCATAGTTTTATCAATGTTAAGTGTAACTAAACTAAAGAGGTGTGATCTACAGTATCTCTCTGCACTTACAACCTGATGATAGTTACACATGCACAGTTGAGTTATAGATTGGATTATTATTGATTACTGCCCTATACTCGCTGTGTATTATATGATCCGGAAATCAATTGGGAGGGAATTGTTGATGTTGGAAAGTTGGGTGGAACTTGGGCACAAAATTTTAACAAACCCAGAGGGACGTTAAGGCCTATTCAGAGATGGATTTTCGGTGCCCACCGCGACCACCGTGACCACCGTTTCCTACAATATGACGTCATACCACCGCAACCACCGCACCTCCCAGCCCTCCTCTCGGATTTTACTAACCACCACACCGCGCGGTGGTTCCAGTACTCTAGGAGCACCGGTTGCTTGTTTTTAACGGCTGCCAGCTGGTAAAAAAAGAAAGAAAAGAAAACACACCACAGCACGACGGCCAGGAGGAGAACGAAGGGATTCAATGATAGACACAATGACATAAATAGAATACGAAATAAACATAAAAGCAGCAGAATTTATTATAATTGAGGGAGGTAGGAAGTAGAGAGAAAAGCAGAGGGGAAAATAAACAACAATGGACGCGAAGAGAACAGGGGAGGGAGGGCGAGGTGCTGCTAGTGGTCTATGAAATAGCGGTGGTCGCGGTGCTCGCGGTGGCCACCGAAATTCCAAACTCTGAATGAGCCTTTACAATGAGTATGGATACCTGAATGACACCTAGTTTGTAGCCTATGCTCTGTCAGACTGCCTGGTAGTCCCAAATGTATTTTGTAAGTTGTGCAGATCAAAGGCTAGGGTGCCTGTGTGTGTGTGTGTGTGTGTGTGTGTGTGTGTGTGTGTGTGTGTGTGTGTGTGTGTGTGTGTGTGTGTGTGTGTGTGTGTGTGTGTGTGTGTGTAGCCGGTGCGCGTTAATATCCAGACAGTATAGATTGCAGTGGTAGTAGGCTAGAAATAAGTCGTCCGGACCATAGTAGCGTGTGTATCACCGTGCTGTGCCGAGAGAGCGTTGCCTGTGTGGATCAGTCGCCTGGCAGGCGAACAGTGAGAACAGGAACGCTGTACGCAGCAACTCTGGCTCTCTACCCAAAAGGGGAGGTGATCCCGTGTTGTACGGCAAACTGTGACCACAAATAAATGTGTGTCCATGACACGTGATGTGCGCGAAGATTAGTTTTTGACCAAAATGTATTAAATTAAAAATATGTATAATGTTTGGTGTATAGGCCGTGCATATTGATGCTGGATGACAGGGCTGTATGACGTGGGGTTAATTGAGGTTGTCTGTGCACCGTGGCATTAGGAAATAGCAGACAAATGATACAGTGCATTGCGGAACAGACAGACATGATTCCTAGAATTATATAGAGAGATAGTTCCAAGGACAAAACATATGACTTGAATATTTATTTTGAAATTACCCAAATATAGTATACTCACATCTCTAATAAAATTTACGGGTGCTGAACTAAAAAAAAAAAGTGGAACGTGTAAAAGAGAAAAATAGTTCGCACACCATATAATATCTCCTGGGAGCTATTATACGGTGTGCGAACTATTTTTCTCTTTTGCAGTTAGAATAAGCCTAAAATACCATGTTTTTCTTTAATTATCTTTAATTTAGTTTCTTTGTCTTTTATATGTCTTTTATGTGAATAGCCGCTAATCAGCAGCTGATCAAATTGAATTTTTAGGTTAATAACCTAAAAAATATTTTTAAGGAGAGACAAACAAAAAACCTGTTGCACCCCTAGTCAGGTGTTAAAGCAATGCATCATGGAGTGTTTACACACTGCACGGTCAGCTGATGGGTCTGTTGCTCGCCTCTAGCAGCATTAACTGAAAGGTTTTCAGAGGCAGCGAGCAACAGAGGAATTTTCACACTACTAACTCTGAAACCTGTTTGTGGTCTCGTATGTGCTCAAATAGGAATTGAGAAATGAGAATATGGTAATGGAGTTGTTGAACACTCTGGTGTTAAGTGAGGGCCGCTTATCATTGCATATCATCAAGACATATCATCAGACACTGAATTCTCCATTCATTGTTCATGAAAATGTTTTGTTTGTGGACAGAAACTAAAAGCTATCTAAAAGCTGCTTGTAGGAGGTCCTCTCAAAAACACATACCAAGCCAGTGCACGGATGTAACAAATTCTCTTTTTGATACACTATTCTTCTGATTTAAAAGGGATTACCAGGCCTCTGAGTAGACGAAATCTATCTTGAGCTCTGCCTCTTCTGATTCTGTCTTTCTATATGGGTTCTTCCAGGAAGTTGCACAGAATATCCTTTTTTTTTACTTTTACATTATGAGTTAACTACCAGATATGTTTTCCACCCAGACCATTTTGAGGCAACAAGGTCCCATAATATAATAATATGAGAAAATCTTTGTTCATTCACGCAGAGGAAGGCCTGTGGGCCAAACGTCAGTTGATCTGCTGCTGGTGTATGACTTGAATAGAGAATAAATCCTTACAGGTTCAAAGTGATTGCTGGTAACCCGTTTAAGATGCATCCCTTTATAGCAAATCACTGATATGAGTCTATGCCTTCGGATCCATATTGATGCTCTTAAAGCAACTGAACCTTGGAACACCCCAGAGCCACGAGTACAAGAAATAAAAGTATTGATCTAAGTGTGCCGGAGGAGGAATACTGTTCTTTCTTATCAAAAGTCATGGGATTTTTTTTAAAGCTGGATAATCAATCAAAATTCAAACCACACTGACTGAGAATGAAAACGTAAAGTCAAGCTAATGCTGTAAAATGCTTTGCCATTCAAGTCAAGGTAGTTTCCAGCCTCAGTTCAGTTTATCATTTAATGAATTTCAACACAATTTTGAACATGAATAATTTATAATTATTTATAATAATACAATCGAGTCTAAGCTTTATCCTTTGCTGCCACAAGTTGAATATGCCCATTTTGATATTTTAAGTGGTTATTTAATGCAACCAACTGTTCATGAATAATACTACTGGACAGCTTCGTTGTGATTGTGATGTTTTAGCCTGATACGGACCACTTAATTATACAAATCGAAAGAATCATTCAAAACAAAACAACATTTTTTAATAGTTGTTGTAATGTTGTAATTGTTGTTGTAATCTATACCTATTTGGGGCATATCATGATAGTTGTTAAATCTGTTTAAAAAGGCACTACACAGTACACACGTACACACGTTAAGCCTTGGTGAGTCATGAGGCCCATACAGTAGAAGCCTATGTCCTGTTTCTGAGGCGTGAAGCACACTAACCACAAGGCCACTGAGCTGGCCTGGTACAATGTCAAAATTAAATGAAATGGTGATCCCCACAGCACATTGTGAACTTTGTGAATCAATTTGATTTGTTACTACTGTAATGGCTTAGAATATAAATATAAATATTAGAACCTCCCAAATGTCCAAGTGTTAAAAAGGTAATTCAAAGGGCTCCTGACAATTTTGATAGTATCGTTATACTCCATATCGTATAGTGTGGGCTCTTTATCTTTCTCTCACTGTTTCTCTTTCAAATCAAACCAAATCAAAGGCTCTTCAATGAATATACCACAGGCAAGGCAGAAATTAAGGTAGATCACAGGCATCCTTAAAAGCTGGCCTGGAAATCCACCTTTCAGTAGGCCAAAGGGAGAGGAAATCATCTCTTCTCCCTTAGGCAGGAGATCACTCATACACTCTTCTTTTTCTTCCACTTTGAGTTTTGTTACATTTCAAGTTATTGTTATGAATTGAACACATCAAAAGCGACTGCAAGGACTTTTTGGTGCTATCCTATTTACACAAGCATACTCTGTGCCGTTTATATTTCTGTCTAATAAAGTATTCAACCAACCAACCAACCAGTCAAAAGATTATAGGAAACATACCTGCAGTTTGGTGGAGGGTCCAGTGTGATATCCGCCAGCTCTTTTTGAATCCTGCAAAACAAACAAAAAATACACTAGTGACACAATGTAGATGCAACATGAGATCACTGCAGGTTGCTTTCGGGTTGGCAAACCAGGCAAGTGGCCAACACGTGAAAGTGCCCAGATCACTCCGTCTTCTGGTCAGTGGAATGTAAAATAAGGGCACTGTTTACCTATAATGTGCTGTTGTCACCGATGCTACATTTAAACATAAAAGATAACCAGAATGAACTCAAAGCTATGTAAGAATTTGGCATAACGTACAGTAATTCAAATTGTACCTCATCATTTAATACGGTAATTGATTATTTACTTTTCGGGGAAGTAACACATGACTTGTCCTTGCCCAATGGTCAAGGGCCCCTCTGAGATTTTACTGTATTCCTGTGCTACACTGGTATGGATCTTTTTCCATACAGATATATTCATCCTGTTTGAAAAAAGAAACCCCTGGGGAGCTTGCTGGCCTAGTGGTCCAGGTGCATGCCACATAATATAGGCTCTCGCCTGACAGCATACAACAAGGATATTTTATCCATACACAAACACAGAAATGCCAAGTGATACTACAGGGGCAGCCTGCTACAATGAGCCCTTCCCTAAACCCCACCCTTTGGGGCGAGGTTTAATCACTGTCCAATGCCAATCCAAATGTTTTAGCAACTGTTGCTATGCATGTCAAGCTTTCCTGGTCAAGCTTTCCTCTTCTAACGTGCCTATTACACAAGGACGGATTGGGGAGAGACTTAGGGAAAGGGCTAATTGAAGCCTGCTACTAGTATTGTAGGCAATATTATATTGCCTATATCAAGACCGATTACATATAGGCCTTGAGATACAGTCGGCCTATCATATATTTTTCAATTTAAGGAATAAATGAGCTACCACGTTTAAAAAGCCACCTAAATAGTGAATGGTGGTGGAACATCCAAAGTGGATGTACTAAAGTGAAATGCTTGATTCTCACGTCTATGTAGTATGCGCTGGTGTAGCTGTCAGACCAACTTTATGCACCAGATGAGAATAGTTTCACATGGCTGTGTGCAGTGTACACGCGCACCGCTATGCACATGCGCCACGCCCAGCAATGTAGCAAACAGAGCCTTTGCTTCTGGTGACGTGTTGCAGTCGATGCAACAATAATAAGTTATTAAACCAGGCAAATAAAAACATGAACAAAAGCACCTATATAAAAACATGCTTTGCGCTAATGATTAATTATATCATCGTTTCTCGAACTCAGTTTCACAATTCCACTGATCCAGCTATTTTATAATATTTTCACATATTTATCCTTTTTAAAATGTGTCAGTGCCTCTTTCTGTCAAATTTAGACACCAATGACACTTTCTTGTGATATGAAGACATCAGTGTCTCTGTTAAATTTAGACACCAATGACTCCTTCTTGTGATATGTAGACACCAGTGTCTCTTTCTTGTCTTATAGACAGCAGTGCCTTTCCTTGAGATTTTTCAGATTTTGGGGGGGCAGGGAAGTCTTCAAAATAAAGGCGCTAGAGTGCCAACACTGAGATAGGCAGATTTTACTCTAAAAAGCCCCTTCCTTATAATCTTCTGTTCCAACCTCATGCTCGTCATGCTAAAGTCTCTCTAGAAGTTTTAATATTCCAAACAAAATGCATGTTGAAGTCAGAAATGAAGACAGAACATTGTCCCTTTGGTCAAAACAGAGATTCCGAGATTAGGAGTTATGAGCCATTGTTTTGGAGCTGTAAACAAGGAAGTGAAAGGCAGCGTGCATGCTTAGTTTAAGACTCCCCATCTTTAAACCAATCTAGTGACTTTGATTGATGCAAGGATGAGCATATAGAGCCGATTGTAAAAATTGATTTATTTCACTGCAGATATTTTACATATTAACATAAAATAATTTAAATTAATTAAACAGACTGAAATCTAATTTTGTGCCCTCACAAAATAGATAACACCTTGCTGCTAAAATGAGAAACTTACAGACATTGGGTGCAATTCTCAATCGCTGTGGTGTAGCAGGCATGGTGTAAGTCTTCTCATTGGCTGCATGGCAGCAAATCAGGTCTGGGGCCTTGGGGTAGGCCGAAAGCCTATATCACCAGCCCTGGGCCTGAGCTTACCAAATAATTACCCAGAATAATTAAAACCTGCAAGTCAAAAGGTCCAGAAATCACCTGACCCCCCAATTAAAAATGTTACTGTACTCCCCGGCTTTGTTCATCATAAGTTGAAGCTCTTGCTGACTGGTTTTAATTATTATGAATAATTATTTGGTAGGCCCAGGCCCAGGCCTGGTGGTATAGGCTTTCGGGCCTACCTCAAGGCCCCAGACCTGATTCGCTGCCATGCAGCCAATGAGCACGGCCCCAAACCTGATTTGCTGCCATGCAACCAATGAGAAGACTTACACCATACCTGCTACACCACAGCGATCGGGAATTGCACCCCTTGACTTTGAAGTTTCATTTGGAATGAATGGGGACCTATCTTATGCAGGACAATGAGAAATGAGTAATAACCATACCAACCAGTAAAACTAATTCCAACCATTTTGTTTTGAAAAGCCAAGCCAATGACAGCCGTTCACTACCTTTTGGCGCTGGTGGAAAGCAGCTTGGAGGTCTTGCTCATGGCTTTGCTCTCACGTTTCTTACAAGGTGTGTCCCTCTGTCTGTTTTGGCTGGAGGACGAGGGTGATGATGAAGAGCTAGTACTGGCACGTGAATCCTCATCCGACATACCGGTTTGGATTGGAGAAAAGCAGGAACCTATAGTGAAGTACAGAGAGATACAGTTGCAGAGTTAAAAAAAATGTCACATGTATCCATTTCAAATTAGGACAAGTACTAGAGATAGAAATTTTGTTATCCTCAGACATACGGACACCAATGTTTATTACTTTCATGTAGCCTTTTGTTCACATTGTAACCTACCTAGTACCAATCCATAAATTCTGTGGTGAAAATTTACAAGTGTTCTTTTTGTAAGTAACATTTAAAGCTTAAACAATCCAAGGGGAATTTCACCCATTTAACATTTTACAATGTCATTAATATACCTTAGACATGTCATGTGGACATAATAAAAAGGTTTCCCCCATTCTGAGTTTCTAGAAAAGGGACGTCTAAAAAAATCATTAACATTGTGAAACAGAACTTGATGACACTTGATGACAAATTCTGTTTCCCCATGTTAATGATTTTTCTTTTAGGACCTATTTTTCTGAGTGTACAAATGGAAACAAATGGACCGTTTAGGGTTCATTTGGTTCCACTTGTACGCCATCAGAAAAAGATCTTGAAAATAGGTGTAAATTCCCCTTTAAGCAACTGCCTACTTAAGAATTATCAGTGTATGTTGTGTAGCCTTCTCTGCGGTCTAGTCTTGCGCCTTAGGCTTAGTTTACAATTCACCACAAGATCATGTTGCTCAATGAAGTGACATTTAAATTCAAGTGTAGACAAGACTTGTATTTTTTGTAAATCTGCATTGGTTAAGAGAGTTTGGACACAACATTCTCTTCATTTATTTTAACAGATATTCAGAGTGTGTAGTTTGGAGGCCATGTTCTACACTCAACACTGGATGGCAAGGAATCCAGAGGAAAGATGTATTTAGTCAATTTATTGTGACCTTACAGTACAGTTCTGTTCTTATAGGCCATAATGTAAAGCGGCCTGTTACAGCACCATCATCAGGTCAATTTAAAAAATGGTTTGGGTGGAGCATTGTGTGCATGCAAAATTTGTTGTTGATCGGTCCAGTGGTGTTAAAAATTAGGTGCACAGTAGACACATGGACGCATAAACGAATAGAAGCAAAAACATAGTCTTTGTCTACCAAAGCAATGACAAAAAAGTGCTTCACAGAGCACATGATTTTGGCTTTGGAGGTTAATTACACTCACTTTGTACTTTGGTAGTATTAATCCAGTCTAGGTCTGTATGAGTGTATACATGCATGTTTCATTTTAAGTTGCCAGGTTCAAGCAAGCCACAGTTCTTTATTATGTACAGTATGTCTCATGTACATCTACAATACATGCACCACCTGTGATGTTATCTAGTAGTTAGCACCAAGATAAGAAAGTTGTTAAGGTGAGCGTGGGTAAACAAAGAAAATTGTGTGCAATTATTCGGGGGATCTTTACAGCTACATTGATTATTGCACATTAGAAAGTAGTTAGTTACATTGGCTTATTCTAATGGAAGCAATATATTCCAGAATAACTTGAGCCAAGTTACCGACTAGAATGCTTAAACTTCTCCAAGTAAGACTAGTAAGCCTACATCATCACCCCAGAGTCTAGGTCCTAGACTCTGGGGTGATGATGTAGGCTTACTTTAAAGGTGGTATCCTAGACTCTAGGACACCACCTTTAAATTCACTCCCACAGAGCCAATACGTAGTGAGGCGACCTATACTCACAAACACATATTGTGCGCAGTATGCATGGAAATTAATATGCTTACAGCCATTGGCTGTAAGGTGCATCAGCTATCTATATGACAAGCCGGCCGGTCCCATTAATCACACAAAAGGTAAAGCCTCATTTTAGAGTAGAACAACCGTATTGCTTTCCAAAAAGGATGAGCCTGCAAAACTGCTATTTTTCTACGCAGCACTGGAACCCCTATAACGTGGATCCCTAATTCTTTCTCATTTAATTTAGATAAATCTAATATGATACATAACTCGTAATGTAATGGTAATGTAACACAATCATGATCAAACTCCATAATGACTTGTTTGCAGTATTGGACATTGCTGTTGGCCCTTGAGGTGAAACTTCCAAAACATTTGTCTGGCTCGTTTTTATTTCACACAGATGTTTTGGGGATTTTACATGATCCTCAGGGGCTTTAAATCCTTGTGTTCCATGTATGATGAAGTCTGAACAAAGTGAACAAATCATGTTATCCGGCACTATATATCAACCTTCATGAAGCAAATGAATCCCTAAGGTTGTATGGTGACATTGTACCCTTGAATGAAACTATTTTATTGGTCCAACTCAACAAGTCCCATTGGACACTTGGGTCTCATATTTACCTTTTACTTTGCAACTGTTCTTTTCCTTGATAAACTTTACAATGCTGGTTTAATAACCTCTTTATCCATCATAGGTCTGCATCTGTAATCCCTTTTGTGCCCATATATTGATATTGAATATTTTATTTGTGCAAAAAGAACTGAAGTAGCATGGAGATCTTTGATGTCATGAATATGACATCATAGTACTGGCATCCATCCAAATAATATGATGCACGGTTCTATTGACTAACAGGAGGGTCATGTGGTCATCATCAATGGGCATGACACATACCGGTATGTGCGTGTGCACACGCACACACACACACACACACACACACACACACACACACACACACACACACACACACACACACACACACACACACACACACACTTTCCCTTTACACTTTAAATGACACTGGCGTAAACATCTAAATCTTGGAGAATGGAGATAAACAAAAATCATGCCGAATCTCGACTTTACTAAGTATATGAAATATCTGCATAATCCTTGTCGAATAAGAGATAAACACCAGATGACAAGTCAGATAACAAGCGTGAATGAAACCACTAAACAAACATACGGCGACGTAAGAGCCAATTAACTTGTGATGGTGGGACTATTCTCATTAATATCAATCAGATAAAACTGAAGCCGCTTTCGTCGTCGTACGATTGCACCGCGCGCCGATCTACAAGCTCATAACGAGTCTCATCGGGACTCGTGGTGAGCTTGTCTATCTTCTATATCCCCCCCAAAACTAAGAGCAACGAAAACCAGCCGGTTTCAGGCCTTGACTTTAGGCAGCAACCGACTACTTGCTGGGACGGAACAGGCGAACTCGCTTGCTAAACAATGCCTTTAAACCCGACCATTTATTTCAACGACGCTGAGCGACACTCGCGGACGTGATGTGTGGGCATATATTACCCATAATGGAGCACTTTCGACCGAAGACACAAAGAAATTCGCATTCCTGTACATCAGCAAAGACCACGTTTAGCATTTTTTAGCCACGAACTGTTCCGCTCCAGCAAATAATCACAGCCATTTCCGAGCAACCAACCAACCAACCCACAAACCAAGACTGTCTTCTTCTTGTTGTTGCTGCGCTGTCTAGTTGTCAACAACGCTAACGCAAATCGATGTTAAAATGTACATAAACGTAACGTTGGGCGATGTTTCGTGGGGAAATGTGCGACAAAAGAAGCTGTTTTGTGAACCAACCTTACCCTCTCTATTGTGTCTGGACCTCCACCACTGACTGGCTGGTGCCTATTATTGCTTTCTGCGGAACGGAACGGAAGTAGCGCGGCTGCTGCCTGCAGTAGGATGGAGGGAGGGAGGCTGACAGTCTGACGGTCGATCGAATCGAGATGAGAAAGTCAATCCAGCAAGTAATACCTACAATTGAAGAGGAATTCCACCCATTTTCAACATTTTGTCATTGATGTACCTTCAAGGTGTTGTGTGGACATAAAAAAAGTTCTCCCATTCTGTGTTCCCAAGAAATGGAGGTCTGAAGAAAGCCACTAACATGGTGAAACATTGATGACATCAAGATTTATTTTCACCATGTTAATGGATTTCTTTAGACGCTTATTTTTTCTGAGGAAAAAAATGTTGAAAATGGGTGGAATTCCTCTTTAACAGCTGGACAGCCTAATGCGACCTACAACAGTGGTTCACGATCACAAAGCGTGGTACGGGGACCCCCCAGTTGTCCTTGAGTTCAGGGGGTCCCCAGCTAAATGTTGAGTTTGGAACCATTGGTTTCAATCGGAGCGCTGGTTCCAATCAAGTGTACCCCTAACATGTAAACTGGGGCTCCGAGACAGAAATTCCAATAAATTGGCGGCTGTAGCCTAATTCATGTCAAACTGGGGGTCTTTGAAATTAAACGGATTAAGAATCACAGAACCGTAAAAAAGTCTCTGATGTGGGTCCCCTACCCTGGCATATCTCTTCAAACGGGGACCCCTTACCCTGGCCAGTCTCATAGTGTGAATTCACTCAATGTTCTTCCACACAAGAACATTGAGTGATTTCACACCTTGAGTGACCCCCTCCCTTTGGGGGTCCTTGACATGAAAGTCAAATGTAAGCTGGTCAAACTGGGGGCCCTTCCCCTCCCGTTGGGGGTCCTTGACATGACAAATTTTGGTAACCAGGGGCACGGTGGCACAGAGGATGTGTGTTGTATCACAGAAGGTCCTGAGTTCGATTCCCTCTGGGGACATCGGGTGCCGGTGGCGTGTCTTCACCATGTATAAGTGACCGTAACCGAGGTATGGCCACTAATGACTGGCGAATGTTCTTCCCGTGTCCCCTAGGGTAGATACCCTCATAAAAACATGCAGCAATCCTGGTCTCTAAACTGTCTCCTCTTGGCCAGTTGGGGCACCTGATGGAGGGCAAAGGAACTGGTCAGAATAACATGTTCCTCACTATGCCCAGCCGGACTATGCCGAACTACGTCATCGGGTGAAAAGCAGCAGCTTGGACTCCCATGCATAGGAGACATGAAGTCAGTCCGTGTGAAGTCAGTCCACTGCCCCAATCATCACCCTAATATTTTGATATTTTTGAATAGTATGAAATATAGGGTTGTGGTTATTTGTTAAACAGGTTTTGATGATAGGTAATATTGATAGTGTTCTGGGGAGTGGCGAACCTCTAGAAGTGGAACCACATCAAGGACCTCATGGGTGCCTGAGCTCCACTCTGAGAAACAGAAACATACAGTACATCACCACCACCATAACCATCCCCATAATTCAATACAACATAATAGGCTTATGATCAATAATGCAATAACGGCAAAAAATGCTGTAATAATAGCTACTGTGGAAGGTTTGTAGACGGTATTAATATCATTCATCATATCTGAATTCTTAAAACAGTTCCAATAGCCTAAACTGAGTGATGTTTAATGGGACTGCCTAATGTGATGTGATAACGGTGATGATGTGAGCAGATTAAAGTTGATCATCATTGAATTGGCCATAATGGTCCAGTCAACATTCTATGGTGGTCATAATGGCACACAAACTCGGACACAGAGGAGAGCATTCTCACAAGCCAACCACAGTGTGTTTTATTGGGTGCTTCAGTAATACAAGTGCACAACAAACCACTCTGCAATTGCAGAGGTGGCGGGTAGCCAGTAAATATACAAGTCCTGCCTCTTTCACAGGCAGACCTATATTTTTGTGGTCTGCCTCAAAAGCCTTTGAAAAAATACGTACAGTACAAACAAAACCAGAGGGAGTTGAAAAGCATGAAATTTCCATTGATGCAAATCTTCCTCCTATTTCATGCAGATAATATACTGATGACAAAAATACAAAATCAAAAAGAAAAGAACACACACTAGAAGAAAAAAAAAAGTAAAAGCATATATTCTGCATGTTTGTTCCAGGTGCCACTAAGAAAACGAGATTACATATTGTATAGCTGAAGGACAATGCGTATGATAATTATAATATTTTTTTTCTCAATACAATACTTCCAACATTCAGATATTGGAAAATAAAAATCCCAATCTACTCTTTGTATAAAAAAGAAGCTTTCAAGTCAACAAGGAACAAAGGACAGTTCTTTACACAGAAAAGGTAAATAAAAGGTTAGGAGGGACGAGGGAGAGGGGACAGTAGAGGGGCAGGTATACTGTTGCACTTAGTGAATGTGCTTTGACAGACTAAGGGGGAGAGAGGTAGAGAGAGGTAAAATGAGGAGGGACTTGGGTGGTAAAGGAAGGGAACGGTTGAGTGACAGGGAGTCTATGTGGCATATCTCTTTGTCCATTGCTTGGCTATTCTGTCATGTTCCGTTCTGTTGGTCAGATATTGTGTAGCGATGCTTCCCACCAGAGGGTCAGCTGCAACAACAGAGAAAGAAAGAATGTGTAAGTCATTGTATATGTAACCAATGGTCACTGACAGGAACTTTAGGGTTCAGCACCTTGGCCCGGCCTGAACCATTGAACCTGCTGCTTATCACAGCTGTGCAGCCACAAATGTTGAGTGTACACCGTCTTCTGTCTGCCACTGCTTGGGGGAAAATGTAATCCACTTTGGATAACAAAGCAAGGGATAAATTTAGGGATAAATTTACAATAGCTCTATCACACAATACTGTTAATGAGAACACAGATATTTATTAAAGGCCAAACACCATCAGCAACTTTGTTTTACCTGGAGAAAAAAAAAACTGCCAAACACAATTACAGAACCTCTCTCGTGAGTACTGGTGATATTTTTGTTCCATTTTAGAGGTTAGCACAGATTCAAAACAAAGCAGAGGACATTTGGGCCGGACGAAGCCAAGAGACATTCTAATTTACTACGCTCCCCCTGAGAATGGTTGGATTTGTCCTAAATGGTCCAACGAACGATCAGAGAAATTTGGCCACGGTCCGAAACAGAGCCGATTCAAATTGGATTGTATCTTAAATAGGTTTGCGCCATAATGCATCCGATGCTATATTATGCTTATTTTCACTATCACATCTCTATCACTCTATCACTATCACGCCTCTCTGACGCAGTAGAGTTGCGGGTGGCATAATTATTTAATTATTACCGTGACATTCTTAACAGAGCCGTCAACAATCACAACAAAGTGTCCCACACATCAAGCAAGCCCCAAAAGGTTTGGGGCTTGCTTGTTTGATTTTTAGTTACCTGTTACAATACCTGAGAGTAGGCCTACTTTTATTGATTATTATTAAAATTGTGTTAATAACTTTTGTATAAGAAGAGTCATACAGTAAATAGGCCTACTGGTATTTAATTACCGGTAAGGCAAAAGGTGGAGGAGAGAGAGTCACGACATGTGTTTGCGGCTTCTGGCGGCACATATCCTTCCTAGCCAGTGTTGCCAAAGCTTTTGCTATTTTTCTGTGGAAAGGTTGCAGGTCCTTTGCCCTTGGCAAGACACTGTTTGAGAACAACTACTCTAAAGGGTATTAGAATAGACCTGATTCCCTGTTCTGGGAACAGAATCTGGCAACACTTTTGAATACTCCATAGTGGCTATGGATGTTACGCTGCTAGCTGGTTCGTCTGTGTCCTGTCTGTGACTCTCTGTCCATGGCATGCTCCCTGACACCCTGACTGGGACTGTGGATAGGAATTTCTGTTGTACTTATACCAGCAGGGTTTTAGTCTGGATGAATTGCAAAGATTTCTCAGACGCTTCATTATTGTTTTTGTTTTTTTGGTGGAGCGGCACGACAACAGCAACACTTAAGATTTGTTAGATATAAATGTTCGGCAGCATTTATATTACCGTGGCGTAATAAGTCCACAGTTCATAATTTCAAGGCACAACTGTGATCATAGCAAAAAATCTACAAGCTCACAGGTCAGTGCAACACTGATAGTTTAATCAGTTCTGGACTATTTTGTATATATTTCTTGTTTTTTGTTGTTGTTGTTAATTAACTACTATAATAGGGACGGAATTCAAAGGACCCATTTTGATTATCAGGATCAATGTGGCTGTGCCAAGTTGCCTAGGCTGTGCCATGGTCTGAGAGGGGTTTTGACCCTCAGAGTAAGCAGCCACTTTTAAAGGCACACAGTAGTTTTGAAAAGCTTCAACCCAATTACAATTCCACTCCACAATTTAGTGTTAACTATATCTATTACTAGTAGTATTAAAAATGAACAGAGAGCCCTGAGGGGGATTGAATTCATCATGTAAGATATTTTAAGATGATGTAAGTAAATTGTCGTTTTACCTGGGTTACAGTCTGTGAGCAGGGAACAGATGGACAACAACACCTTGGAGATGGTAAGTGCAGGGCTCCAGTTGTCCTTCAAGATGTCTAGACAGATCACCCCCTGGCTGTTGATGTTGCAGTGGTAGATCCTCGTACGAAATGTCACCTGGTAAGGAAGGCAGACGCAGTTCAGAATCAAAAACAGAACAACCTAATAGTAAAGTGCATCAAATGTGCAGAGAGTTCACTTGATGGCCCCAGTGAAAAGATATATTGAACACCAGAAAAGTAAACATGAAAACTGTTTTTCACACTGTGGTAATAATGGAGGCCACAGTAGATGGTAAAAATAACCTCTCTCTATGTCTTGCAGCATATGAGTGCTGACACAAGACAGCGTAGTCTAGTTATAGAAGCATTTACAACCCGAGACACAACCAGTATTACTAGGAAAATTCACAATAAAGCCATTGTAGTTGGTCTGTAAAGCTAAACACACACGATCAAACCACTCACACCAATCAGACCACTCACAACAAGCAATTCCTACCTGAATTTGTCACACCACAAAACTAACTATCTTGTAGCAAAATTAATGATTTAGAAAAATTGCCAGGAGGAGGGTGGAGGGTGTGTGTGCGCTGTTGATTAAGTTGTGTTCGTTTGATGACTATGCTGAAATACTGTATTATGTTTTGTTATTTGTTCTGAACACCCCATCTCTTCAGTTGATGAGTGGGTACAGCCATGTGCATTTGCCACAACACATATCTTATTTATGATTTGTCATTGAGGTGAAAGTAGCTGATGTACAAACTCGCATGTGATGCATTAAAGCTTGTAGATCAACGATTTTGCTGTGTGGCAAAGATAAGATTGAGATAAAAAACTAAGCTCAGCTGACAAAGATGTAAAAAAAAAAATCAGTGGTCAAGAGATCTAGTAAGCCATTATACACTTGGTTGCATCCTGAAAATAGAAGCTCACAGTGCACCACAGTGAGACATGGCTATTTTGTATACTGGCTATTCTAAGCATAATAAATCAATTGTAGTAAGACTAAACATTTCATGCGAGTAAAGCTAAATGAAAACTATTCAAAAGACTGTGACTAAAACCTAAATTCACTGTCAAAATCAACACCGGTGACCACAAGGCTTTGCCCTTTGCAGATGAGTAAGGCTGGGAATGAGGCTAGCTATTAAGAGGTGTGAGGAGCTGGAATAATGGGTTGATGACAGCACTGTAGTTATGATTATAGTATGCATGGTTACAGCAAGACTGTGGTGCAGCAAGGTCAGATATCAACCCCCACCCAAGAAAACCATAAACACCTCATCTACTTCTCCAGTGTACAGCAAGACTGTACATACACATTTATTGGTTCAGGGCTACACAATACTATTTATTAGTTATATCTAATTGGTTCAGGCTACCCCGACCCAGGCAGGGAAACAACCACACACATAGCCGTCTACAGGAGTGGCAGCACCACTCAAAACTGTTAAAAGGAATAGTTCAGATTTTTTGAAGTTGTATGAAATACTGTCCATAGTGGTGTCAACGGTATTAACTGATGTCAGGGTCCCGTGGTGGGAGTTCTGCTCTGGTTTGGTGAAATATGAAGTAGTTCCTGTCATTTTGTGGGGGTCACTGGGGCCACACTGTAAAGGTAAATGAATTTGTATTGCTGATGCATTTCTAAAATATTAGCGCATCCTTCCTTAATTTATCAGTATGTTTGTGTCCATATCATTATGCCGAAAAAAGTTCCATGTGATGGGGGGGGGGGGGGGGGGGGGGGCTGGGGGTTAGTGTATTTAGTTTAGTTTTTTTATGAGATGAGAAAACCTGTATTGTCACATAGAGATCGACCGATCAGACTTTTGGCCGATGTTTCCGATCACCGATTAGTGCAGGGGTGGCCAACCTGAGGCTCGTGAGCCGCATGCGGCTCTTCAGTTGGTTAAATGTGGCTCTTAAGGGGCTTCCACATGAAACCATCAAAAACCTTTTTTTATACCAGGGCCCACCATTTATTCAGAATTTGAGCCATGGACTACCATTTGATGACATTTTAGCTCCACAGACCCCAAAGCTATTAAGATTTTGTTTACTTTTGTCAACAATTCCAGACTGGAATTCAGAGAAAACTAAACAAACAAAATGACCATTAATCTTCTACATTCTCTAGTTGTGTAGACTTGGGATAATTTACATGATGAATATTTTAACTCTTGAGAGTGTAAACATGAAACCAAATGGACCTGCAAGGGTCCATTTGGTTTCATGTTTACGCTCTCAAAGAGTTACATCTGGCTAACCAACTTTCCATCATTTAGCCTGGGGACCACCTGGAATCCTTTTAGGGACCACTGGTGGTCCCTGGACCACCTGTTAAAAACTTTTTTGGAGTGTAAACTCGGTTTCTAAATATATGTCTATATATTTTAATAGTGTGTCTTTGCATTGCGCACCTGCACACAAATGCACGTGTCTTATGGCAGGAAGAGGGGAAATCTATTAGGGACTGTGACGGCCGTCGCAGCGGTTTTAAAATCCTTGTGACCGTTTGATGTGGCTCTTTGCAGTAACACAGGGAAAAACGTGGCTCTTAGTCTGCGACCAGTTGGCCACCCCTGGATTAGTGGAACATCAAAAAGGCCGATAGCCGATATCAGCCGACACGATTATTATTTACTTTAATAGAATAAAAGTGCAGAAGCAGTCAAAGTGTTTCAGTTTCCCCTCCATCACATGCATCTTTTTTAATTCAAGTACAGGCACAGAGCTTCAGACATAAAAGAAAAAGAGAAAATACATTTTGGATAATTTGGATAAATCTATAAATACATGAGGTGATAGAGTCAGAGACATACAGCTATACATCTCCTTACCACCACAATCTACCGGATCTTCAATGAAAGTGGTCGATGTACCATTTTTGAACATTTATAATAAATACAAATAATCGGCTGCTCTTTTTTCGATTATTTATTTTGAGCACCGATACCGATTATTAATAAAATCATGAATATCGAATTCGATAATCGGCCTATCACTATTGTCACATGTCACTGTTTCCAGGGCTCAGAGATATGGATACAGATACATACAAGTTATATCATTTACATTTATCAGTGTGCAAGGTTTTCTGGGTTTTGTACTGCAATCACCACTTAAAGGACTTCATGAGGTGGTGTGCAGTGAGTTAATGAGCTTGTTAATGAAACAAAACCTAAAACAACTTTGGGAGTGATAAGCAGACAACAGATTTACCACTCCAAAAGTTGTGGTAAATCTGTTGAGTTAAATGTGGTGGGGGGCTCTGAGTGTTCGAACTAAGGAAAGTAGGCTTTCAACATCCTAAAAGGAGTATTTGTTTTAGTTATGTTTTACTAATAGGCCAGGGTTTTATTTTGGGTCAAATCACTGAGTCTGTTTGATTCAAAATGTTCCTGAATACTATTGTCCCTGCTGGCCTTGAATATTCCACACCCAAGTACCCTTCATTCAATTGCATTCAATGGTTTCACATTGCACCCATCCGCATCCAAGCTGACTTCATTCCGTCCCGATGTGGCCCCAGGAACAGTTGGGTGATCCGCTCCCAGGAATGGTACGCAGCGGTCAATCACACTACCACACCATCTGCCAAGTGGTCCCGAGTGTGCATCCGGGACCATAGTGTGAATCCCCTATTACAGGGGTTTTCAACCAGTGGTCCGGGGACCAGCAGTGTTCCTTGAGAGGGTTCCAGGTGGTCCCCTGCTAAATGATGGAAAGTTGGTTGACGATGTAACTCTTTGCGAGCGTAAAAATGAAACCAAATGGAGCCTGAAGTCTACACAACTAGAGAATGTAGAAGATTAATGGTCATTTTGATCTAGGTTTGCCTTTTTTGTTTCCGAATTCCAGCCTGGTATTGTGGACCAAAGCAAAAGCAATCTTTAGTTTTGGGTCTTTGGGGCTAAAATGGCATAAAATGGTGGTCTGTGGCTCAAATGCTGAATAAATAGTGGGCCCTGGTATCTACCCAATACACTGACAGGCCTATAAGGACAAGAGGGTGTGGCCACTGGACTACCAGGAGTGTAAGGAGAAAGCATCAAAAGTTGTTGCGTTTGGGAGAACTACCGTGAGTCTTAATGCTATAGACCAGAGCTACTCTGATATAAATAAATACGTCTAAATTCCAAAGTTTCATTAAGAATAAAGTCCCATATGAAACAAGCCAAAATAAATCTGTCCACCTAAACTTGGAGGGTGGATTATGTCTTTAGGAAATCTGATGAAATCTTATTGCATAACGGACAATCCCTTCACTTTCCCCCACATATCTTCTATTCCCCTAGTTTCCTGTTATTGCAGTGAGTAAGCAGCTGGCAAGCCCTGCTGCTGAAAAACCCCTGCATTATTTGTGGAGATTTCTGAATTTCAAATTAAGCCAAGCATTCAAAGCAAGTGTGTTGAGCTGGGAAACTTGGCTGGGACACACAAACGAATACATCCACGGAGCCTTGACATAATCTGCAAAAAAAGAGCCAATGGTTAAAGCACACCTGGGAGCCGCTTGGTATGACCATAGTTCTCTAAATTTGGCCACTGCAGCACTTTGATGGTTATTATGTCCTATGCTATATTCCATGCTCCACAATAGTGGAGGGATAGGATAGGGTCACTCTCTCACTTCCCCTGGCCAAATGTGACATTTCACGCTGAACAAAGGTCAAGCTTCAGCTATTCTTGTTGTAGGGTAACAAGGGTGCATTCATTTGCACTGCAATTTACAATCCCAATAAGAAGCATTTGAAAGAGCATGCTTCTCTCCTGCTAGATGGACGGACAACAGGTGTTCATCCGCTGTTCTTAATCACAATTTTTGTGTGTTGATAAAATGGATAGTGAATTCTGGAATGTTCCAGTCACTGGCACATCAAATCCTCCCCAGCCCTGGTAAATCACTGTGGATAGTACAGACAAGAAGATTGAACGAGTGGAGAGACATAATAGGCATTGAAACGTGCCAACACTCCACTGAGGCCTCTTTAACACAATCCTGTAAACATTTGCAAGCATCTAGCCAGACTTGTGCTGTTTACATAATGTTGCCTTATTTTATTATACATCCAGTGAGGAGTATTTGATAAATGACTTCCTGGCTAACAGAATTGTTGAGGGAAATATGATGCTCAGTCAGGGCACAGTTCAGCTGAAACTTGTGAACATGAGACATGTATAGCATCCTTTTAAAAAAGGCACTGTCTTCTACCCTATAGCACTCACTGGAACGTCTTCTATTTCATGTCATTGGACCAGCCAACAGAGGGCAGCGTGGTGTATATTGAAGGCCTACAAAAACAATAACAACCATGATCCTTGTTTTGATATACAACTCCCGGAACAGTAATTAATAACCACCACCCAGAGTAAATGCATGAGAGGGGACACTGCACCAACAGGCTCATGGTGCTGTGCAAACTGTGGGCTGTGGGAGACTGGGTCAACAGTGTTATACAGTAACGCCACAGACAGAAATTAGCCAAGTAATTAAAACAAAATATCACACACGTAAGGAGCATCTGGTAATGTTTTTTAGTGTTCCTAGCAAGTACAGACTTGGCTGTGCTCTATGTTTGCTGTAAAGGAACACAAAATAATCACACTTGTGTGTAGTGGGAGGTATCTGGTAATGTTTAAAAGGAACCCTGGCGAATGAGACAAATGGATATTAATGGATAATACAACATTATACTTGCCCTCTAGAACTAGAATTGAGCATTTAAAACAAATAGAATAAGCTACTCAGTTTAAAAATAGTTGCAATGCTGGGTAATCATGGAACGTTAGCTGTACTATACTACAGATCTCCTGTGACGTCATCCCTATGACAGGCCATGTGACAGGCACAGTAAAATAGTGCCCCCCTTCATTGGGATAAAAACATGAACTATTTTTAAACTAAAGAGCTTATTCTATGTGTTTTAAATGTTCAATTCTAGCTATAGAGGGCAAGTATAATGTATTATCTATGTCTCATCAGCCAGAGCTTCTTTTAAGATAAATCATTAAAATGTCGCCATTGTCGGAAGTGAAATGCCTAAACAATACTTTAAGTTTGGTTGCGGCATGCATGGATCAACAGTGCATTGTGGATGACAGAGAGCATATTTCATCCCTACATGTCTTGTAATATATTGGTGAGACAAATAAAGAAACTTAAATTTCTGTTTGTGTACCCATTTAACAATAGACTGCTACAGTACCTTTATCTCGCTGCATTTGAACTACCATAATGTCCGGACTATAAGGCGCTACTTTTTCACATGCTTTGGACCCTGCGGCTGATACAACGGTGCGGCTATCTATGGATTGTTTCAGGTAACGGCAACTAAGGGCACTCCAGCAGGAAACTTAGAGCGGCTTCTAGTCAGGATTCAGGTGTGGCTCACATATGGAAAAATCTGGATTTTCCCCCAAATCTAGCTGGTGCGGCTTATATTCAGGTGCGGTTTATAGTCTGGAGATTACGGTAGGTGTGTCCATCCCCACCAACAACCAAGCTGTTTAGTGCTCAGTTTGGACATGCGCTTAGCAACTGCTTGGTCGTGACACCTGACACCCCCCTCCGTCCTACTTCAAATCACCAACATCTGGCCTGCCTGACCCCGACCTTCCACAGGAAACTTCTAATGAGCCTTGCCATTCCCAAAATCACACAGGACAGGCCTTTATAAATAATCCCCCCAGCAAGCGGGGCGCTCACCCGGCTCAAAGCCCCTCCCCCATGCAGCTGAAACTCATCCACGCAGCTCGTCAATTCGGGAGGGCTCCGCTCTATTCCGAAAAAAAAGCTAATATAAATGTGTGCTTGTGTGTGGAGGCTGTGTGTGCGTGTGCATGTGCGTGCATGGGGGGGGGGGCATCCCTGGACCTAGAAAATCTGCGAGTTCCAAAGGGTGCATTCAGAGTGAGGATCCATTGGAGCATTCCCATTGTGTGAGACAGTGTATGGCAGCTACGGGTGAAAAAAAGAATGGCGTGGAGGAAAAGGGGTTAGAGAGATGGGGGCTGCGGATCACCGTGCGAGGGAGCGAATGAGTAGGGGTGAGTAGGGGGGTGGGGGAGTCGGAAACACTCAAGCCCCCTGGCTACAGAGAGCCAGGCCGGAGCCTGTGGATTTGTTTGAGTCTGCTGTCAAACACCAAGCTGCCGGTTACACAGCTCAAAGAGCAAGAAACAGGGAGTATGGAGAGTCACAGAGCGTGAGACGCAAAGAGACACACATCCACAGACAGACACAAGTGAAAGGGGTAAATCTGGTGCAGAGTAGGACAAATGGAGATTGCCCTTCGTCTTTTAATGATGACCACTTCAAAGGACAAGACAATAAAACAGTGGTTTTCAACCGGTGGTCCGGGGACCACCAGTGGTCCTTGAAAGAGCTCCAGGTGGTCCTCAGGGAAAGTTGGATAAGCAGATGCAACTCTTTGAGAGTGTAAAAATGAAACCAAATGGACCCTTGCGGGTCCATTTGGATTCATGTTTACACTCTCAAGAGTTAAAATATTCATTATCTGAAATAGCCCGAGTCTAAAGAACTACAGAATGTAAAAGATTAATAGTCATTTTTTATCTGCATGTTCGACTGTTTGGTTTCCCAAATCCAGCCTGGAATTGTGGACAAAAGCAAAATTTTTAGTTTTGGTGTCTGTGGGGCTAAAATGTCCTCAAATGGTGGTCCGTGGCTCAACTGTTGAATAAATAGTGGGCCCTGGTATGGGAAATAGGTTGAAAACCACTGCAATAAAACATAAAACTAAGAATCTCTTAAAGTCTGAGCCTGAAACCGCTTTCCAAATTTGCTGTGGCCGACCATTTCTAAACAAGCTGTAAGACAGCTGTGTCCACTGGCTGCTGACCTTGGGTGGTTTGAAGGGGTAGTCAGGTGTGAAGGCAATGTCCAGGAAGAAGACTCCTCCCTCGTAGACGGAGCCCGGCGGCCCCAGGATGGTCGACCTCCACTCATAGATGTTGTCTCCTTTGGGGCCGGCGCTGAGAATTGAAACAGAACATGCGTTAATATGTTAATCATTGAGGTGCAATGGAATAGAATAGCCTGCTGTTAAGGCGCCAGCGGGAGGACAGGAGATTGAAATGAAAGAGCTGTTCAGGAGCTAAATGCCGTCTTCTGACAAGCTAATGAAGGGAGATTTGCAATTGACGAAGCAGCCGTGGGGATTTTGGCCCAGTACAATTCTTTCCTTAGGCAGGAGATTTGGCTTTCGATAAAATTGTGCTGTTAAGGCATTCCTAACACATTAATGAAATAAAAACATTACCCACTTGGCACTTAGACGCTCTCTACACTTAGTCAAACAGAGTTGAACTGTAGTCGATCTCTATCACCTCTCTCTGCTATAAGCTCACAGTGCGTTGCAACATGACTCATTGTGAGCTTATAGATGTGCTATTTGGTAAATGGTGCATTTATATAACACCGTTATCCAAGGCGCTTTGCATTCACCCATTCACACACAAATGGCAGAGAAAACCATGCAAGGCACAACGAGCACACCAAGGGCAATTTGGGGTTCAGCATCTTGCCCAAGGACACTTTGACATGTAGACAGGAGGAGCCGGGATTCGAACCGCCAACCCACATTGGACGACCTGCTCTGCCTCCTGATCCACTGTTGCCCCTTGATCTGCCATTTCATCTGCATTGGGATTCTGGGGTTCAAGTATTAAAGACAAAACATGCAATAAATCAGTGATCACTAAATATAGGATAGTTTTGGGGACATTTAGGGCAGCCACTGCAAAGCGATTTTTCTCTTTTACAGGATGAGTAGCTAATGTTGAATAAGGCTGAAGGTCGCATCTGTTGTGCGGTTCTGGTAATTAATGCATTTCCATATTAAGACGTCCCTCCCCCACAGTTGTTTATGGTAAGACCCTGTGCTGGAGCAGTGCCAGGAGGAGAACTGGGACAATGTCCAGATCACAAAGCCTGGGACAATGAACAATCCCACAGATTTGGTGTAATTACCAGACATGATCTTTAATTCTGACCTGATGATATTCACGAGCATGTGTGAGGAAGTAGTTCAAAATGCATTCCTTATGTGCTCGGAAAGACAGTAATTGGCCCTTTTAAACATGAACCGACTTCTATGGTACTTTCATAATAAGGATATATAATAGCAAAGCATGTAACAAGCATTTGGCTCCGTGTGTCCTTGACAATGAACAAATAGAATTTAGACATTAGACACCACCTTCCTCCTTCAGTGTCAACACATGCAAATTCCCGCTAATCTCCTTTGCTGCCCGTTCGCATTGCCCCTCTCCTAAGCCTTCTTTAATTAGTAAATTATGATCACGTCTTCTCCGGGGAATTGGTTAAGACTACATTGGTGTTGATAAGGGGCCCACAAATCTGGACTGGTGTTGTTCCAGGGACAAAGGAAATCTGTTGGATCCCTTTTCTTTCGGATGAATAAAATCCTTAGTTATTACACGTACAGTACTTGCACTGCGCACGCACACAAACAGTATATTGGAAGGGACATTTTAGCCATTTGTTCCTATAATGAGCCAAATGAATGTTGAGCTGGTATTTCAGTGTGTAAGAGTAGAGAGGCGATCGCACACACAAATACATTTCACAGGAATGACAAGTGTGCAGTAACCTGCTAAGTCCTAACAGTATGGGTCTAATCAGGGTGCAATCAATCAAGCTCCTTGATTGACTGCAGTGTGTGTACACAAAACACATGGACATATGATAGGGCTGCAACTGTTGCTTATTTTCTTAGCGAGTACTTTTTTGATTAATGAATAACCCAGAAGTGGTTCTCTTATATAAATTTGATTTTTATTCCTTAGCAAATTAATTGTACATGGTCGCACAATGATGTTGAGGAAAAAAAAGAAAAAAAAAAACACAAAGTGAAAAACTGAAAAAAGCAGATCTAGGACTTTTACCTTGTTTACTGTATACTTAATTAAAGGACTGGTTGATGCACCACAAATATTTTCTTAAGGTAAGCAGAGGAAAGAAGCAGACAACTTGAGTTTTGTATAATATAATACTACTACTATAATATTGGTGAAACCTTCCTTTCACCTGTTCTACGCTCAAGGCAACGTTCCATCTTTGACACTTCACATGCATTTGTGAGCTCCACACACGCCTCAAGGTAATGTTCCCATCTCCGTTGTGCGATTTAAATTTCTGCCTCTCTGAGGTATATAAAGAAACTACGTTTCCTTTTCAAAAAGCACCTCCAAATGGAAGCAAGACGCATCAGCCCCCCCCCCTTTGAGGCTTTTGAGCTCGCAGCCGAGATAAGACGTGAAGATAAGAGACGAGCCGGCGAGGCAGAGGCTCCGCTCGGCCACGATACTGCTGTGTGCGCTGACAGCCGCACAAGAGCCCCCGCGTAAAGGCTAAGTCAATAGCTGAATGTGCATGCCACCACTGGCCGTTGCTTGGAGACCTCCGGCCCCCCCACCGCCTCAGAGGTTGCATGCGGTGCTTTGTGGCGTCTGCTCCTGAGAGCTGCCTCATTCAGGCTCTGAGCGTCTCTTACTTGACCATTAATGTGCGTGCGAGAGAGAGAGAGAGAGGTAAGTGGTGGTGCGGTCACTGCAACAAGCTCCAGCTGGCATGCAGAGGGCAGCCAGATAAAGACTTGAGCTGAATCGTGCCGTCAGCAAGTCTTTACATGCGAGCCTATTCACACAGGACTACATTAATGTGCATATAATAGCAGCAGTTAACCATAATGTTTATGATACCTTGACCTTGGCAATAGATCCATATAAAATGAAGTTCTGATTGCTCGCATTGACTTGTGCAATTAACTGCAAGCAAGGTTCTTATTTGTTTCTTTTAGCGATATTAAAAAAATCCTTACAATTCAGAAATGTACAACAATATACCCTGTATATTTACTGAGTGAGAAAATGTTGTACATTAAGCAAAAATGCACATTTGTTCTGCCCCTGTTTGAATCCCTCCTGAAGACACTTTTTCTCCCTGGCTTTTAATGTTGTTTGATTATGTTTGGTTGCGCACACACTATGTTCATGAATTTTGTTCTTATTAGTCCTATTTATCCTAGTTATTGCTGTATTTTGTCGTTGCTATGTCATGCTTCTTTTCAGAACTTTGGTTTGTCTTCGGTCAATGTAAATGTGCTATATAAATAAAATTTGATTTCATTTGATGAAAATCATTTGGGGTCGCCCCAGGGCTTTCCGAGTGTCCGGCCCACAGGTTGAGAACCACTGGTCTACAAGAGCATTTATATGCTCTTATATGTATATTCCACACAAATAGGCGTGTGGGAAATTTTTGCTAAAATATAAAGATGTATGAGCTCGCTCTACATAGCTCCAGGCTTCAAGAACTACACAGGCAAAGCACAACTACTGTATATTTTAGACCCTGTTGTATGTTCAACGCACCAAGCTTTTTACACCGTGGTGCCAATGGTTTGTCTGTCTGTCCGACTGTCTGTCACACACACTGCAATTCATACACCGATTGCAGTAGAAACCTCAGGAGCAATTTAGGGTTCAGTGTTTTGCCCAAGGACATTTCGACATGTAGTTAGGAGCCAGGATTCAAACCACTGACCCACGGATCACTGGATGACCTGCTCTACCTCCTAAGTCACAGTTCCTTTTAGTATGTAGTACTGTATATAAGGAGTCAGGTAAGGAATCGACTGTAAAGACAATCTAAGTGGAGAGGAAGATGAAATTGCAGAGAGGAACAAAACTACAGTACATAAAATTTAAAGGGTTCATTTCCATTGTGGGTAAAGTAGTACGAGTAAAGGCTTATTTTTCAGAACCATGGTTGTAAGATAGCACAGTATACTGTAAAACTGTATACTGTTACATCCCTAATGACAAGTTGCTCAAGGAGAGGGAAGAGCAAACCCCGCCCAATAATCTGACACCAGACCTAAAATTGTGCAGCCTCAATTAGCCTGATAGAGGTGTAACCTCTAAAAGAAAACAAAAAACAGAAGCTCTCACCTCCGTCTGACTTTGGAAAAACACTTTTCCTCCAACTCAGACGGATGTGCAGCACAAATATATGACATTAAACATGATACATCACGGCTCTTGGGTTTTGTGTCTGTTGCTGCCCACAATTAGACTACCCTACTACACCCTCTGTGCAAGTGACTGAGGAAAAGTTCTACATGTGAGAGTGAGGCTACATCTGCGTTCTGCAATAGATGTCGGCAGAATTCCTTGATTCAGTGAGTATCTGGGTCATTTGTTTCTTGAGTCTGGGATACATTAGAGTGCGGGTGTCCGTGAGAATCTGCCACAGCCCTGTCCTCCGAGATTACAATCATGTGGGAACTCGCTTCGACAGCTGGCTGGAGTGCTGCCTCTGCAATGATACACCCAAATAAAGCGTCTCACCACAATTCACACCGTATTCATGCTTTTACTGCAAGGCTAGCCTTTGAGGGTCAATCTCCCCCGTTTGTACTTCATCATTTCTTTTTTAATAGAATCGACCATTCTATTCTCTGCGCAAAAGACGGCAATCTAAAGCAAAAAAAAAGTCAAGTCAACACATTAGAACAGTAAGAGATGAGCAAGTAATTGCACCCTGCATTGATCTTGTTATATGCTTCACTTGGACAAACAGCTGTATCAATGCACACGCAAAAACAAGACAGTCGGTGCTTTGGAAACGCAGCAAAGCCGCTGATGCAAAGGCTCTTTAGAAAATGGTTTCTTCATGGAAAATAATGTACTACAGGCGTACTTCCTCATTCATATCCCTCACCTCAATTCAGCACATCATGAACACTATCCGAGTAACAAGACATGATCCATAAGCAAGGAGAGTCGTACTAATTTCCATATATATTGAATGACCTTTCCATCCTATGGTACAGCACAGCGTGCAAGACTAGGGTGCTCTCTGCCCTGTTCAATCATCTACATTACCTCATCCCCAGACACGGGGCCAATATACAGATTATGCCGACATACGATAACCTTTATCTTATGGTATGAGAGCTAGGCTAATCTATGTCAAGTCGTAAATCTTACATTTATTGTCTGTCTGTCTGTCTGTCTGTCTGGGCTAATCACCCCCCCACCCACCCCCACCCCCTGAGACTTCAGGATGTGATTAAATTGATGAGGAGAGGAGATGCAGACAGATGATCAGCCGATGTCAATCACTCTCTGTGCTGATAAGAAGAGGAAAGACTTGGAACACCTTCACATTGTTTAAAAATGGAAACAGGACTACATACAGTACAACAAATACCCTAGATCAGTGTTTTTTCCACCTTTTTCATACGAGGGCCCATTATTTATTCAGCATTTGAGCCACAGACCACCATTTGATGACATTTTAGCCCCACAGACCTCAAAACCCAAAGATTTCTTCTGTTTTTTATCTACAATTCCAGGATGGATTTTGGAAACATAACAGGCAAAACTTGATCTCTAGTTGTGTAGATTTGGGCTAATTCAGATGAATATTTGAACTCTTGAGAGTATAAAAATGAAACCAAATGGACCCGCATGGGTCCATTTGGTTTCATGTTTACACTCTCAAAGAGAGACGTATGTACATCTGGTTAACCAACTTTCCCTCATTTACCTGGGGACCACCTGGAACCCTCTCAAGGACCACTAGTGGTCTCCGGACCACTGGTTGAAAACCACTGCCTTAGATTATCCAACCATGTCTAATCTGACATAAACTGACCTTCTGTCCTAACAGGTAAAATATTGTATTTCAGATGGCACTCATATCTAAAGCAATTAAAGGCACAATTAATCCAATAGTGGAATAACCTTAAAGTTCTGGATTACAAGGTAAGGAAATGCATCACTGAAGCATATGAAGCATACACAGTTTTAATGTGTATTGGCATAGTATCAAAGATTAGTGTCTTGGAAGAGAGCTGCTCACTTTAACAAATGCAAATTTGAAAATTAATGAAAGATATTACATTGGTATTTTAGTGATTCGAACAGCCACTATTACTTGGGGGTCCACGTAACTCAAGAAATTTGAAGTGCCCGACCAACTTCAAATTCCACATGTTGTATCAGGTGGGACACACCACTGTCCAGAAACGCCATAAAAGGCTCTACTCAGGCTCTGCCAGTGGACCTAACATCCGTAATCAGTATGATGAGGAGAGATACAGACAATCAATGCATACAGGGAATAAATGTTTGTTCTGCATAACATTTTGACATAATATCCTGCACCCGCATGCTCAAAGGAATGTCAATATAGGCATTAATAATTTGCTTTAATGAAATTGTCATGGGGCAATAACATTTTGACTTTTGTCTTTGCACAATTAAAGTGAGATGCTTACAGAACACAATACAAGATAAATGTTTAAAGAGAAACACCCAGCCTGTGACTATGCGTGGTACCAGCACTATAGCAACATCAGCAGCCAGGCACAAAACCTGCCTACTTCAAAGCAAGCGAAAGGGCAGTTACTTAACGTGGCAGTACTATCAGCGAAAAGCACTGAGTGTCAACACCCGATGTCAGGACAATAAATAACCATGGAAAAGTAAACCCATAATTTAATGTAAAGCAGTATGTTTTTAAGCTTGTGAATACCGTTGTGTGCAAAATAAAGCCGTTAGGTGTATTATTCGCCATTCCGGTTCATTTTCCCCCAGGCACTACTCCCCCTCCCCTAATGGCATACTCATTTAGTTAAGATCTTCCATTCTATCAGCCTGGCTGCTGAGGCCATCAGAACAGGGACTTTAATGAAGCAATCTACTTTCCCCCTAACCGTGAAAAAGGCCCAAGACCACCATGTAGCTCCACGGCCGAGGTGACACCATCTTCCTCCAGTTTCTCATTTTTATTGTCTCAAATGACATGGTTAGTTTTTAATCAAGCCTTTTACTGTTCATCTGCACAATGAATACCGCAATTACTGACCGGATGGTTAATTCGGCAACAAGCCTGTTTTGCGAGGGGGAGACGGCTGAATACATGCAGCCTACGCATGCCGAGTTTCACGTCCAAGGGTGGGTTTTAACCCTAAGAAGGCAATTTCACGTGCTGGGTTCAATCAATCTAAAGTAAACAACTGCTGGCGTTGAGCCGAGGAGGTACAGGCAAAGCGGTTTAAAAATCTGTCCTTTCTTTCAGGAAGTTTTTCTTTCCCCTCACTGTGGCAGCAGCTCATGTTTTACAATGCTGTAAATAAAACCCTGGCTCCGTTTATTATCCCCTAGCCCTCCGTTCTAATTCAGCGAGATCGTTCTGAGGTACACACATTTTGTTGGGGTAAGCAATTTTCCCTCCCTGTGTCCAAGGTGCTGCCTGCAGAGAGCTTCTTATGCAGCGCAAACGTTTGCCTCCGGCAACAAATGAATAATGTATAGCATCTATCATTACCATAATACACAAGCTTTGCATGCATGAACGGCACATCATCATGACTCATAGAAATATCACTTAACCCACAGTTCAGCGGTGTGTACCTGGAGTTGAGGATGACACAACAAACACCACAAGATGTTTCAGTCACCAACAATGAGGACTTTATATGACCTCAACCCACAATATCGACAAGAGCTAAATTGTGGTGAATGGCTAAATGTGACTGATGTTATCCATTACACAAGACTGCATTCATAGCTATTTGTCAAAGAACAATTAGAACATAAAATGGGGATGTGTGCAGTCTAGTCAACTAGTCTATTAAACCATGCTGCCCCTTCTAATCATTTACTAAGTAGTAGTAATTTATCATTGTAATTACAAACCCTAACAGCTTGAACTTCATGTGAGGAAGACATTTTCTTTTTTGCAGAATGTAACGTTTTTGCCAAATTATAATTTGTAGGATGATCATGGGTTTAACCTTAATGCATTGGTTGCAAGATTTACTACTTCTCTACAGAATTTCAAATACGTTTGCTTTGACTATATTAATCATTTCCAAATGGCTTTCATTTCATATTGGCCTTTTAGATAGAAAGGTGCTTTGGCTATTTTCTGAGCGTTCATTTAAAATTTTTCATTTGGAATCTGAGGCAATACTGAGTTTATTTTAATTAATTTGCTCCTCGAGTCAATAGAGGCTCTATTTAGCTATGATTAAATAAAGACTACCGGTACATAGTAAAAATTCTATTTTGTCCCTTTATAAATCAGAGTACAAAAAGAAGCAAATGTACCCATGGTTTCATTTGTACACAATCAGTTCAAGAAAGACTGAGGATTTGACTGTGAACAAGGTCTTTTCACCCGATCTTGAATATTACTCTAAGCAGGCACCATTTGACCTGCATGTATGTACTGTATGTATCCAATAAGACAGTGGTTTTCAACCAGTGATACTGAATAAATAGCGGGCCCTGCCATCAAAAAGGTTGAAAACTACTGCAATAAGCAAAAGTTACGAAAAGACCACCCTGCGCTGCCTCTGATTGGTCTTCTGAACGTCCCCTTCTGTGTTCATATGTCACGTGACTTTCCCTACTTGCGGGACGACAGTTTACTATTCTGTCTCACTACCTATCGGGTTACAACTCAAACGGGGCTGAGGCGGCTCAAGCTCAACATCGCAGTGTTCAACACAGTACACACAGGTACAGAATTTAGGTTAGAAAAAAGTAGTTTGCAGTTATTGGAAAAATAATGTTGGCAGTGGGACTAGATACCAGGGGGTGTGGGTTGAGAGTCTAATGACTAACGAGGCACACAGCTGAGTTGGATGCCAGAAAGGGGTTTTCTGGCTGTATTAGAATGTGAGAATGCCCCGCAGCCACCCTACTACAGGAGCCAATCAGAGTGAGGCAGAGGCTGTTATAAAAAAACAATTAATTCTCTTCTTCACTGACAACTATCACACAAAAGACAAATTTACTTGTACTTAGCAGGACTGATTATTTATTAATTTAAGGGAAAACCATAATGTGTTTTTGTGTGTTAGTAAGTGTTAATGGAATATTAAAGCAATAGTTTACTTTTCAAAATATTTGTTCACTTGCCAGGAATTCTTCTGTTTGCTTTCACATCATCTACGGATTACCATTCTGTCACTGTCTCTGACCCAAACTGCCTCTGTGAAAGCTGTTGTATAACGGCTGCAACACTCCACACAAAATGTCTAAACGTCAGTGCTTCATGCATGGTTTCCCCGCAAACCCATTAATAACATTCTGGACAAATGTTTGCCAGAAAGTACCTCGCAAATGAGGACATCGAGAATTCAATGACACGCATGAATCAAGACGGGCATTAGCTGTCAAACAAGGGCTGCGGCGGAAAGCTTTACGGACATATTAACATGAGCTGATGTCTGAGGTCTGGAGCAGAGCATATGTTACCTTCATTCACCAGGAGCAAATACTTTCTCACTCTGAACTTACTGTAACGAGACGTGAATGGCGACAGCCTGGGAGTCTAAATAGGAGATGCAGAAAGAATGCCAGCTATTCCCATAACTCCAGATCCATGTCTTAAGACCTTTTCACTGTAGGTGACATCCTTTTGTTCCTGCACCATGTGTCATCATTATGTACCGCTTTACTACAGTACTATACATTGCATTTAGGACACCAGGGCCAATGTTTATTCGTTTATTTTGCTCTGCAACATATGACTTTGTGGCATATGCTTAGACCATATATAAATATAGCCAACTAGTCATCAACTAAGATGAGGGACATGCCAATAATGTAACAAAGTGTGATGACTTCAGATAGATAGGAAATCCCACAACACAAGATGTCTATGGTCAAATAAATGGAATATCTGAAGTGAAAATACTTTACTATATTTATTATTCACTTCAGACAGGCTTCCTGTGGAGAAGCAAACCTATATTGATTCCCGTGCAACCATATAAGTTACTAGTAGCTGACAGCAGAATGTCCAGGAGGCATTCTGGCACTCACTCACTACCCATTCCTGCCCCCATGTCTCCGCCCACCTTATGAATATTGATGCCCCTCCCTCCCTGCTGTGCTTAATGGCACTCAACACTGTGAAAAATGGTTCTGGGGTGCGTCACTCGCACAAACTCCCATAGGAGCACTGCACAGCTCAGTGCCAACACATGCAGTTGCCACAGAAATGAAAGTTACCCCATCAGCGAAAAGACAATTAGAGGTCAAAAGACCACACTGACAAAGGGAAGCTTCTTGGTGACACTCGATAATGATAGAGATACATATATTCACGTCTGGGACGGGGGCCAGTGAACACATGACGAAATGACCAGCTGGGTGTCTTGTGAAAAGAACATTCCCTCCATGATGTCATCAGGGAGTGACGGCTCTGTTCTGGGCATTGTTGGGACGCCGCATCATCATAGCAATTAGATAATTAGAATCAGCATTGTGCCAATTTGTGCCTTAAAAAGATCACCATGACACAACTTTCCTTACCTATAAACATACATTATGTTTATGTGACACTCATACAGTCAAATGCTCTGTATAAATGTTATCCATCTGTAACTGTCAAGGGTTAAATTAACAAGGGATTTTACGGTCTATTCATTACCCAGGATGAATTATGAGAGTGACAGCTCTCTCAATATCAGAAAAAAAACAGGAATAACCAGGTGCTGACAGGAAATACCAAACTGACTATAGTAGAAAATGTAACAAGGTGCTCAAGCAGATCAAAGGGGATCAAGGCATAGAACGAAGGAGACGATCCAGGCAGTCAAAGTTAAAACAGCGAATGGCCTCTATTTCATTAAAAGGTAACTGCCAACAATGTTTTGCCCGTAACTGGTCTTCATCTCTCAATATGTCCGAATTCTGACATCCCAATGTGCCAAATGACAGGCAGTCACTAGAAAGGAATTGAGAGGGTGCAAGCCTTCACATAACCAGTACACTGAATGCATTCAAATGATCATGCAATAGCATGTGACACAAAAGAGCTTGGAATGAAATGAAAGGAGTAAAAAGGTAGAGATTATTTTCTTTCCCTCGACTGGAGCCTATCAGAACAAGTAGATGAGAGTGATAGAATAGGGTAGAGGATAAAGGGGGAGTGATAAGGCCATATTAATTCCCTTCACTCAGATTCAAAATGCCAGCGCAATGCCTATTTCATTTCCCCATATCTTCCCTGTGGTGTAACTGCTATTTTTGATCTATTAATTTGTGTTGTGATTGATGATCTGTGTACTATTCCTGGGAGTTAGGGTGTGGGAATCTGTAAAATGCAGTGTTTAATGTTACAAAACAGACCCATAAGGACTGATTATGTCTGTGTGTACTATGTTATGTTAAAGAAAATTGAACAGTTGTGAACACACAACAACGCTAAAGCCAGAAACCAGAGAACCAGTAGGCTACTGTATGTGGTAAACGAATAAGCAGGATTTTGGGTGGGGGGGTGTATACGACTTTGTTGGGTTAAATAGGTCAAAATGTCAAACAATCTACAGATCTACAAATCACCGCTAGGTCTGCCATTCACTGTCCATATTTAATTGTTCCAAGTCTAATTGTTTGTTCCTTTGAAAGAGGATTACAGCAATTGTACTTCAACAATATTGATTGAAGTGTCCTATGTACTTTCTAATGAATTCTCAAATTGAGTATTGTTCCCTATTGCGTGTAAGCCTAACTGGCTTAAGAGTTCACATCCACAGAATTAAATTCTAGCCTAGAACAGAGTTCGCTCCAGAGAAGTGCTTTTCTTTTTTAGGCACTCCTAAATTTGCATCTGATGTAAACACATGAGTACAAAGTATATGACAGAATTACCATGTCAAACACTCAATGACAAAGAGAGTGATGAGCATGCTGCCAGAATACTGCAAGCTAGATAAGAGATGCTGTAGGTGGAATTGAAATACCACTTCTGCATTTTGGAAAAAGGTTTTCATGTTGAGTGTTGACACCAAAGCCCAGTTAGAAATTTTGGAAGTAGCTCTCTAAGTGAGAGTCCTCTAGCCAAGTTTATTTTTGGAAAACAACCTTTTTCCCCTTCTTTTTCCTTCAGAAAAACAGATCATTCATGATTATTAAACGATTACTTTGCAACAACAATATATTCTGGAAGGGGGAAAAATGGTTTTGATGAGGCACTCTGCTCTGTCAATGTATTATTTGTTGTTTTTCACCTTTAATTTAACTACAAGAGTATAACATATTTTCATTGTTACAAATTGTCAAATTAACAAATGAGGGATTTTACCGAGTAGTACACCGGAGCACAGAAAGCACTGTTCTCTACTGTGCAGTGCACCACGGCATAATCCAATTCACATCTCCATGGGTGATACAAACAACAAGACTGTAGATGGTACCGAGGAGACTGCGTCGCTTTAGTACACAATGACAAGGTTGGGAAATTCTCTCCTGCCTGAGCTTCTCAGAGAGAGACAGATGAAAGAAATACATCAGTTTCCCCCCCAGCTCTGGGTGTTGAATGTACCGAGGTGAATCTCTTTAGCGCACGACTCCCACTGTCTGTCTCCTGAAGGGGGGCCAACAGGCTGTGACTCCATTTGTGCTGGGGGAATGAAATGAATAACCTTTCAGGCCAACCTGGCCAGAAGCAAGCGTTGTGTGGCATACAAATGACGACATTGGCTCCGCCATGCGCACTTGTTTGTGCAAATATGTAAATTGCGCACTGATTGTTCACATGGGAAATGACTTTTGAAACATTGATTATATCGTTGCTAACAAGAACGAGCAACCGCTCCCCCCACCCCCCCACTATTTCCCCCGACCCCCTCCCCCTGGTGGCGCCATCTTCTGAGATTCTCAGCTATGCAGACCTGCCAATGTTGGGATATTGCCATGAGTACCACCATGCACCAAGAAAATCTCAATGGACATTTTGGGGGGCAGGGGCTCCCACGGGCAGCAAATTTGGGGGTCCGCATGCATTTTAGCGGGTAGGGTGCAAAGTTATGTTATAGATAAGTTCCTACATAGAGTCTGACAGTCACTAGTCTGATCCCTACCCCAAACCTAACAGCAAGCATGTCGCAATGCATGCATGGGTGATTTGCACGTGGCAGACTTGTGGTGTGATGGATATGCGTGCGTACACCATGTTATTGAGATTTTCACACCAGAATAGTAGTAGACTGCACAATTGAAGAATTATACAATACGTGCTCAGACTGTGTTAACATATGGTTTGTCAATGAATAAATACAAGTGTAAATGTCAAAGCACAGCCTGTCTATCCTCAGTGACTTAACAAAACATAAAAATGATCATGTTGACTAAATAAAACCACATTTCTGTGCATGATTTACATTTAAATACAGTTATCATCTTATTTAAGTGCACATACAAAATGGAAAAATAATTTGAATATTCAAGTGAGGTTTCTACCCATTAAAAATGAATATGCATTAAGTGTATATAAACTGCACATATATACAATTATACACTGCTTCACTTCGGTGAAACATTGGTAAAGTTCCTTTTCTTACTGGCACCAATTGGACCCACTTGTTCAAACAAGAACAAGATGACTCGTATCGATAACATAATGTAGCATACCAGGGTGTTCGGGCATTAATGTGGGATTTATACCTCTTTATAACGATAGATGACAGCTAAGTTCTCTCTTCGGGGTCCACATGACATGCTACCTAATTTATTGACAACTGTTATTCACTGGAACGCAAACAACGACACAACACACCGCACAGTCTTCTTACATCATCAACCAGAGACGGGTTAACCCTAACCAGAAGCTTTTGGTGGCTGATTTCAGCCGATAACTATTGCTGCCAGAAGCAGCTCTGTTATACAACAGCCATCCTCAAAGTTGCGTAGTTATCATTGTGCATGTCATACAGTGACCTAAAATTGTGCGTTTTCTATAAAATAAGTGTTGACAGGTCTGTCTATGGTGTGAAGTAACATTCTCTTTCGGTATGAACAGAGCAGTTGAGACGACATCCACAATAATCATCAACAATTTATAAATTATGGCTAAGGGTTGGGGTTCTGGCCCCTTCCCTTTTTGGGGAGGGGACCAGAAAAAATTATGGATTTACACGGTTCTTCGTCTGAGCTACATTATTGTTTCCCGGGCAAGATCTAACATTTCTGCTAGTGATTATTTTACTTTCAAACAGCTGTATATATTTCAAGCAAGGATATCTGTGAAGATGAATAGGTTTTGAAAATAGATTATTTCTAAGTTCTCAAGAAAATCAATATCTCTTTAAGAGTCCAGCCTGATTTATACTTAGTTGCACAACTCGCACAATGTTGTGCAGATAAACAAGCTACAGCAAACACAGCGCAGCACGATGCACTGCGAGTTCGTAGAACTGTCATTTTGACAAACATGCAAGACACGTTTAAAAAAAACATGCATTAGACTTTCGGATTATACCCATCAATTTGCTCCATCAACAAAGCTTCCTGAGATTAAGTAATTTAACATCAACAGATGAGTCAAAGTCATTTTCCTTAATCATTTTAAACGGATGCCTGTCAACATCTCAACACCCTACAGAGCTCGTCTTCCTCTGCAGTGAAACATCCTGAAACTAGCTTTGGCCTGCGTTTTCTTTCTTAATTTGGCTCCAAAGTGCTGATTTGGAGGATAATTAGTGCCTGTAATAAACAAAGGCATAATCAATGACAATGTCACTTTGTGTTATTTAAGTTAATAGGAGCTGGCTTCTGCGCTGCGTCCCCACGGGATGCCTTTAGTCACGTTGGAGTGGATGATACACATGTGGTCTGCCACTCGCTACAGTGACATATCTCTTCCTCAAAGGGCCAAGGGCCGTGGCAAACAATAACCATTGTCTGTGGTAAATCCCCACAAGAACTAGGGGGGACCACATCAAAATCTAAACGGCATTTGAAGACACATCACCGCCTTTCCTCCCATGTTTTAATGTGTTTTATAAGGAAAAACAACCCTAGAATAGACAGGAGTTTCACTAATCTGCCAGAGATTATCATCCCAAACAAAACAGCATTATGGCAGTGAGGCAACAGAGAGACAAAAGGAATGAGCATTAAAGTGCAATCTTTTGTCAATCATCCATAGATGGTTTATTCAGAAAACATTAGGGGAGAAGTACGTTTGCATGGTCTAACAATAAGAGAAGTGTGAGCATAAAAGCTACATTTGGGTACAGACAGATATCTAAAGATCTAGTTTAAAAGATAACATTGACCTACCTGCAGTTTGGGGGTGGGTCTAGTGTTATTTCGGCAAGCTCTTTCTGAATCCTGGAAAAAATGAAAAGACATTAATGTTTTAATCTGTTGTTACAGATCAATTGATTCTGAATATTTTTTTTCAGACTTTCGTTATAAAAACAGATCAAGTTAACAAACGTGTGCTGATTCTATATAGAAATCCAGAATTAAAGAGCATCAGACCATTATATAGGGCGGCAATGAGTCACTCCTACTCATACTTTTATCCTGTTTGCGGACATTACCTGCCCAATTACTAATACATCATATAATGTCATTACACAGTAATGAAGCTGTCAGCTGTAATTAAATCAATATGAGAAGCTTAATATGGATTACAAAACCGGAAAGTCTTCGTAAGTGTAGCTGCTATACAATGTATAATTTTATATTGAATTGTAGGCTTTATGTCATATATTTAACACTAATGTCCCATAAGGGATCAAGTAAATTCTAATGAACTGAATGGCATACATAAAGTATCGCAATGGCATTCAACAGCAGATGCCAAAGGGCACTGAAGAGGAGTTGTTCAAATTCTGTTGCTAAGGTGTATCTGTATCATAATCTCAGTAATCTTCAATGACATACTGTAAATAAACAACATTTCAGACAACATCAAACTTTACAGGTTTCTCCATTCTGATTCTGAAGACCCTGCATTGGGGGATTGCAGTAAGTGCTACAACAGACACAAAGGGAGATCATAAAATCAATATTTTGTCATAAAAAGAGGCTTGCTCAACTGGTTGCATAATTCTGTCATCGCCTGCCTTTCTGAGAATAACTTGCCTCGTCTGCAAGAGGTTTGAGTGGTGGTGGTTGGTTGGGGAAACAGGATCGGTGCAGTGTATACAGACTAGTATGTACTAAAATACTTATTGTTCATTGAAGAACATTCACTTGTAAACTCTTGAGATACCTTAACACTGATGATTTTACTGTGTATAGTTCAATAAAGATTCTCCAAGTGTAGGCCATATACACTGTACATCTACAGTGGCCATCTTGAGTATCACTTGAGTATCTCTTCGAGTACCTTTTTTTAAACCACCTTGAGTTTCTGACATCTGTATAAATTACCCTCTTTATGTGGGTCCAGTGGCATACTGAATAGCAACACTGATCAAAGTAACAATGCCAGCAGGCCCTATTGGCTTTATTTAACTCCCCCCACCCACCCACACTCCCCCAGGGGCAGAGAGGGAGAGAGGCCTTCAAACAAACATGCCCTGCCTAAATACCACGTGTCTGGACCAGACTCACGCTCTTACCTCTTGGCACTGGTGGAGAGTTTAGCAGCAGTTTTGCTTGAGATCTTGGTCTCTTTCTTTTTGGGCTGTGCTTGTTCCCGCTCCTGTTCTGGTGGTGCCGCTTCGCGTTGTTCAATGTCCGAGCTGCCCCCACTCGTGCTGGGGCTGTCGTCCGGTCTCTGCACTTCGCTGGACATCTTGGGCCCTGAAAATGGAAAAACGGCACGTCAAATCACCTCTGGGAGACAGAGAGAGAAAGGAGGGTGAAATCCCCAGTGTTGGCTCCATTTGTACACTTATCTGAGTTAAATGAACACTGAGAATTTTGAAGTGACCGGCAAATTGCCATAGAGTGCACAATAAATCTCAGAAAATTGTACATTTGGGGGCAGCCAAGTTAAGGGTGTTCATTTCATGGATGTGGTGTGGGTCGTGCTTGCAGGCTAAAATAGAATGAGCTACTGGTTGCAGGACATGCTGAGAGTGGGCTGATCGTAGACATTTATAGCAGCCCACAACGATCTGACAGGGGATAAAGCTACGATGCCTATATAATGTGATGGTGGGTGGGGTATTAATTAGAACCCACACGATTAAGTCAATTTAATCGCTCATTGACGTGAAAAAACAACTGAATGTGGCCTTGTTTTCCCCCCAGAGATGCATCCCTTATGGTTTTACAGTAGGGGAGATACATGAGGGCTTGGAAATCCTCCTATAGGATAAAAACTGCACCCATTGAATTGATGAAATGTTTAGTGATAACCTGCTTAGTGGGAGTAAATGCAATTACAAAGTTGTAACCGACTATGTCATCTGTGACAGATCATTGGGAAGAGAAGAGGGACACATGGAACAGACCACTGTACCCCCTGTGTGATGGTAATTCCCCAACTTTTTCATGTCGAAGTATCCCCAAATTGTCACCTATAAAGCACATTATAAAACATAAGCCAAGGAAGCCCGGTAAGAGAAGATTATGACTTTGATAGTGAATTTCACCAATTTTAATTTCAAGGACCCCCAGGTTTGACCTGAATTGGACTACGGACCCCCATTCAATGGCATTTCTCTCTGATACCCCAATGCAATATTCTATTGAATCAGCTGTTAATTTAGCTCTGAGAGTGTACAAATGGTTCCATTTGTACATTATCTGAGCGACATACGCATAGGGGTCCATTTGTTTCCTAATTATCATGTAGCTGGGTGCCCCCTGGACATCTCTCAAGGACCCCTAGGGGTCCCCGCGGACCCCACTTTGGCAATCACTGTGATGGAACACATAGATTGCCTGCCCCCTTGTCCCATTATGCCAAGCGCGGCTCTTCATCATGGTGCACGTTAAAATAAACATATTGTATGACATAACTGAAACTGATAGGACGGTCTATATATCCCAGGGAGAGAAGAGAAGGGGGATAGCCGTTAATCAAAACCGTGAACTAAAAGTGGCACCACGAACGGCTCGCCTTTCCCCGGGGGGGTTGTTCCATCCATGATAGGGACATCAACGCCTTTAAATGTACCCACTCGTCAGAAACATGCATCGACTCGCCACAGACCAACCAGCCGCAAAACGTTTGAGATGTGACATCAACGCGTGAAGAAGAAGACTGCAGCCTGTGAAATCCATCAAAGGAGGGCCAAGTCAGTGATAGAAGGGAGGGAGGGTGGTGGGATTTACTGTTATTGTGGTTGTTATCAAAAGACATCGATCAAATAGGATATGTCAACAACATTATAAGGACGACAAACACAATAGGTCGGACCAACCACCCCCCTCCTCACCCCAACAAACACACACACAGACACACACACCCCGCCGCCCCCTCCTCCTCGTCCTCCTCCTCCGAGTGAAATGGAGCCCGTCCGTCGTCCACACAGCAATAATAACATCATTACTAGGGGGCTACAGGCAAGGGGAAAAGTAGAAGCCGTGGTGGTTGGTATAGAGGCTATAACGCACTGCCATAGTGCCGGGGGGGGGGCATTTAAAAGAATACATACGGCAGGCCTCGGCTGCTCGTTTAAAAAAAAAAACTCTGGGGGAAAAATACGCAGAGAGAGGGAGAGAGAACGCCTTTCTTTCTACCGCTGTGATCGTCCACATACATACACACAGAACCAGACTAGACGTACTGTATGTACGGGGGCCGATCGAGGCCAGCAGCAGCTACCCAGCTAGTCGACGACAAAACCCCACAAACCAGGGCAGCGTTACGATGAGCGTCTCGCGAAATGTGGTGCGACGATTCCTCCTCAACGGTTTCGTGTCCACATTGTGTGCATGGAGGAGTGCACTGACCCTACCTCGGCACAAAGGGAGGAACGTCCCCCCTCCTCCTCCTCCTCCTCTTCAGTGGGGAAAAAACGCCACTTCAGCGGGACATTTACTTACTTTATGCCGCATCTAAAACGAGAGACGAGCACAACATGCGTGAGTTAATATTACCTGGCAGCTGGCCGTCGATGGGGTATTCCGTATTTTATAATCCCAGGTGAAAAGTATATCCTTTTTTTTAACACGGCCGTCTAGCTCGCTCTCGTGTCCTTGCTATTTAACTGGAGGAGGTAGCGACAGAAAAGCGATTACAGAAAACTGAGGCAGCCCCGGACCGCCTCCACGCGCGCTCCCGTCTGCGCGCACTGCTCGTGCACGACGCGCGTGCGCACGCACACACACACACACAAACACACAAAACCAATGCAGCGTGCCTGTGTGTGTGTGTGTGTGTGTGTGTGTGTGTGTGTGTGTGTGTGTGTGTGTGTGTGTGTGTGTGTGTGTGTGTGTGTGTGTGTGTGTGTGAGAGAGAGAGAGAAAGAGAGAGAGAGAGGAGAGGAGAGAAGAACCAGGCCTAGGCCTACAGTTAGGCCAATTCACCACCACGACAGTGGTTTTCAAAAAGTGGGGTCCCAAGTCCTAGAGCTGCTTGGGGCTGGGGGATCCATCAAATGTAGTAAATAGTCGATCTACAAGGCGATATGCTTCATGGGCATGTACTGATACTTACAGTACTTTTAACTTTGAAAAAATGGAATACCGTATCTTTTTTCTTTTTTTTTTTCTTTTTTTTTACATTTTAACATCTAAAATCTTGTAATCCTATAACCTCAGTAAAACTATGTCTAAACTAATCTTAACCATAACCCCAAGAGTTCTCAAACTCTGCCTGAACACTGCCCTACCCGGTCAATAGGCCTACCCTCAGTAAACCTTTGCCTAAACTTAACTTACAGTACATATTGCAAAACTATACCCTAAATTAACTTCAAATTAATAGGCTATAAAATGTAGGGAAATGTTTTGGATGGAGGGGGGAAAAACTGTAACATCTGAATGTAGCTGCATTCCAGTAATGCCAGACAGGTGTAAAACGTGCTCTGGGGACATAAAGCCATACGACTTCAAAGTCGTGGTGCACAGTAGTGCTTTAATGGTAGCCTACAAACCTTCTCCATTCTATGATATTTGACAGTTTCATGTTCCAGGCAGGTTGACATGGTATCAGCAAAGCTGGGAAGAGGCCTGTCTATTATTAATAGATGTAAATCATTCCTAGTCATCACTCGACTGCTCTGTCAATTTTTGGCCTGTTAAGGCCAGGCAGGCATGGCGGGGCATGTTTATTTAGAACATTTCAACACAAGGCAAATTAAAGTGGAAGACATTAACCATTAAGACATCAATAACAAATAATAAAGAAATGAGAGATCAAATTACTGTGCGCAAAATTATTGAATGAAAGCAGCAAACAGAAAGTGCTTAAATAATAAGACTCATGCTTAAATGAGACATCAGCAGCAGCTTCCCAAAATGAAGAAAACATTTGTGGCATAGAGCAGTGCTTTCCAAATCTTTTAAATAGCCCATGACGGGGCTACGGTGACTCAGGAGGTAGAACAGGTCGTGGAATGATTCATGGGTTGGCAGTTCGATTCCCGGCTACTCCTGTCTACATGCCGACAAGTCCTTGCTGGGAAAGCTGTTGAACCCAAAGGGCTCCATCTTGGTTGTGTCTTGCATGGTTTCTTCCACAGTGTGTGCCTGTGCATGTGTTACCATTTCTGACATAGTGAAAAAAGTAGATCAACAAGCTCAAAGGTGTCATCTAATCACTAATATCACAGAGTGAGTTTGTAGATCTGATATATTTAATTTCTTAGATTTGTTTGTTTTAAAAATGGTGAAATGCATTGTTTCTTTTATTGCAAAAGCAGTGAGCCAGACACTATGTAAGCCAGACAGAAATGTCTTTATATGCACGTGTGTGTGTGTGTGTGTCCACTTTTAGTTTAGATGAAAAGTAGACCTTTACCAGATGACCTGAAGTGTCCGGATGGTTCATACAAGGCCAGAGATGTATTTTGTATACACCGTATTCTGAAATCAACTCATGGCACATATAGGTATTACATTGGTAGTGTTTTGAATCGACTGGAGTCATTTGATTGTTCTTTTAGAGAGCCATGTTTTTGTACTCCTCAAGTCTACTACAGGCGCCAATGTTTTTAAAATGATATTGTTATTTAGTACTTGATATGCTGAAGGTGATGGTGAGCTGACTTTGTAATTGTGTTCATTTGGCTGTTGAAATTCAGGTCTATAAAGATTTTTGGCTTGAGTTGTGTGAGATGATGGATGATTGCAATGCCTTAAATGCCTTGCGGAACTTTTTTTGATTTTTTTTGGAGATTACTGTTCAAGTACCGCATAGGTTTCCAGTCTGTCTACTATGGCAACTGCAGTGAATGCAACATTATTAAATATTAAGACAGAAATTCTGCCGCTGGTGGTTTGGTACGGATGCCACTCGAGCATCTCGCAATGGAGGACTTCACTGACTGACACCTCAGGGTGGTCCAAGGACCAGGTGGGGGATTACATTTCCACACTGGCCTTGGAATGCCCCAGGATCACCCAGGAGGAATTAAGTTACTAATGTTGTTCTGGAGAGGGAAGGCTGGCAATCTCTGTTGGAACTCTTGCCCCCATGACCTGACTCTGGATAAGCGGTATCCATGCAGTATCATGGATACTCTGCATGGAGTCCTGCACATGGGGGATTCCATAGTCTTACTTGGGGGACAAGACACACTTGGGCTATGCCAGAGATACTTTCATGGATTTGGGGTGGAGTGAGTGGGAGGAACAGTGCTCAGGAGTATGTTGTAGGCTTGGCTGGGTATTGTCACCTATACTGTTTGTGATTCTCATGGACAATGGGAGATGGTTGAGCCTTTCCGCATGCAGGGTTACATCCAGGACCCTGCAGGTGGAGTAAAAGGAGAAGACCTGCCACACCACCTATGTACCACGCTGAACCGTCTGCGCTGTTGTGTAGAACACTTCAAGTCTTCTATGAAGAAGTGGGGCTTGTCGGACGGCGCGGCAGGGGCGGATTGGCACATATTTTCCCACCGGGACAATTTTGTCTTTGCCAGGCCACCCTGCTGGTTAACCAGATGTAACTCTTTGAGAGCGTAAAATTGAAACCAAATTGACCCTTGCGGGTCCATTTGGTTTCATTTTTACGCCCTCAAGAGTTAAAATATTCATCATGTGAATTAGCCCAACTTAGTCAACACAACTAGAGAATGTAGAAGATTAATGGTCATTTTGACCTGTATGTTCCAGGCGAGCATCTAGCGCATTCTAGTGCATTTTGGAAGTGCCACTAGTGCATTTTGGATCTTGTCCAGGCCACTAGGTGGTGCAGGCCACCGGGAAAACTCCTTGTACTCCAGATGGCCAATCCGCCCCTGCAGCGTGGCATGCAAGTGTGGTGAGCCTGAACAGGCTGCAGAGGAAAATTCTCACAGACTGCACCCTGCACAGCCTTCCTCAGAAGCTGGCCTTTTTGACTTAGGACCAGAGACAAGGACATGGCTACAGGACACTAAGTTGGCCATCTGATGATACATGAAAGAAGAAGAAAATGGACAGGACCTTAAGTTGTGGTGGAGAGGATTGCTTCACTGCTTTTTACAAAGTATGTGATCTTGATGGCACCATTGGTCCAAGATCTTCAGCTCTCATTGAACAGTTTCTCAGTCATAGTGTACAGTGGCTGGGGCACGGCTCTCATCCCAGCCGCATTGTGCAAGTTGGAAATGTATTCCCCACACAGTTATTTCTGTGTCCCTTTTATGCCCATATATGAAGTTCTATGTGGAGTCTATCAGAACAGCCCAGCTCCATATATGGAGATCTAGGGGCGATAAAGTGGCGATGAAATTTGGGCCCTGTCCAGAGCATGGGCAGAGCAGGATGCCGTGGGCTGGTTCAGAACAATGGAACTATCCCATTGCGATAGAATGATCACTTCTGCGTGCCATTGTTACAATGGGAGTCAACGCTAGTGTCATCAGCTCATACTAGATCACACTGGAGCAGTTCCCGTTTTGTGTCATATTATGTAGCCTCAACACACAGGCTTTCATTTTCGTGTGCATTGCGTGAAAATGGAAAGCCTGGACTAATTTGTTATCCACAGTGGCCTAAAAGGGGGAGTCAACCTTCCGGGGCGGGCGTCGCTCCAAATAATGTGATGGAGCACAGCAGTGGAGGGGCGGCTAAGAGGCCGGGGATGACCACACGTTGGTGAGATCAAATCAGGTCAGCTCATCTGCCGTCTAAAGTGACGGCACCCCGCACCCCCAGGCCAAAGGTTAGGTTAGGCCAGGCTACATATTATGCTCATAAATGGGTTTTTGTGTGAATATATGCATTTTATGTCAAAACAGCAAGAAACCAATGGATTGTGCAGTCCAAGTAGAGAATGAGACCTTACCCCAGGCGAAGGAGTTTAAGTATCTTTGGGTCTTGTTCACAAGTGAGGGGAGGACTGAAAAGGAGACCATCTGGGGAATCGAAGCAGCAGGGAGGATATTATAGTCACTGTACTGCACTGTCGTGACAAAAAGAGAGTTGAGCCTATATCAAGCAATCTATATGTTCATACACTGTGGGATCATTACTAAAAGAATATGGTTGTGGACACGTTTAGGCATAAAAGTTATTAAACAAACGTTAGCTCCTATACACAAACCCTAATTGCAACACTAATTTTCTATGACAGACAGACAGACAGACAGACAGACAGACAGACAGACAGACAGACAGACAGACAGACAGACAGACAGACAGACAGACAGACAGACAGACAGACAGACGCATTCTGCCTGGCTTTCATAGTAAATCTACTGTAACGTGATTAAGTTTGTGTGAACATCGCCTGAAAAATGCAAATCCTAAATGTGTCTTTGTTTAATCTAGCCAATAGAGTGCAAACATGATGAAGCAGTTGTGATCTTTATTCTTTTCCAGCACAACTAAAACAGTCTGCCTGCCAGAGGGGTGACCCGAGTGACTGTTATAGTCAATAAAATACATCCAGCCATGCATCAATAAAATCCAGTCTACTGTATAACTAATGTGCTGCCCCCTGTTGAACTGTCGTCACCCACAATGCTGATTTTGTTTGTATAGTTATTTACTTGCTTGTTTTCCTCACAGTACAAACAAGTGCATCAAGCAAGCTAACAAGATGAAAGAGTGCAGAAAGGAGCTTCTACCAGAGAAATAACGAATACAAATGTCACAATCTTGAGCTCTCTGTCATAAATAAACAGAATACCAGTCAACATATGATGAAATATTACTTAAAAGCACGTGAAAGTTGCTCTTTAAAATAGTTTAAGGGCCTATGACACGCTCCAAATCACTTTATTTGACCTATGACAAATTCCAGTAAAAGCTGTTTGATACAATTACAATAAATTAGGGGAAGGAAATGTAATAGTTGGATATCCATTTTAAAGTAGCCTATACTGGTGACATTCATTTAAAACACTTTCAAATGCATACTTCTTTGACCTGGATCCCCCGGCTGTCTTCCCCTCCTTTGTCTAGTACGCCATCTTTTTGGTGAAAATAGATGATCTGCAAAGAGAGCTTGTATTTTTGCTGAATCTTAGTAATATAATGATCATTCACTTCACAGTAAAGTAGGTCTTGGGTGTATATATATGGCACAGTATATGGTGGATTGGCAACTCAGATTAAGAAGGAATTTAACACAGCATGTTTGTTGAAGCTGTACAATAATTGTAAATTGAAAGTACTTTGTTTCACTTCCTCAGAAGAATTGGGGAACTGTAAACAATGAACATCCATTTGTCTGAGACAAATGACTGGAACGTTATGACCATTCAACAAATTATGATAAAAAAACAAGCTTTGGGCATTCAAAGTTTAAAAAGAGAGGAAGATACTTTATTAATGTTGTTCTTCATCACAAAACATCAGACTCAATTGGATCCAGGTGGAACCAGTTTGGCAATAACCACTAAGAAAAAATAAAATAAATAATGATAATAATAATAATAATAACTTCCTTCAACTGCCTGTTGTGAACAATTTATTCGGCTCCTTTATGTCTTCCTGTACAAATGGACTATATCGGTATTCAAATACAACAATCAAAAACCTCCCTAGCCTAGACCTCCTATAGGCATATGCAAAGTGTAAACCTACCGTATGTATCTTAAATAGCATTTCATGTAGGCGTTATAGCAGTTTATGCTGATTTAGAGCTTTTTCATGTGAATGTTCCCGACTGTTAGGTTGTTAGCTTAGGTTCACATTAATGTATGTATGTCTTTTGTTCATGCGTCTGCTACATGCCTAATTGTAACTGAAATATTGTCAACATGGTTCACAACAAAAAAAGCCAAATCTTGTTTCCATTGTGTTGGTGCACCCACTCCATAAAAACATTCAACACAGGCCAAAACAAAGATACAACATCTACAAATGTAATGACTACTGCAGTTTATTGCACCTATACCCACTCTCAAGCAAGTTGGTGACAGTACTGTATGGCAGGGGTTTTCAACAGGTGGTCCGGAGATGAGAGGATTCCAGGTGGTCCCCAGGCTAAATGACGGAAGGTTGGTTAACCATTTGGTTTCATTTTACACTCTCAAGAGTTAAAATATTCATCTGAATTAGTCCAAGTCTTAAAGAATGAATGGTCATTTTGATCTGTAGGCCTACTGTTTTCTGTGAAATCCAGCCTGGTATTGTGGACAAAAGCAAAATAAATCTGGTCTGTGGGTGTCATCAAATGGCTGTCCGTGGCTCAAATTCTGAATAAATAGTGGGCCCTGGTATGAAAAAGGTTGAAAACCACTGCTGTATGGACCCACTACCCACCTTCAGTATTTTTGTCTTTACTGAGTGTTCCATGCACGCGTTCTAATAAAGACTTTCTGGATTATTCTCCCGGTCATTAGATTCGCATAATAATGTCCCACTGGCCAACAAGGGGTGGGGGGGGGTAGGGGGATGACAGACAGCGACCTATAGGCCAGCACATGAATAGCAGAGAGTGCGGCAAGCACACTTCCTGAGTCTCACCCTGTCAGGCCCCAAGGTCATGTCTGCTGAAGGTCTGATGGGGCCCTTTGTAATGGAAATGCAGTGGATCAAGTTTAACCCCTTGAACCATCTAAAAAACCCTGTTTCTGTCAATGCTCTATAAGGTCCCGCACGCAGTTCTACTCCTCTGTGCACCAGAACCAATTGGGCCAGGGGCAGAGGAACAGAGGAGAGTCTGTTTTTGGACCTTCCTGAGTACTGGATGGAGGAGCTCAAGGTCATTGGCCTTTTTGTTTTAAGTGTGGCTGAGTAGGGTGCTGTTTCAGTTCTCAGATTCGACACAGATGTTGGAGAGGGTGTGGAGTGGGTGGAGGACGGGGTGGGGTTGAGTACAGCGAGACAGAAAGAGAGAGGGTGTGTGTGTGTGTGTGCATGAGAGAGAGAGAGAGGCAAGAAATAATTAAATCCATGTGTAATAATGAGCATGAAAAATGGGTGGGAGGTATGTGAAAAGAAATCTGCTGTGCACATTTAACATGAAGTGGACTCATTTCAAAGCAATGAATAATTTTTGACCATGTTCGTGCACATGTGCCTTTTGTGCTAAAAACAGACAAACAAACAAATGCTTCTGTGCATGCCATGCCTGTGCCATCTGCTTGAATTGAATAATAAACATTCATTTATGCTCCTAGGCTGGTTAAAGCAGTGATTCTCAGACGGAGGCTCGGGGATCGCCAGGGGTCCTTGAAGGAGTTCCAGGTGGTCCTCAGCTAAATGGATAGGTAGGAACCAAACGGACCACTGGAGGGGGGCAGGGGTGGACAGAGCCCAACAAACCTGCACCCTGCCCATCCAGTCAAAGGTTATAGGGTCTTTTTTCCCCAATATAAAAATATCACAAAATATCTGTACCCTTTATCATTTCTGATTGGGTGGGAATCGCTGATAAGGCCCTAATCCTTAAGGGCCCTGACATACCGTGTCTCTTCAAATGGGGATAATATACTGTCAATTTGGGGTCCCTGAAATTAAAACGTTTAGAGTCGCCCCCTGCCATTTCTATATGAGGCCGTTCTGGGGACCTCATATAGAAATGTCATTAAATAGAACTGTGTAGCCTATATGGATGCTAAATATGGAGGTCCTTGAAAATAAGTAAGTAGCCTTGCCAGGCCATGATGTCATGAGGCCCAAATAGGTCAGGAGCCTATCTCCTGTTTGTGTAGTGTGAGGCAGCTTGATGTACAAGTACACCCCCTGGACATGATGCGAGTATGTTGCAGGGAATTAGTGCCAAGCAGGGAGGCATTGGGTCCCATTATGAGTCTTTGGTATACTGAAATGGCTGAAAATCACAGCCATACTATCTTCTCTTATAGGGGGTCCCAGCACAGCATATTTTTTTTTTTCAAATGTGGTGGTTTCAAACATGATGAAAGAGACTGATAGATATTTGCCATATTTGCCATGAATAAAAGAATCATGTCAGAGATTCGATGCTCAAACTTGCAATAATGTGAAGTCCTCACATGATCCATCCACTGGGACGCAGCAGGCCACTCAATAACAATAAATTGGGTCTAATATGTTTGAGCCACGTACCAAAGGGACAATATTCACAATTTTGTATTTACACAATTTATAGTGACTTCAGAAGCAAAGTTATTAGGGTTAGACAACACATTCCTTTCGACTAAAGACTCCTCAGTAAAACTGTTGATTGATCAAGACATTTAGAGATGTACAAATATTCACTTCTTTATATAGACAAAAGCAGGAAATCACAGTGGAGGTAAACAGGAAAACTAAAAGGGGAAAAGTGGGTGGGTGGGGGAATGATTTTTTTTTCTCAAGGTGCAGACTCCTTCAAAACAACTTTCAAAGAGCACCTATACAGTTGTATAGGTGCTCTTTGAAAGTTGTTTTGAAGGAGTCAAGGGATCTGCACATATTAATGAATGTTGGTAGGGTGTCCCACATTTTGATGTCATACAAGTGAAATTTAGTCCCTTGTTTGTGCCGAATCTGGGTTCCATATGGTTACACATATAGAAGGATGCATACTGCATCCTTGTATGTGCATTGTTATTTAGCTAAAAATGTGTACAGAGTCAAATCCTTACACTGAGAGTGTACAAAGATGTGTAGGCCTACACACCATGTGCACTCATGGACTTGCAAATGCATAACACCGTTTATATTGCTGTATGTAGTAATCCCTATTGACAATTCCATGTATGTACAATTGTCCATAACACACTGGTGACAGAACGGCTCAGAGTAATTAAAGCAGAGGTGTCACATACAATAATCACGCTGATTTGCCACTTGCTCAACTCCAAATAAATCATATCCTGCCAAGTATGATACCTTATTTGTGCCGACATCAACATAAATGGGGGCAATTCATTATATTTATTCGCAGACCATGCCCACTACTTTTTAAATGACTAGAAGAAATAATAAACAGCCAACATGTGACAGATAATAATAATGACAGATCGTAATTGTGGGTGACAGTGTATGTATGGCAAGATCATTGCAGTTCATCCTATATGCGTGTCATTCCCTGGTGTTGAACACAAGATGGTGCTGTGGGACCTGCCACGGATGGATCCGTCTCCATGTCTCCACGTGCCTCCTCCGCTGTGGCTGTGACCAGGGAAGGATTATCCAACGGGCAGTCGGGCACGTTGGGTCCAGGCCCAGGAGCCCCTGAGCTAGGAGGGCCCCTGAGCTAGGAGGGCCCCTGAGCTAGGGGGGCCCCTGAGCTAGGAGGGCCCCTGAGCTAGGGGGGCCCATGAGGTTGAGTGTCCGCGTGATCATTAAGAGGCTCAAGATCAGGCCCACCCAAAAAAGGCTTAAAAACAGTGAATAACAGTGGTGCACACGATCCTCATTAACAATGGGTTTAGTAATTTTGTGTAAATAAATTAACCCCAAAATGCCTAAACCATCATGACACACTATGGCACTACATCAAGTGTGTAATCATTTTGCATGTATTTTGTTTATTATTGTGTTTGTTATTTTTCAAGTGTTCCCCTGCTGTAAATCCTGCTGAACTGCCGGTGCGCCGTGCCGGGAAGAAACATGCTCCGGAGAAGAAGAAAAATGCTCCGGCTGTCGGTGGCCCAGGGGCCCATCATTTCTTAATCCGTCTATGGCTGTGACGAGTTGATACCACAATGACATTGTTGTCATCTTGATGTCACATTTTTGGAGTGACGCGGTCTAGAGGTGCATGAGGCTACCTGTTACCCCTGTCACTTCAGGAATGGCAACACTTTAGGCCCAAGACTTTGATTGGACAGCTAGGCCATGATGTTCTGACAAGGTCAGCTGAGAACACCAAGTCCTCTATTGAGTCTATTCTATTTTTAGCGAAATGAGACGTGCCTGAGGTGAGCATTCGAAGCCCCTTCAATCAATCAATCAATCAATCAATCAATCAATCAATCAATCAATCAATCAATCAATCAATCAATCAATCAATCAATCAATCACCCACTTGTATTTATATATATATAGCACATTTGTACACAACATTGAAAAGGTTGTGAATATAACTTAAAGTCACTTAACTTAAAGTACCAAAACGCAATTAAAACAAACAAACGAACAAGAACACTATAAAACAAAGTATGGGGAAATGACAGTATTCATGAAAGTATTTAGTATCATTTGGATTAATATTATTTCTGTTAGAAGCCTCTATTACAGTACTGTGGGTTGTACCATACTGTCATACACACTTACCATTGCTTACGTTGCTGCATGCTTAGCTGAAATAATGTTCATAAAAGAAAGGAAAGGACAAAAGACTTGCTGTGCTGCTATTAATGCTTCAATCAACTTATCTCCAGTTTCCTTAGCTTGAGATGGACATGATGTACAATTAAACCCGTAACACTAGTATGTTGCAGACGCCAATCCAACTAATCTTTCAGTCTCTGGTGGGACCAGGCCGGGAATTGAACTCCAACTCCCACTCCCTGGGTGTACATTCTAGCTGATGTTTGTGTGGTTACATTGACATAAACCATTCATAACATTCATTGCTTTAAAGTCACAAGGATTGTCAACACGGAGATTAACATCTCCCATAATAATGATCCTATTATGGTAATTTGATAGGATGATGGATGACAGGTCTGAAAACATAAATATGCCAGTAATGGCACTCTGTCTAGGGAGCCTGTAAAGTCTAACTGCTCGCATTTTGAGTTCATATTTGAAAATAAACAACATTTTAATTTGAGCAGGATTCAGCAAACATCATGATGTAAGGACTATGGAGAGATGAAGATAATGCTGGCAGTACCTCTAATCTGAGAGATTAACAGAGAAGAGATGATTGATTTATAATGCAACCGAAGGATCTACCAAAGTTCAAAATCGCTTTAAGTATACTGTATGCTTGGTGTTGGAACTTTTACTAAGCAGACTCAGAATGTTTTCATGCTCAGTGATCCCCTGAAACATTACACTGAATAGAACCCTCCCAAATTAAATGACCCGAAAAAGACATTTGGGATTTCTAAAGGCAAATATACCTTTAGAAATTATCATGACGTCAATCAATGAGTTTTACAGACTTTGGGGTTATTAAAATGCTGCCTCAACAAATACAACACCATGAAAACCTCAGTTAAAAAAATCTATAATTGGAGTCACAAGGATTTTCCATGTCTGCAGTGCTATACAATTCATCCAAAGGTGTCAAAGAGCTTGTCTAGATCATTTCAGGGGAACTAATCTGAAACTCAGGGGTAAAAATAGATCACATTGCCTTTAACCAGCAAATGTCTTTAATATTTTTTGTTGTGTAAAAATGAAATAAAGATACTTATAGTTTATTTTTACATTCCACAGACAACAGTTGGGGATCCGTGGGAAAAACAGCAAAATCAACTTGCGACGGAGGCAGACAAACGCAGCCGATGGTAGTCCCGAGCAATAGTAATGGTTGTCACTGATGAGTATCCGGTAGGCCGTTTTACTATCGCGTGTGGCCGATGGACCATCGGTAGCTTTCTCACCAGTTGCTACTAAACCTAACCCTATTAGCTGAAAACATAAACTCAGTAAAACCTACTGTAAACCTAACTTTAACCCCAGACCGATAGGATACCTGCCTTGACCGATATATACCTGAAGCAATCGGTAGGATACCTGCCTGGCCCTTGATGGATATACAGTATACCTGCCAGGGGCGGCAGTGGCTCAGGGGTAGAGTCACTGGATGGTAACCACAAGGTTGCCGGTTCGAACCCGAGCTCCCGCAGAGTCACTGTAGAACTGTAGAAATGAACCTCTAATTGCCCCTGATGTGCTGGTTGTGCCTTGCATGGTTCGCCACCATCTGTGTGTGAATGGGTAGATGTGATGCACAATCTATGTAAAGCACCTTAGATAAAGGCGCTATATAAATGCACCATTTACCATAAGCGACCGATAAGACACCTGCTGCAACTGATAGGATACTTGCTGCGGCAGGCGACAAGACAATGCCACCGCTATCACTTGTTTACTTTCAGTCGCGACTCATTTACTATCAGCCACGGCCGTCTGCTTCAGTTTTAAGTTGATTATGTCCCTCCTTGAGAGGACTAGTTAGTTTATACTAGACCACAGACCAGTTAGTTTATACCAGTTAGTTCAACTGTGCGCAGAAC